>ML681992.1:26950570-27170025 GCA_007922195.1 Podocnemis expansa
TGTGTGTGTGTGTGTGTGTGTGTGTGTGTGTGTGTGTGTGTGTGTGTGTTAAAAGACATGGCTATTTACAGGTGTCTTGCTCCTAAGTTAACTGTTATTTAGACCTAGTCTACATTACACCATAAGACAGCTCATGTTGACCTATTTATGGCAATGTACACACTACAGCTTCCCTCCTACCAGTGTAAGTGCCCTACTACACCAGCGTCAGAACTCCACTTCCACAAGACATGTAGGGCTTTTGTTGGTGTGGTTAGGATGATGCAGTGTCCAGGTAGACACTGTGTTACATAAGCTGTAATATACTTGTAAATTTCAGGGCTCCATGCTAGAGTTGTGAAATTGACCAGAAATCTGGATGAGTATGTGCCTGTGTGGGGGGGGTCAGATAGAACCCTTGGACTCCCTACTCTATGCCAGGAGCCTGGGTGCTCCCCCAAAGCTCCTGGCTCTCCACACCCTTCCAGGAGCCAACGTGCTGCCTAGACTCTCAGCTTGTTGCTGGGCTGCTGCTGGGTTCCCAGCAAAGAGACGAGGCTGGTCGGGGCAGCCATGTTCCCACTAGGAAGTGGGGAGCTTTGGGGCAAAACTGGGGGAGGGGAAGGGTGGACATCCACACTCCCACCAGGAAGCAAAGAGGGGAGCTGAGAGCTGGGGGAGAGGGTACCCATGCTGCAAGTGGGAGCAGGGAGACAAGAGGCAAGGGGCAGCCACTGTGCTACCAGTGGGTGGCAGGGAGCCCCAAGGCAGCATCTGACTCCCAGCGAAGAATAGAGAGCCTCAGAGCAGCCTGATCCTGGCAAGGAACTGAGCCCGCCCCTGTACCCCTCTTCGGCCAGTGGAAGCACTCCTGGTAAGGATGTGTGCCACTGACAGACAGATGGAGGGTAGTGTGTTTATCAGCTTCAGAGGTTGTCAGTTGACTTAAGAGAGGTCACCTTAACTTTGTAGTGTTGCTGCGTCCTTGGAATTTACTTTTCCTACATCATTCATTTATTGCGTTCTGTCTCTGTGTCCTGTATGCTTTGAGGGTGATACATGAGGTAATGTGGTCTAGTTTGGCTATCACACATTTCAGTGGACAAACAAAAACAAAGTGTCAGGTGCCACTCTTTTTTAGGTATTTAGAATCAGCATTTGCTGTTGTCCCCACTTTACCCACTGCCTAGAGGGCCCTCAAACAAAATCACTTATATCTGTCTTGGTAATGCTTCAGGGCAAATTAAGAGACTTTTCTGAATTCTTGGTGGTGGAGGGGATCCTCCTTGCATGATCCAGGCTTGAGCAACCATGCAGTTTGTTGTCTCAGCCATAGAATCTTTTGTGCCCTGAAACTGAGATTCTTATCTTTTGTATGATAGTTTGGGTCTGTAAATTACATGAATAGAACTTCAATTACATTTTTATATGACTTGCGTGTCAAACACTTTAAATACCTGGCCAGAAAATGGCTTCAAAGACTTACAGTATAAATAGGCAAGCAGATGTTGAATACAAACAGTCTAAATATAAATCAAATAATTGTGTAAAGCCTGCTTTCTGCTTATCCAGCTTCTTGGCACAAGGAAACATTATGTATTGGTTTTCCATGCTTTTTCACATTTATTCATGGCACATTAAGTCTCCAGAATCTGTATTTGCCAAAGCAGACCAACTGAAAATAAGATGCATTCAGCTCAAATGTTAGGGGATTTTTTCTTTTTTCTTTTTCAAATTTCCTTTTGGCATTTTACAAGGAAACTACAAGCAATCTAGAAATAAAAACCTTGTCTAGCAGTATAAGCATAATTCTGTAAGTTGCCCCATCTTCTAAGCGTCTGATGAAGTGGGCTTTTCTTCCATGAAAGCTCATTCAGTAAATGCATTATTTAGTCTTTAAGCGCCACAGGACTACTTGTTTGCGTGGGGCTTTTTTTGTTTGTTTGTTTGTTTGTTTGTTTTTAACAATATAAAGTCACAGGCCTGGAAATCAAGATATCCTAGGTTTATTTTTGGTTCTACTACAGGCTTGCTGTATGACAGTGGCAAAGAGAATTTAAAAGTCTTGGCCCTTGTTTAGAAGGAGAGAGCCTCAAGCGGCCTTGGGAGGCTAAACTCATTGTGTTTATAAAAGTGCTTTGAGATCTTTCAATGGAAGATACTGCAGAAGTATAAATATTTTATTACAAGTTCCAGAGAGGTAGCCATGTTAGTTTAGTTCAGCAAAACAAAAAAGGAGTCCTGTTGCACTTTTAAAGACTAACAATAAAATTGATAAATAAAATTGTTAGTCTTTTAAAGTTCCACAAGACTCCTTTTTTATTTTATTGCAGTAAACCCATCCAGGGTCCAGACACCTTTAGGCTAAGAGCTGTACCAAAACAAGAGTCTCTCCATGTATATTGAAGTGATGAGCAAAATGAAAATCTCATACCTAAAGTGTTAGTAGAAGAAGCTCCTTGGTTTACACTGAAGCAACCTGTCGTAGGACTTTTGGTTTTCTGAGTTTATTAACTTCAATTTTGTGGGATTATTTTTAACAGTTATATGAGTTTTATGTAGATATCCAGAATGAAATGGGGGGGCGCTGTTTGATACTATAATGCATATTTGTTATATATAATCATTACAGTAGTGCATACTGAATATCTCTTTCTAATGTTTCTCATTGCCCTTTAATGTAGTTTTGTTTCAAACAACGTTATATTAAAGTGGACTAGGGAATCCTTAGTGTGTACCAGCATGGTCTGCACAGACCAATTCATAATCAACACATGACTGTGTTTTTAGAAATCACATCCCCATAGTCTACATTACTGCTCTGCATTAACAAGGCCTTAGATACAAGTAATAACTTCTGGTGTTTTACTGGATGAATCCTGATTTCTTTTTTGTTTGTATTAGGAGTGATGATTGGTTAATACCAAAAATGAGAAGCAACACCTATAGGTAACATTCTGCAGTTGAGCCACAAGTCAATGGGCTACATGCAGGAATCATTGTGTGAAAATCTAGAGCCTATATTAAAGTGGATGATTATAATAGTTCCATCCAGTTTTAAAATCTGTGTATTGAATAATGTCTCCTTGACTAAATAACTTAATAGCCTAGGAATTTAGGACACTAATGTACTATAGGGAGGGAAAACAGATTTGAGTAATTTCTTGTTAATCTGTGGTTGCAGCATAAATTAATGTCAGAGGATGGAAATAGAGACCATGTGTAGAGAAAGAGGTTATGTTGACAGTTACCAGGGTATTTATGGAAGTATACGTTTCAGGTAGTTTAACTGTTGTTTTGGTGACCAGCTTCTGCCAGATGTGCAGTGAGTCTGATTATAGATGTACTATACCAATAACCTGCCTTTGATGAGTGACATACTTCACTGCACTTTAGGACTTTGAAAGTACCTCAATGCCTGTAGTATTTAGTATGCATAACAAGGTTTAATTTGTTAAATTAAGCTTCCTCTGGCAGAAGGAAACTAGGATCATGGAAGTGGCTCCATTAACTGCCCTCATGACATTTCTAGTCTATTTCAGGTTTTGATTCCATGCTCATCCATTTAGAGTCTGAGTGCCTTCTAGTAGTGTGGTGATTGTGCTCTCATCATGTCCCCTGAGAGAGAAATGTTAGCAGTGGGTTCCAAAGGGCCAGCCATATTAGACTAGGTGTACTGTTTTGGTAGTGCATAGCTTTATCTTAGAAATAGATTGTTGCTATCTGCTTATGTTAGGGCAGGCAAAGTCAACTACATGTACCTTGCACCTAGTGCAGAAAGTGATGAGGTTTGTGATGGTCCTGAGTTCCTTGTAGAGTTCATTCCATGGTCTTGGATACCCCCTGGAGAAAGTTTTGTCTCCCTCACAGATAAGTTTAACTCATATATTGATGAGAGTTCCACTGTGCCAGAGGAGTGTAGTTATCAGCCACAATCTTCGTACTGAGCTTTAGGGAGTCTACAAGATATCCCTGAAGCACTTTGAAAATGAGAACTGAAATACTGACCTTGACTGGAAATTCTGTGGGAAGCAGTGTAGACTGCAGCAGACAGGTTGGATTTGGTTATGATAGCCTACTTTGCTTAAGAGACATTTTCTATAGAATTCGGAAGAAGCTCAGTGTCATCAAAGAAACCACAAGTACTCTGAGACAGACTGACTTGACCAGCTGTGAGTGTCTATCTTCAACCAACAGAAGCATCAGTGAGCCTGCAAACTCTTCAAAATAATTTTCTCTGCCAATCACCACCCCCTGTCTTACTCAGGCTTAGCTTTAGCTAGCTGTTCTTCATCCAAAGTCTGATCTATCCAAGCATCGAGCTGTCTTTATGAATAGTTGTGTGCAGGAGCGTCGCTGCCCCAGAGAAGGACCCGGGGCGCTGGCCCAGGCCAAAGCCCCCGGTGCTTGGGCCTGACCCAGCCTCTGGTGCCTGCTGCACCAGCTGGGCCCCGGATCCCTGGCCGGGGAAAGGGCTGGGAACGGCAGCCGCGGCCGTGGGGCTGCCCGGCCTAGAAAGGGGCTGGAAGTGCCCGCCGCCACCATGGGTGGCTGGGCCCCGGATCTCCGGCCAGAGACTTGGAGAGACAGGGGCCATGCCAGGACCTAGGGCACTGGTGCTGGGATTCTGGGCAAGGGCCCCATGTGCCAGGTGCCAGTGACACCCCTGGTTGTGTGATCATATGTAGTAAAGCATAGGTACTGCTCCGTGTCATCTGCTTATTGCTGACATCTGAGTGTTGTCTGACCAGTTCACCTACAACAGTGGTTTCCAAACCACGGATTTGGAACTAGTACTGGGCCATAGACCCTTAGGTACTGGGTCATGGCATCTTCTGCTGCTGCTGCTGCTGAAAGACTGGATGAATGCATTACTTGAAAATGTAATTGTTGGGTCATGGACATAAATAGTTTTTTTTTAAACTGGGTCCTGGAGAAAAAAGTTTGGACACCACTGACCTAGAGAATACATGTAGATGCTGAATAAGATTGGAAAGAGATCCTTGTGGTACCCCACAACTGAAGGATCTGGAGGTGGAGGTGCACTTTCCCATCACTACTGTTGGAAGGAAGGCCTCAAACCACTTTAGCACATTCCCCTGGACCTCTGCCACCTCTCTGAGGTGAGACAGCCGAATCTCATGATCAACAGTGTTCTAACCACAGCAATATGCTGTGATGTGGTTGGCTGATTTCCCATATGCCTGGAATGTGGTGAGATGTAGGGATTTTCCTCTTTCTTTAAAATGCAGTTCTTTTGACAGCTAAGATACAACACACACTATTTTACCTTGCCACACTAAATTTGAGGGGCAGTTTGGGTAGGATTATTGTTCTCTTGCTAATCAGTCATTTAAATAAAACATTACCATTCCTTATTTGGTTGTGTGCAATCAACAGCAGTTATATGGTGACTGTTAGAAAATGGATCCCTTTTTTCAACTGTTCTGTACTTGCTAACAAGTGGGAGTGTGACATTTTTCATGTGCAAGCAGGGCTCTGGATTATGCAAAGTCTGGCAACAGCTGACAACGCTTAATAAGGAGTGCTTGATGCCATGTTCAGGCCATCCACTGAAAAACACCCTTTTGCTAGTGATAGTGAGGCACTTCTGCCCACAAAAACATACCATTCTTCATTCTCCCGGAGACATATGGCAATATATGTTCTCTGAAATATCTCTTACAGTAGGTACAGAGATGCAGTCTGGATTTATCAGAAGAGTTATGGTGTGAACTATGCACTCTAAGTCAAACTTTCATTCAGCTGAAGTCAGGGCAGCTTTCTAAGGAAACATCTTTCAAAAGAAAGAGGGTAAAAAAAGTAAGAATTTATGAATTGGTGGCTTAGTTAGTATCTGTGTTAGCCTTAGGCCTTTCTGGTGCCTTGTCTGAAAATTTAATTTTAGCTGTGGCATGGCCAAGAGAAATTGATCTTGTATTGTAACTTTTCACTGCCAGCATGCCTAAGGTTTTTTCTACTTTTAATTATGAGAATAATAGATTTTCCTGAGTGCTAAAAAATATAATGAAAGGGATAGAATAAAGCTATTAAACAAAAATACCTCATGTGAGTTCTGTCCTCTAATTTAAAAACCCTTCTGGAAATTCACTTCTCCTCTGATGCCAACATTGAATCATTATTATGGTCAGTGATTCAGGTGTTTATTTTTCTGATAAAACCTGGTGACCTACAAACTTGTACATGACTGAATAATGAATAACTACATTATTGTGTTGTTGCTGCCCTTCTATTTCCTTGCTCTTTATCTTTCCTTTTATTTCTCTATCATTCACATTTTTCCATATCCAACACTTACTGCTTACCATATCCAGCATTTAGATGGCAGATTCTTCCATCTCACAGACCTCCTCAAAGGCAACTCATTACAAACTAGTGTGTGTGAGGGGGGTATTTGTATGTGTGTGCGCACATGCACGCACATATATTTCTAATATACTGTATATTCATTTATACACAATATATATACCACAAAAGTCCATACTGAAAACTTTTTAAAAATCTCCTTTACACAGCACTAATACAAGGATAAGTAGAAACTGTGCATAGTAGACAGCCACAGGCTCAGCCCTGAAGAAAGGGCAAAGTTCAATTCTACGTAGGTTGTTATACTGTGTGTTTCACCTTAGTGATCCCCCTTCTTGTTGTTCATTAAGTGACATGACTAGCATTTGTCATATGTTGTTAGTTCTCTCACCCTCTTGAGAAAAAGTGTGTGCAATGGAGTGTTTTGTGTTGGTAAGCTTTTTAAATATATGTAGTGTTATGTCTATGTTAGAGAAGTGGGCAAGATGAAGGAAATTCACCATGCGCTTGGAGCAGAGGTGATGTTCATGATAGCTCTTAGTTCCTTTCGGAATTCATTACATGATCTGGGACTGGCCCTCAGAAGGCTGCCTCCCCCACAGTGTAAACATTACCCTTATTATACAGTTCCAGTGTGCAACAGTGAAGCTATCGTTCGTGGCTTTTAGACATCCTGGGGGCCTAAACCTTTGAGTACTCTGAAGATAAGGACTGAGACCTTGAACTTGATTCTACGGGAAACCAGTGTATGGAATAGAAAACAGATCTGATCTGTTTGTGGTAGTCTGCCTTACTAGATATACCCTGATTCGTTCTCTCTCTTTGTGTGCATGTATGTGTGTGCACGCTCACATAGTTATTATTTTGAGTACTGACAGGTTCTTGTCCCAAGGTCAGGCCCAGTATTATTCAAATTATTAGAGTTTGAACCCTGGTGTGCACTGTTGCAACACTCATAATATGTTTGTCTATGCATATCTATAATATAGACAGATAGATATAGACACACATACAAAACACTCTTCTATATTTAAAATAATTTATTAATACATTTAGCACAGTCAGAGACACTCTAACCAAGTAAGGTAGATAGGGTTACTAGAGAATTCATATCTGAACACCCATATATTCACACCATCTCTTGCAGAACAATCCAAAAAGTTAGCTATTGTCTCTTCATCAGCACCAGCTTCCTCCTCATCACCAGTGTGCATCATTCTGACACCTCCCAAGGGCGATCTCCCTCCTCCTGCACACAGACTGGGATTTCACTTTGATAATACGTTACACAGAGGTTATCATGTCTGATGCATATTCAGTAGTGCTTTCTTCCCTCTTCCTTATTCATGTTCCCTCACCTTACTAAAGTTGAGCCTTCCTTCTACAGAATAGTATAGGAATCATCTCTTCATATTATCATGTTTCTCAGTTTGTCGCCATAGCACTGTTGTTGTTGGATGTTCTTTCCAAAACTTTCCAAAAGCTGGTGTTAACTCATGTTTCTATGGCTGTCTGATGTCATTATGGACAAAATTCCCAGTCATACACCATTTCCAGTTCCTCAAAACTTAGGGGTTACCACTGGGTGGTTGATCTGTGCCAAAGTTCATAGATCTTGAACCTTAATGTCTACGGGACACAGACCTGTAGGTTCCTTGCATTACTGCTGAATATAATGTCAGTAAACTTGATATAGTAAAGACAAACTCGTCCAATGAGCTACAGTGGGGAAATTATGCAAAATTCTTTCCTTTTAGAGTCTCCCAAGTGCTGAAGGCTTCATGCTTAGTGGCGAGAGAATTGATTCTTGGGGGACTCCACAAGTCAGTGGTTGAATAGTTCAGTTGCAGTTTCCCATCACTATTTTTCAAGTATGTCCCTCTAGGAAAACTTTAAACCATTTTAGCTTATTCCCTAGCACCCTGCCACCACTTTCAGGTGGGACCATATGTGCTAAAACTAAGAATGTTGGAGTTGCTGCTATATCTCCTAGCTTGAAGTGGTTTGTATCATATATTATACAGCATTTATAGCTTGGTTCAATGGCTCTTAACACTCTCACTAGAAGAATGTTCCAGCACCACTGGGCAGGACGGAAGTATCTCATGGTTAATGAAGTTGAATTCTGCAAAGAGGTCCAAGAGAATGGTAATGGGTGTCTGTTCCCTGTTCAGTTACAGCAGCAGATCATTTTTAGTATCACAAAAGTGGTATCAGTTCTGTGGCCTGGCCTGAATCCAGGTTGTGCCAGATCTAAGATGAGTAGGTTAAATAACTTGAGTTTGTAGCTTCACTTAGAAATTGTTCAAATATGGGAGTTTTGACACTTGATTGTGATCAACTAGAACTGATATCCAGGGTGAGTTTTCTTCAGTGTTGGCTGTACTATTGTGTGTTTGAAGGAGAATATGAAGAAATCTTTCCTTCTTTTAAGGGGAAGGAGAACTCAGTTTTACCCTGACTAAATGAAAGTATTTATTTAACATTTTTACAATAATCACTGTCTCTTGGGATTTTAGCAAAATCCCAAAGTCTGTCAGTTTTATTTCTGGATAGGTGGATGGGTAGGGGAATGGGGGTAGGAGAGGGGATGATAAAAAGAAAATGAGATGCTGGATTTGCCCCACTTAATCATTTCTCAATTTAAGAAGGCAAAAACATCTTCAGAAGTTTAGTTACCATACTTGTTCAGTTAACACCCTATTTAATTGTTTTGCTAGAAGTCAAAAAGCTGTGCTTGTAAGTGGCAGAGGTAGCCGTTGTATTAGTCAATATCCACATCTAACCACAGGCCTCTGAAAATGCCTGGCAACTAGATAACAGGCTTTCTGGAAGGATCACAACTAGACCCTTGTGCGGTACTTTGAAGGATGATGAGCAATATGATATTGTTGCAGATAGTGTATAATACGGACCTTGTAAATTTATTTTCACAGAGGCCGTTACGCAGGCTGAAACAACCACACAGTAAGATTCAGATTTTCAGAAAGATTTGGCATACAATTGCACACACATTTGTAGAGTTGAGATGAGCACTTCCTATGCATTGTAGGGTGAACATTTTTATACTTATTCTCAGGGGCGTCACTGGTGCTTGGCTCGCAGGGCTCGAGCTCCAAGTCCTAGCATCTGAGCCCCAGGTCCGCCACCGGGCCACCCATGGTGGTGGCGTGCTTACACGACTCAAGCCCCAAGTCGCAGCGCACTGAGCCTTGGGTCTTTTCTTGGGCCAGCAGCACTTCTGCTTAAGCTTAGTGCATTTAAAGTCCATTTTTAAAAATTAAGATTATATTGGTTTGCCAAAGTTCTATGCCTAATTTATGTGACTTCAAACTGAGCTAATTAGATTCATTTGCATACAGTTACAGGATTATTATGCATGTTCAGGTTTAACTATGTGCACAGTTGTTTGTGCCTTTTGCTCATGTAACTTCTTCAAAAGTTATCCATAAAAAGTATTGAAATATACTCTTTCTACTTGTCTAAAATTATACTCGGGAATCTTTTGCTGTGCTTTGTTTCCAAAATTGGTGAGCACAACTCAGAACTTGTTGGCCTATCTCATTATTTCTTACTCCCAGAAAATACAGTAGTTTTATTGGGCAATAGCACATTAGAAAGCAAACCTGGCTCCGCAGGTGTCCTTCAGCCAATCTGCTACTTTCAGATGTGTGTTGTCCCAGTCTAAAAACTGAACAACAGAGGCTTCTTACTCAAAATTCCAGTCTAGCCACTTGTGTCCTGGAATATTAAGTGATGCTAAGCTATAGGAAAGGAAAAAAAAAAAACACTGTGTGGGTTGAGTTGTGCAACTTGATTTGATTAACTTGGGTTCCATTTGCAATAAGTCAGAAATTAGATTTAGTGGCCTAATTCAACACCCAGCTTGGAACAGTTTCCCTATTCCCTTTAAATAGTGTGGTCTTGGCCATGCTGAGTGCCCAGTCTAAGATTTAAGCCTATTCTAAAAATCACTTATTACTCAGACAGCCCCATTTAACTTATATGGGAATTTGCCAGTGTAAGCACTGAAGGCTAGATATCACATTTAGCCACCACGGCCTACAGTCAGGGGTAGCATGGTGCTTCCCTCCTCTCGCCCACACCCCCAACAACAGCAAGAGACATCGTGCCTCAGAGGAGCAGAGTTCTTCCCACAGCTGCTGGTTAAGCTAAGGGAAAGTGGTTTGCATTATACTGTTAAGGGTTATAGTCCCATAGCTGCCCCGGTCTGTGCATAGAAAAAGAGTGATTGCTTTGCCCCTCTCTGCCCTCTTTTGAGCAAGTTGATTTAAGCAGCTTAAATTCAGGAACTGCAGTTCTAGCTGGCCATTGAGCAAGCCCTGAGAGGAAGCTCCACCCACTATGCATCTACCTTAAGGGTTAGCTGCAGTCTGGCTCTGAATAAACGCATCTCAGTTTCTTCAGACAAACTGGAATGTGTGAAACTGTCACCTGTCTGCCTCTTCTCCCCCCACCTCCTAACACCCCCTGTGCTTTCAGACTTGCGTTCTAAAGAGTGAATCCAAATGTTTTCTGGAGTTAAGGGAAGCTCTGATTTCATTCTATAAATGCATCCTCACAGTTACGGTCCATTCTGTTAAGCTGCACTGTGTATACTTGTCCCTGCTAGTACAGAATAGAAATTAATTAAATTCTCAGAATAAAATAATATAGTATATGATATTGTGAGGTTGGGGGGGGGTACAGGGTAAGCAGATTCCAGACGGGTAGCCACTTTAGTTTAGTTCAGCAAAAACATCACTGTACATCATTGCTGTGTCTGTTAACTGAAGAGCTGTGGAACAGTTTAAAAGAAAACAGAGCCAGACACTTAAAAAAAAAAGTTTAGTTTTAAAAGGGGAATATAAAGTCTGTTTCAAATTAGAAGTAATAAATGAACGTATATTAAATCATAAAATAACTGCGTACAAAAAAGTTATGGGTCTGAATTTTATGGTAAAGGCAAGGAAATTTTGAGTTAAGGCTGAACTGCTGTCCACAATCCACCTTTTTATTGTGACCTGAATGACTTGAGAAGTTACCTACTCTTTATAAGTCCCTACAATACCCAGGCAAAGTGTTGCATCTACTTCATGTCTTGCATTTTTATTGCCTTCTCTTTTCTCTCCCCTCACCTTGAATGACAGTAGTTTTAAGAAAAAGAGGAAAGAAAGTGGATATGGGTGTGGGAGGAGATTCTTATGGAAGTATCAGAAAGTCAGTGGAACAGATGGTAACAGCTTTTTGGAGCATCTGTGGTTTATTATATGAATGTGCATTTAGGGCCCTTTTAAAAATATGTATTCTGGAACCAACTCCATATCCTTTGGATAGCCTCAGCAGTGCACAGCTGTGGGAGTGCAGTAGTACACTATATTCTTATACAGTTGGGGCCTGTTACAATCTCTGCAAAGGCCCACTGATTTGGAATCCAATTGTTAACACACATTCATTCTAGCTGACGCGTGACTGTTGAAGGGTCAGATTCTGACTGCTGGTTCCTGATTGTGCAAGGAGAAACACATTCAAAAAGTTCTTCCTTCCACATGCCCCTTCTAGGAGGCAATCATTATTAATCTCAAAGGGGACAGGAACAAGGGCCATACCTTCTCTTCAATGGCTGTCAGTCAAGAGAAAGCAAAACATCTTTTAAAGGGCACAGCAGTAGTTGCTCCTTTTGTACATCGATTGTGTCTTTCACAGACATGACAACTCTCACGAATTGATCACAAAAGTCATGATTTCTAAGTAAAATTAACCCTGATCCACTATCACATGATAAAATTCTCAGTTGTCAGGATTTTATTTTTCAGCCTCATCATACTCTAATGTGTTTTCCATCAAACACAGAAGTAACCTCATCCTAACCAACGGAATGTGACTTCTGTAGGCAGTTAATTTCAAAGTACTTTGAAAGAGAATGAGCATTTATTTACATATCAGATACACAAAGCTGTCAAGCTAATAAGTGGCTATACCCCAGCTACAGATGTTTAATTGCACTGTAGACAATACCCTACATCAGTGGTTCTCAACTGCTGTGCTGCGACACAGTAGTGTGTCATGGAATGCAGCTGAGTGCACCACTGCCAAAGGACCCCCCCGCCCCACCCCACCGCTGAAACAAACACAGTCCCCAGTTTTCCAGTGGCACAGAGAGTTCTGGTGGCAGGGGCTTGGTTGCAGGAGAGGGCAGCCTTTTTCAGTGGCAGGGGCTCCTGTGCACTGAGCTTCCACCAAAACTGCCACTAATGACTTTCTTTGGTGGAGGGGAGCAATGGGGAGGCTTGCGCTGCCGCTGAAACTGCTGATGGCAGTGGGGTTTTTTGGTGGCTGGGGCTCACCTGGGTTAGCACAGCTGACCCACTCTGCCAGCTGTGTCACCATGGAAAAAGGTTAAGAACCCCTGCCCTAGGTGATTTGCTCCAAATCACATAGAAATAAATATCTGTGGTGGAAGATAATTTTGATAAGATTGTTCACAGTGGTGGCAGGTGACAAAAAAAGGAGCAGTGGTCTCAGGTTGCAATGGGAAAGGGTTAGGTTGGCATAAGGTTTAGCTATAAGAAAAAAACCTTTTACCTGGGGTGTGGTAAAGCACTGGAATGATTTACCGGAAGAGATGGTGGAGTCTCTAACCTTAGAGGTTTCTAAGGTGCGACATGACATAGCCCTGGCTGGGATGATTTAGTTGGGATTGGTCATGCTTTGAGTGGGTGGTTGAACTAGATGACCTCCTCAGATCCCTTCCAATCCTAATTTTCCATAATTATATGAACTCAGTGAACTGAAAAAGAATAAGCCAACAATAAGCCCTGATAGCTGAGAATTCTCACAGTGCTTGATTTTGCTTAGAAATCTGTCAGCTTCAGGTGGCAAAGGAATTCAAAAATCAAAAGTTTGACCTAAAAACCACAATATGATCTCTTATTACAATGATTTTTCACTCACCTGCTGCTCCACGCCTGTCATGAGCATATGGCTTCCCCTCTCCTCTCCTTCACATGGCAGTAACCAGCAGGCTGACCCACAGTATCAGGGCTAGCGCAACACAGTAAGCAAGGTAAGCACTGCAGGAGGGTGCCACCATTTGAGGGGCACCAAAATGCCCTGGGGGTGAGGACACATCCCTGGCCCAGCCATCCCATGCTGGTGGGGACCGGGTGAGCCAGCCAAAAAGGCGGCCCAGTTCAGCACTGCCAGTCTCCACCTTCCCCTGTCTGCCCTCGCCCCCACCCCAGCCAGCGGCGCTGCTCTTAGCTCTGTGCCGGAGCAGCATGGAGGGGGCGGGAGGCAGCACGGAGCCAGTATCCCTCCTGCTCGCCTGGCGATGCTGCCTCCCACCCCCTCCTTGCTGCTGCAGCACAGAGCCAAGAGCAGTGCCCCTGGCTGGGGCGGGGGCGAGGGCAGACGGAGGGGCAGCAAACCAGCAGCACTGAACTGGGCCACCATTTTGGCTGGCTCACCCAGTCCCTGCCAGCATGGGCCAGTTGGCACAGCGGCCTGCCCCTCCCCTGAGCCTCCCAGCTCTGCCCCCCCCCAGTGCTAGAGGGGTGAGTGGGGGGCCCCACTCAGGGCGATTTGCCCAGGGCCCTGCAACCCCCTAGGGACGGCCCTGCCTGGGGGAGGGTGAGGGAGGAGCGCGCCAATTTATAGGTTGTTGGGGGGGGGGTGCCAGAAACCCTAGCACCAGCCCTGGCCACATGTGCTTATAGGCAAGTGTTTTTGAACAGTAATGTGCATTTTATGGAGTTCTGCTAGGACTCTTTAAGTAGCTGATACACACTGCAGTCGCCCTGCCATAATTATACAAATACTTACATTGCACACACATTTCTTGTCACACTTCAGTGTGTTTAAATCAAAGGAATTTTTAAGAGTAAGAAGAATCCAGACCTCTGAAGTTTGCTTTCTTCTACCACTTCATGTATGAAATGGCCAGATCAACTTAAATCAGTATTTAAAAAATAACAAAAATATACAAGGCAGAGGCCATCTGCACTCCCAGCAGATGTGTGGGTGAATTATATAGACTTGGTAGTTGTGTATTGTAGGACAGTTCTGATGGACTGAGAAGGTGCAATACAAAGGACTACAACAATAATTTTAAAAATCGCAGCAAACCCTGCATTTAGTCTCCCTTTCACAATCACTGTTTTACTTCTTGTCACCATCTGCTTAGTCTCTCTCCCCACAGGACCACATTGCTTGCATTTTCTATTTTCACCCCTCATTTTGCTGCTTCATTTCATTTTTGGATGCTAGTCTTGCACATCAGGCTGACAGACTGATCTCTGTTATGTTGTTGCCAATCTGCTGTGTCTAGGGAAACATTGATTTTTTTTTTCTAATGTGTGCTGTAGAAATCAATATTTTACTAGATGGTAGAGAGCAGTAACACCAACAGCAGCAGCAATTTAGCAGAGGCTGGAGCCAGCTAGCAAATGTACATGCTCAGAGTTCAGAGACTGAGCCCAGAATGGGAGAAGCCAGAAAGAGCCCAACAATAAGACTAAAACACCAGCAAATTATTTTAAGTAGTTCTTAAAAAAAAATATGAATAGGAAGGAACCATACAGTGTTTGTTTTATATAGTGATGACTGAAGACCATAAGACTTTCTTGTATTGTCAGTCCTAATTGGCTGCTGCCAGTGATTAGCAAGGGGAAAGAAGTGGGGGGGGGGGTGAGGAAGAGGGGAAGCAAATGGGGAATTTGATTGAATGGAAAGGTGCAGAACAAAAGGCGACTTTGGTTACTGTACATTTTAGTGGTAAAAATAAATGAGACTTCTGACTCTGTCTCTTTGAATTACAGCTTAGATAGCATCACATAAGGATCAATTTCTCTGAGTCCTATTTTTCTACATACTTAGTTAAGATTTTAGATCTCCATGATCGATCTTGATATCCTGGTGTGAATTCAAGAATAAAACCTAGGCTTTGTTTACTAATGGATAATTATAGTCTCCCCTCAACCATAAAACAAACAAAAGGGGAAGAATGTTCAAGTAAAAACAGGCTACAATGGGATTCATCTTTCTAATGGCTAGATTCTGATCTCAGTTACAGAAGCATAAATCCAGTGTAATATTCTCAAAATAACTGAAGTTACTCTGTGCTGAGAAAGATATAGATGAGATTGAAAATCTGACCCAAAGGCCTCATGTTTTACTGCATTTATGGCACCCCTGACTGAGTATTCAGTGGGGTTTGAGCCTTGGATGATCTGTGCTAATTAGGGGTTTATAAAGCTCATGTTCCAGGAGTGTCTCTAATAACAAAACACAAAAGGTGTCTAGTGGCACGTTTAAAGACTAAGGCTATGTTCACACACAAGTGCTTGTTTCGAAACAAGCCTGTTTCGAAATAAAGCAAACACCTTATTTTGAAATGACAAAAAAGTGTTTTCGAAATAAGGGAAAAGGAGGGAATCGAAATAGCAAGTCCAGTGTGACATGCTATTTTGAAATAGGAGAGGGGAGGGGGTGGGAGGCCCTGTGCTGGGCCAGGGAAGCCCCACCCCCGGGATTCCCTTGCCCCCTGCGGCTCCAGCCAGGGGCAAAGGGGGGCTCCCCCTGCCACCTCTGCAGGGGGCAGGGAGGTTCCCTCTACCCCCCCCGTGGGTCCGGCCTCGGGCAGGGGGGCTTCCCCAGCACCCCGCCGCACAGCCCCTGCCGGATGCTGGGGGGCTTTCTCCGCCCCCCCTGCACGGTTTCTGCCAGGCGCAGGGGCACTTCCTCCACCCCCCCGCGCGGCTTCTGCCCGGCACAGAGGGCCTTCCAGGGGCCACGTGGGGGGGTGCGGGGGAAGGCCCTCCATGCCCAGCAGGAGCCACGTGAGGGGAGTGGAGAAAGCCCGCACCCAGCAGGGGCTGCACGGGGGCTGAGGAAGACCCCCATGCTGGAGGAAGCCCCCCCCCGCTCCTGGGGCGCCCCAGGCTTGGGGGCAGCCCCACCTGGCTTACCCCCTTCCCGTTGCCAGGGGGAGGGGGGGCAAAGGGGCTGAGGCTCCCATCCCCCCCCTGCTCCCAGCAAGGGGAAGTGGGGAGAAGCCAGCTGGGGCACCCTCTGACCCCCTGTGCCCCACTCAGCACCCTGGCCAGGGTGCTGATCCCTGGCCAGGGTGGGGGGGGGGACCTTCCCACCAGGGTGGTATGCACCCTGGGAGGAAGGTCCTTGTTATTTCGAAACAAGGGTTGTTTCGAAATAACATGTCCAAACGGCTTATTTCGAAACCACTTGAAGATGGAGAAGTACAGATAAATGGGAAGAAAATGAATGCCGGGAAGTGACTCATAGGATGAGGTCAGACTGTTCTAGCAAAGCAGTGCAGTGGTTTAGATTCAAACAGTGGAGAACAGCATACAGAGGAAGTTGTGTCCATTTATTCTTTTGTACAGAGTCTGTCCTGTTTGTCTAGTATATAAGGCAGAGGGGCATTTCTGGTATGTGATGGCATAAATCACACAGGTGGATGAACAGGTGAATGAGCCTTTGATGGAGTAGCTTGTTTTATTAGGTCCTTAAATAGTGTCTGTTGTACAAACATGTGGGCAAAGTTGGCAGCGTGGTTTGTTACAGCGATATGTGTCTGCTTTATTGTTTCTGTTGTTAGGTCTGTAGTTGCTGGTGAGTATCAGTTTAAGCTTGGGGGCTGTCTGCAAGTGAGGAGAGGTCTCCTTCCCAAGGTTTGAGAGAGCGAGGGATCATCTTGTAGAATAGGCTATAGATCCTTGCTGATGTTCTGTAGAGGTTTGACTTGAGGGTTGTAGTTGACCAGTGGAGTTCTGTTGTTTTCTTTCTTGGGCTTTGACTTTGGGGTACCTGTCCGGCTCTGCTGATCCATTTCATCACGTCCCCAGGTGGGTACTGTAGTTTTAAGAGTGCTTGATAGAGATCCTGATGGTGTCTGCCTCTGTCAGAGAGATTGGAGCAACTGCGGTTATATATTAGGACATGGCTGTAGTCAGTGGATCGAGTGGTATGTCCTGGTTGGAAGCTTGAGGGATGTCGGTAATTATAGCGGTCTATAGGTTTTCAATATAGGATGGTGTTTATGGTCCATTCCTAATATGTACTGTAGTGTCCAGAAAGTGGATCTTCTGTGAGGCTGAGGTTGATCTTAGAGTGGAAATCGTTGTGGTAGCAGGCTCGTGTCTTTTCATTTGGAACAGCCTCCATATTGTGGTTTAAACATTGATTCTCAGTACCCTGCTCTAAATATGGTATGAGCTCTCAGCTGGAATTTAATCAGGAGACCCCAATTTTCAAACTAGGCTTCTTAAATTAGACTTTTAAATCTTTTATTTTGGCACTTAACTCTGCATGCAGACACCTAAACAGAAGTTTGTATTTCTTATTGCTGATGGGTATACCCAAATGTGTGACCACATATTGTTCTTCATTAGACCAGCCTAAGGTAAATTTTTGAAATCCTATGGACTTATTCATTATGTAAAATGAGGGTTACATTTGGACCATGACATTTGGGCACTTAAGTTAGACATACAAATTTGAATCCCAGGAAGTTTTATTGCAGCAAGCCTCTGGGCCTTGACCAAGATGAGCTGTTGTTCAGTAAAAAAAAAAAAAAAAAAAAAAGCTGTTATCCTTTAAGGGAACCAGTTCTGAGACATTTTTGATCCTAGGCCTTTCATACATTGCAGGCGATTTTCAACAAATCATTCAAAAGAAAGGAAAGTCTTGTATGTCGGATACTGGATGGAGACTCAGGATATGCACTGTGAGTCCATTTCCTGACTCTGATGTAAATTTCCTGTGTTATTTTTTAGCCACTTGACCCTTCTGTATTTAGTTTTCCATCTGTAAAATGGGAATATTAATACCCAGAGGAACTATGAAATAGTCTCATTAATGTTTGTGAGACATTCAGATAGTGCATAGAGAGGGGCCACACAGGGCCATCCTAACCATATAAGTGAACTAGGCAGTTGATTATGGTGCCAGGCTTTAAGGGGCACCAAGTAAAATGGAACTGAATTTTTTTCTCCATTTAAAAAAAAATACTACTATCTTATCTCTTATAATGTGTGGAGGGGGGTGCCAAAGTCATAGTTTGCCTCGGGTGCCATAAACCTTTCAGCCAGCCCTGTGGCCACATCAATTTTTACATCGTTTCTCATTCACATTGAGGAGGCTGTGTGCACAAGCTGGGGTTCAGAAGTCATATTCTCTGCAAAACAAACAAGGAGTCCTGTAACAGTAACATATTTTTATAAAAATGAAGATTGTTTATATCCTGCATTAAAGGGGGATTAGATAGTGAAATTTAGAAAATTGCTACCAATTTTTAGAAACTCCTTAAGAATTGGGAAGCTAATAAAGATCAGGAAGTAAGAAAATGTCTAGAAAAAGCCAGTCATGCTTTGTAAAATAATGGCATTAATGTTAAAAAAATATATTTGTAACTGTCTAGATAAGCATTAGACATGGATTTGTAAAGAACAGATCAACAAGACCAAACTCCATTTCTTTTCTTATATTCTGTTTACAATATTGGTATGTGAATGGAATACTGTACAGGTAGTGACAGGGTCAGACTAGATGAGTTTAGGAGGGTGGTGGAAGGGGGTATATATTAGCCCCAGGCTTAGTAAAACCTTGTTTCCTGGGCTAGGTTAGCCAGGACTACACCAGGGTAATTGGCTCCAGGTGTCTCAATTAACAAACCTGCTGTACTGCTTAAAACCCTCTTTCTCGGGCAGGGGGGGCACAAGGGCGTAGAGCTGCTGGAAGAACAGTTGGAGAAGTTTTGGTTGCAGTTTTGCCACAACACTCAAGAAAGGTGCAGAGGGAGTAGGAGAATTCTTACAAGCAAGGCTGTTAAGACCTGCAACTTGGAGGAAGACTTGAGTTGCTCCAAGAACTGAGCAAGGGAGTGAAGGTGCGTCAACCCCAACCCAAACACAGAGAGGACCACAGAGACTGAGGGCTTCAGAGTAGGAGGCTGAGAGTCCTTCTCAGCCCTAGAAGGTGGTACAGGAACTGTGGGGCCACACTTTGGCGACCCAGGGAAGACAGTAGCCTCTCAGACTCAGTTTGAAGACTGCTGCTCATAGAGTCGGGGCCTGGGGTAGAGGGTGGGATCGGGGGCCCCTCCCATTCCCTTCAGGGGTACAGCCCCACTAAGGGGTTGTGGAATGGAGAAGAAGCCCCAGTGAGAGGGACCAACCAGATTTTGCCAGCCACAAGACAAATGTGCAGGACCTCCAGTAGGTAGACTACGCCTCACTTTGCCACAAGGTACTATTGTTAGACTTCAGAAAGCGACTCCAAAAGTGACACACAAAATTTTACATGAAAAATCAGTTTGTATTAGTTTAATGTCACATGATTTCAAAATATGCTGAAGTGATAGAAAAATGAGTGTTTTGAAATGCAACTGCACTGGGGAGGAAACATTGTCCATAGGATGAAGTACTAGATGTGATTCTCTAGCAGATCTTCATTAATTACCTGAAACAGGAGGAAGCTGGCTCATCATATAAATTTACAAATAAAACTATAATAAGAGGTGCTGCTCATATCTTTGAAGAGAGAAATAATTTTAAAAAGACAGATATATGGATGGAATGTGTTTAAATAAAGCTCAAGGGAGAAGAATGGTTTGAGGTGATCAATAAAGGGGCTTAAGGAGAAGTAATGGGATGAAGCTGAGCAAAACTGTATTTAGTATGAATATGTTTCCCAGTAATGAGGTCTGACAGACATAGTCTACAAATGGGGATAGTGGCTCCCTTACTTGACTGTATTGCATGTTTTTGGAGCCTGAGTTACTGCTGAATTTTTAGTCTTATAAAAGACACAAGGTAAGTGTTCAAATTAGTGCATTGCAAGTGCAGTAACAAATAAGATTTCTTTCCAATGCAATTTTAAAGCAGTATCCTTCCTTCTCCCCACCTTATCTGATTCATTTATGTGCTGAGGGACCACAGCTCCCAAGAAATATGAGAAACATGGGTACTCAGCACTTCAGAACATCAAACTAACTGCTTTTTTTAAAAAGTGCTCACAGACCTACAACCATCACACAGTTTAAATGCTCTGAGGCATACATAATACAGTACAAGCTATTGTTAAATGATGGGTATACAAACTGCTGTCTTCAAAATGTTTCATAGTACTTAGGTCAATGAGAGCAGCTTCTCCAACTCAATATGTAGAGAACACTTAGGCAGAAAAATTGAAACTTCAGTTATATCCCCTCAACTTCTCCCAAAAATCAATGTTTTTAGTTTGTGTGTGCTGCTGCCTTTGATATATTTCAGGGAGAAGCAAGCAACTGAAGGCCTGTGTATTTTTTACATTAAAACCTCCTTAGCAGTTTAGGTAGGAAGTAGCTGACATCAACATCCTTTTTGCTGTAACACTGCTCCGGATATAGCTCACTGCTTTGATATTCTTTGAATAGATATATTATTCAAAACGTCATTAGCTTTCAGGGAGCAATTCTGGGTCTGAAAGTGCTATATTCAAAAGTACTGCCAAAACTGTTTTATTAGATATTGCTGTAGCTAGTGCTTGATATATATTATTACAATTTGGGGAAAACATTGTTTTACAAATGGCATTAATGACATACCTAACTGTGAATGGTTCTTATTTTAAGAAATTTGAAATATCAATTGTGTGTATTGTAAAGAAAACCAATTACTCTGAAGTTCTCCAATGGAAAAATCTGACACCAAATTTTTATCCAAATTTCTGTTTGATGCTTTTGGCTTGAACTTTAACTTTGCTTTTTTTTTTTTTTTTTTTTAAGGCAATGTGTAGCAGAGAGGCACAAAATCTTCCATTTCTTTTTCCCTTTAAAGATATATTTAAGGAAGTTTTCTGATCTTCCAACTGTTGTATTAAGTAACAAAGTTAATGCAATTGACAGGAGTGCAAAATACAGTGAACTTTTTAAAATACGTATCTGATTTGAAATAATTCTTAACTTGTTTGTTGCTGATGTAAATGCTTCTAGCGGTTTTAAATGGAATGTCTATCAAATAATAGTACATAATGCTTAACACTTTCCGTCCTCAAAGTACTTTGCAAACTCTCTCATAATGCTTAATACTTTCCATTCTTGAAGTACTTTGCAAACTATCTAATCTTCACAACACTCCTATTAGGAAAGGAATTATTGCTCTTATTTTGAAGAAGGAGAAAATGTGAGCATTGTTCAGTTATTTATTAAGTGAATTGACGATAGTGCCCATGGTTTCCATATTGGGATGCCTTGTGCTGGCATTGTACAAATCATGTAACAAAAAATATTCCCTGTCCCAAATAACTCATTATCTATTTATAAGAAGAGACAAAACCAATGGATTCAGTAAACAGTTGTAGGAAGCACAAATAACAATAAGCACTGGTCACAGTACACCATCTGCTTAATCATTGTCAAGTTTTTGTAGGTATCACAGCAGGCAGTTTTAAGAGGCAACAGAATGGCTTTGTTTTACAAAGAATGCCTTCCACGCGTATGCCACTCTTCCGCTGGGTAGCGTTGGCAACAGCAAGGGCTTAGTTTGCTATAAAGGGATTCCTCTTAACAATACAAAACAGAACTGGTTTGAGACCCCACCTGGTAACCTGGGAAAATTAACCAGAACCCCTGGGCACCTCTAATGCAAGCACTGCCTCTGCATATTAACAAAACTTTTATGGAGAGGGGTCCCAAAATTAACTTGGGAAACCACCACAACCACAATTCAAAAGCATGTAACCATAAGCAAACACCTACCTTGCAATATATTGGATAGTGTCCTTTGTCTCACTTTCTCACCTTGCGATGTGAAAGCCCAATAAACAAATGTCATTTTAATGTACCATTTCCCTATGCTGCTGCTGCAGCCTACTCACAGTTAGCTGTCCCTGGTGCCTCTGCTACATTATTCTGCCACCACTGGCCACTTGTTTTTGCTGTTAGCTCTGCCACCCCTGCCACTGTGTGCCACAGCTCTGCTCTGCTGCTTTCTGCTCAGCTCCACTTCTGAGTTGCAGTGTTCTGACATTCTGCCACTTGACACTGCTCTCTCTGATTCGACTGGGTAGCAGGGAACCTTGCTGCCAGTGGACTCTTTGTATTGTTTTTCACAGCAACACTATCCTCTTCAAATGATTTTAGCACTGATAATCATTGAACAGAAACAAGGAAACTTCATTGAGTCTGGTCATCTCTGTCTTTTACCATTTGATCATCTCTTCCCCAGTGTTTAGAGTCCACACCACCAGGTAGGTATACCTGTCCCAACCTCCCCTCTCATTCACTGGGATTTGGTATCCCTATCCCCACTTAGCAACCGAGGTTAAAGGAGGGTGATCCCCTCAACCACAGTGCCTCAGAAACAGTTCTGCTGTCTCTTTACTTATACAACAAGGATAACAGTTCATTACCCCCACATTCAATAATAAAATGAATTGTAACCCCCAAACGAACCCAAACTGATCACTTTGACAAGCAGCTCTGTCTGTTGAACACCTAGGTAGAGGAGTTGTCTGCTCCTAAAGTGTTTTTCCCCCATTTGTCACTAGATTTCAAGCAAAGGCTCATTCGGACCCATGTACATGTAGAAGGTGATATGGGAGAGAGGGCAAAAGTTGCCTGTTGGAAAATTTGACAAGTAGATGATAAAAGTTGTCGTTATTGGCAGAGTGACGGTGGAAACTTACATTCTGAAAATCAGTGAGATTGTTAGTATCGTGGGTAGGCCATAAAAGGCCTTAAAAGTGAGAAAGTCTGTGTTTGATGCAGCAGAGTAGGGGAGGCAATAAAGTGGTGGCATACAGTGACATTTTTAGTAAGGCATTCAACAACTTTTTAGGTGACAGATTAAAAAATCTTTTTATCTAACATTCACATACCATTTGATGCACCAAATATAGAGTCTCTTTCACTAAAGGAATTAATGAACAAATGTTGCACTAAACTTACCATCGGTATAAAGTGTTTGCTGCTAATTCTGTTCTGTCACAGATGATTCAGTTCTATACTTGCATGTATTTTTCAGTCCTCTGTGCAAAAATGTACTGGGTGAATTCACCTGAACTCAGTGTTTCCCAATAGATATAATTTAACTGATCTTATCTGCTTCTGTGAAGTTTTGGTGTGAGAATGCAAGCCTCAAAGAGCTATGTTAAACTTCTGTAATGCACTTCATCTAACTATCTGCCAGAAATGCTCAAAGACATAACGTCTTGTTAACATTTATTAAATCACTGTCATGCAAAGAGAGATGTTCCTTTCTTTACATACACAATGGCAAGTCCCAAGTAAAGACCTGTGTATTTAATTCCAAACTTGCATGCCTTTTTATTGATGTTCTACAAAATGTCATCCTCCACATGGTGTGACCTTGCATGTACCTTGAGTTAGGGTTACGCTGTTCTGAGGACATCTTTGTTCTGCAAAATGGTGCCTTCCATTTGTGTTCAGGGACAGAATCATCAAGGATAAAAGCTCTCTTTTGGTTAAGTTGATGGCTAACAGACATATTTGTTTAATGTTTTACTTGAATTGCAGTACTGTTTAGAGGCCTAAATCTGCATGAAGCACACAACATAGGGACAGTCCCTGCTGTGAAGAGCTTACTGACCCTTAGTGGGAGCTGAGTTCCCAGCACATTTGAAAATCAGGCCATGAATTTAGATGTCTAACTTCAGTCACCTCAATTTTTATAAATTGGACAAAGTTTGCACAAGTGCCAGACAGACAAGGCGTTCTCCTCAGTTAATTTCACCAGGAAAAGTTAATTTGCTTTGTATGCATCTCACCTGTGACCGTCAGGACTCAAATTTATTACTCTTCCAAAATGAATTCTGCCTGAGCCTTTGGATCATCATCTTTATCGAAGTCCTCTTTATTGTTGTCTGCATTTGTTTGCTTGAAAAGTTGATTGTGAGGATTGTGTAAAGCTTTAAGTTACAGTGTATTGGATCTTTTTGAATGAAAGTAATTAATTGCTGAGTAACTCTGCTTGATTCCTTTATCTGAAGGAAACAATGCCTTCAAACATCATAGAATAGGCACTCCCTGTTATCACTGATCTGAGTGGTAGCAGGACAGGATCTTCTTTCACATGCTCCTTGTTTCCTTGGTTCACTTAGTTTCTAGTGTCCAGTTTTAGAACAAGTTCAATATGCAAGTACACCTTACCTTTGTGCTTTAATCATAATCAACAGATATGAATTTCCCAAATGGAGCAACATAATACTATATGTAACGCATACCTTCTTGCAGTGGTTGTTTTAGAGCCAGAGTAAACAGATGAGTCTCCCAGCCTGGCCTGAAGAATTGCAGATTCTGGGTCTGGCAGGTAATCAGAGGGAGTAGTTTCCACAAGTTAGGGACCTATAATGAATACACTATGTCATTGTTCCTAAGAAGTTCAATTCCAGGAGCCAGCAACAAGAGTATAGAAGCACAGACATTGTACAGTTCTACACTTAAGACTTTTGTCAAACAAAGTCAACTTTTTGCACCAAAACAGTGGTAGTGCACACACTGGACCCTTCCCCTGACTCCCCACCGACCTAGCCTCCTTGATTTTAAGACAAAAGAAAACCACCTCAATAAGAGATCTGGGACTTTTGTGCCAAACTTTTAGCGACAAAACATCAGTGTACATACCACACTTGGCTCTGTCATGGTAAATGGCTTCCAAGAAGCATCTCACAATGCCCATCCTGACCCCTCTAGCCATCAGTTTGAATTCCACTGCCCTGCAGCCATCCACCATTCTCTCTTTTATGTCCTGGGAGTTTTTCAAATTCCACTTCCTGCATGGTCAGCATTGAGAGCTCACATCTCATCTTCCCAGAGGACATGGTGGCCCCATCCACCAATGCTCTTCTGTTTGGAGCACACTGGTACTTCTGGATCTGGTTGGCATTTAGGAAGAGGGGGCTGTGCTGCTCTAGCTCCTCTCCAGCCAATAGAACTTTGGATTAGTTTTCTCACTTGATGGCAGACAAGGGCTTTGACCAAGATATGCTGTGGTGCTGTGCGAAAAGGTACCAAAGGCTGGGGAGTCAGTCCTTTACTCTGATGCAGAGCCAAAGACCTGATTCTTCTGTAAGGAACTGGAAGCCATCCTTGCTGGCAGTCTTGCCTCCAGCCCAAAGAGACCAGTGGATACCTCCACAAGGACAGCAGCTTAATGAGGAGGTCAGATTGGAGGACAATGCAGAGGAGAGGACTGTGTCATTGTGTGATGTGGGGAGTCAGGACCACTTCTTAATCCAAGAGAGCTCAAATCAGTCCCAGCCTTCTACCTCTGCTGTGCAGGGTGCAGAAGAGAGGAGCTTGGTAAGTAATTATTATTTTTTTAGCTGATGTTGCTCAGTAACATGAGGTACAGCTGTCCTTTGCTTTCTTGTATTTGATGAGTGTTGAAGGGATAGAAATGCACAAGAAATGTGCTTCCCATTCCTCTATTCAATTAAGCAGTCTGGTGGAAAAGTGTGTTAATGCACACCAAGATTTGACGGGAATCCTCCTGGGAGATCTCAAGGAAACTTCCCAGGAGGTACTTGCCAGTCCTCTGCTAGAGATTCCTCAGCTGCTTTATTTCTTCACCAGTTGTAGGAAACCTTCTTACACCAACCAGCAATCACTTCTGCAAGGACCAAAGCAGCACACAGGCAAGTAGCATAGGGGTCTGGATTGAAGTTGCTTGCATAGAGGAGATGCATCCTAGCATCCCTGCTTGCTGTCAGGTGTGAGATACCAGTTTCTATGGCCCCTGCCTGTGAAAAATTATACACAGTTTAAAATTTTGTCCGCATCTACCTGCATCAATACCCCAGTCAATCAGCCAGAATCTTTGCCCCCTCCCCCTGAACATAACTTGCTATGCCCTACTTGATGGGTGAGCTGTGCTCTTGCTAGGAGACTGTGAGAAAGAGGTGTGTTTTACAGGAATGAATCAGTGCTGTTAGTGCACTCACAGTCATGCCTCTATTCATTGTTTTTTGTTTCTACAGCTATGCCCTTGAGGGGAAACCTCTCCACACCTGCTGAGTGCCTATGCCTGATAAGAAATGACAATGGTATATAGCAAAGAAGAGATGTTCCAAGAACTCCTCCAGTCCTCTGAGGTTGGGGGAGGGAGAAAGAAAAGGAAAAACTGGTCAAAAATGAAAAAAAATTGATAGGCAGAGGAAGGGAAACCAGGAGTGAAGGGTAGTGCGTGATAAAAGCCATGGAGGAGCAAACGGAGCTGCTACAGGAACTTATAACACTGCAGACTGAGTTTGTGCCTGCTCAGCCCTCACCCCCTTGCAGCCAATGCAGAACTGCTTTCCATGTCCTCCCCAAACTCCACTCATATGTTCCTACCAAAATCCCAGCTCTTTCTGTTCACCATTCAGACAGCTTCCAGAACAATAGCTGAGCTTATACTCAGCTGTCATAGCACACAATGCTCCTCACTGCTTTATCCCCTCCAGCCCACCTTTTTGAGTGTGTTGTAATTGTTATTTAATAAAGACCCACTCTGTGAAGAATAAGAAATCTTTATTTTTCTCTTGTACATGGTCGGTTGCAGCTCACATTGATACATAGTGCAAGCTGACTAGCAGTCATAACGTGGCATAGTGCTGTTTACTAAGACACCTTATTGTCAAAATGGGTCCTCAAGACCTCCCTGGCTCAAACGATCATCTGTTGTGCTCCTTTAATAGCCCTGATATCCAGTTGTTCCTAAGCAGCTGCAATGTAATTCATGTCTGTGCTCCACCCAGTCAGAAATTTTTCATCCTTCACAAATATTATGGAGCACACAGTAGGTGGCTATAACCATGGGAGTATTTTCCTTATTTTGGTGTAACCTGTGAGAGAGGCATCACCAGTGAACTTTTAAACTGTAAGATGCACATTCAATGGTCTTTGGCACCTTCTCAACCTTTTGTTGAACTGCTTCTTGCTTCTACTCCAGTTGCCTGTACAAGGCTTCTTGAGCCATGGCAGTAAGTGGTAGGCTGGGTCTCTCAGGCTCACAATAGGTATTTCAACATTCCCCATGGAATCTTTTGTGCTGAAAACAAGTCCTTGCTTGCAACTTTCTGTAAAGGCCAGTGATCCTGAAGATGCATGTATCATACACCTTCCTTGACCAACCCATGTTGATGTCAATGAAACAACTATACAGGGGTTCGTAAGTGCTGGCAGTACCATAAAGAAGTACTCTTTTCTTTTGATGTACTTAGTTGCAAAATGGTCTGGAGTGAAATTGGGATGTGTGCGCCATCTCTTGCTCCACCACACTTAGGGAATTCCATCGTTGCAAATATATCTACTGTTTCATATGTTTCCAAGATTCATAGTTCTTCATAGCAGAATGCCATTATGCGACCCATACACTTGTGATAACACAGCACCGATGGTGAACTTCCTGAATCCAAACATACTAGCAACCAACTGGCAGCAGTCTGGAGTTAATAGCTTCTGCACGGTGATCACCATGCACTTCTCCACTGAGAAGGCATCTCTCATTCTGGTGTCCTTGCACCACAGGGCAGGGTGGAGACCCACACAGTTTCGTGAAGGTGGCTTTGTACATTTGGAAGTTCTGCGACCACTGCTCATCATTCCAGACCTGCATAATGATGCAGTCCCACCACTCGGCACTTGGTTTATGTTACAAAAATCTGTGGTCAACTGTGTTCAGATGCTCCATGAATGCAAACAGTAATCCAGTGTTGTTTGTTTGCAGGACACAGAGTAGGTCAGGTTCCTTGGATTCCTGTTCCAGTTGAGAACTCATGATCTGCTGAATGACTAGCCACAATGCATTCAGAACACTGACAATAGTGGAGAGCAGTGCAGGATCCATCCTTTCATACAGAGATGGCAGGCACACATGGGAATTGGGACAGTCGCAAAATGCTGTGGGAAGTAATTGGAAAGCCATGGAATGATAGAATGGAAATTTAATGCATCATGGGAAGTTGAGGCCACACCTATAATGTAATGCGATCCTCTCTGCCTTCCCACAACTCCTGATGGCACAAAATGGCGAGAAATCTGTCCCCAAAGTGGATAAAGTATGGGAACCAAGCCTTAGTAGTTAATCCGAGAAGAAAACCGGAATAGACACAGAATGCATCTTCCTTATTGCCCCTATTGAGGTGTGATTAGAAACTGGGGAAAGGAAACATTTGGAAGCTATTGGAAAAAAATCATACATATGTTTGTTTGTTTGGCTGGCACCATTCCCCAGGTTCCAGTCATTTGATTTAATCATATTAACAACAAGAACTGTTAAGAACCAAATTATGACACTTTGCTGCAGCGCTTGTTGAGGTCAGTATAAATTACCATGCACAGCTTTAAAAGACAGACAATAAGTGTGGATTAACAAATAGAATTTTTTTAAGCAGTTTAACTGGTGTATTGCCTGATTCTGCAAAATGCTGGGGGTTGGAGGAGTGGGGAGAGAGCAGCTACTAGATGCTAAATGCTTAGCAGTTTCTGAGATTAGGCTCTTAAGTGAAATTTACATTAGTGAATATTTAGGTTGTGATGTCACCACTATTAGTTTTAGTAATTAATAAACTAGCACCTATACAGTTGTCACGTTTTTCAAAGGGCTATATAGATACCAGATAAGGGTCCATGAGGTAAGTATCTGATTTGATTCCACTTGTATTAGTGTAATTCAGAAGTAATTTCATTGGTGTTATATTGGTGAAAGTAAGATCAGAATCTGTCCCTAAAGCCATGATAATATGTTTATAAATTGAACGAAAGCATTCTAGTCTGGTGACGTTGAGCCTAATCAGGCATGGTGCTGAGTACCTTCTGAAAGGAGTGGAGCACCTTTTGTGATCACTGGCTGCAGTGGTCTGCTTAGCACCTAGCAGGACTGTATCCATTGTTTCTCAGTCAAAGGGTTGGTTTAGCTGTAATCATTTTGTCTGACAGTGGAGTGAAAGATCCTCAATTCAGCATTATTGAATATTTTCATCTTAATTGGGCTAGAGAATAGGCTTCTTGTGTTATTCAGGCCAGCTGAAAACCACCCATCCATAAAAGTACAGGATTTTTTACTTGCTGCATTCAAGTAAGACAGGGCCTTGCTTTTCTGCACAATTACAGCATGTCCCAGGTGGTGGTGTGAGAGATTAGGCCAAAGGCCAACGGGATGTAACCACCCAAGCATAGTAATCCTTCTGAGAGGCACTGTTGTTAATGTCGGCTTGCTATTAAATGGAAATTATACATAAAAATAAAGAAAATAGAGGTATGTATTTTGGAAATGGAGAGGACATTGACAGGCAATAAGGTAGTGTCAGTTGTGTTAATAGTTACAGTTTCAAAATCTCATCAAAGAAATTGTTTCTGACTGGGACAATCTCATACAGTTATTATTAATTAAAGATATCCAGCAGTCTAGCTTGATTTGAACAAGCTTCTCTGTTTTGTAATTGAAAATATTACTTTCAGAGTCTTAGGGACATAGAAAATTTCTGTATAAAGCTTGATATTGAAGTTTACTACCCAGCCATAGCAGGACTGACTTTCCTCTACTTTCAACACACTGCAAACACTTTATTTATTTATTTAACTTCTAAATTGTCTTAGCAGCTAGAGACCGAATGCCTTAGACCTGCTTTGTGGTCACTGCTGTAAAAACATACATGATTGAAAATATTCTCTATTGTATACCACATGATTGTTTTTCATCCCAAAATTATTTTCATCAGTTAATTCCCCAGATCTTACTACTATTTTAATGAAATGGTGAAGTAATACTTACAAATTGAAGCAAACAGATCTAGTTAATGGGTTTTTCTTTGTAAATGGGCCTTTAGTACTTAACTTTTCATCACTTTTCATAGATGTACATAAATTTTAACACAGAATGTGCTTGGCTTGACTGAGGTGATGAGAGAAATGTTGTACATAAGTGACTTGCGAATAATCCAAGCCCCATTCAGAATGATTTTGCCCCATTGTTTTCTATAATGGTTTGATCAGTTTCACCTGTTGCTTAATTTTTTTTCTAATAACAATGTTAACTAATTATGAAAACCTGTATTAACTAATGAGGTAGAGTGTGACACTATAGGAGTCATACTTCATTTTTAGGAGTTGATTTATTCATTGCTGAAATTGGCTAAGCTGTACTGCATCAAATTACAAGAATTTTTGCAGTGGTTTATAATATATTGTAAAAGAATCTTGCCTGGAGACCCCACCTCTTTTGTAAGGACAGATCAAATACAAGGCATCTTCTCTTCATACAAAGGAAAAGATCAGGGCTCTTCAGTAAATTCACATAATATAGGTATGTTGTAGTAATATTTCAGTTAGCACTCAGAATATCTGAGAAGAAGGTAGGTGAGAATTTCTTTGACTAGACCGACTCCTGTTGATGAGAGAGACTAGCTTTTGAGCTTACACAGCTCTATATACTTAGAATATCTGTTGTTCTTAAAGCATGTCTGGAGTCTGTGGGAAGGAAGACATTGAATTCTATTTATATGCGGTAGGGACAGCTGAATGCTTCACTCTGTGAAATGTAGAGCTCTCACTTGAACATTATTGGAGCAGTGGGAGAGTACTTCAGTGGGAGAGTACTTTTTCTCTTTTAATTGAAGCTGCAATTCAGAGGGTACACCAGAATCTGAAATTCTAGAGAGTTCTTCTCTTTTTAGCCAAGAAAACAGGCATTGCAGTCTGAGTTTATAACAATGGAATGGTATCTCTGTCTGTCTTAGATGTTGTCAAGCAAGATTTAAATTTATTATTGGAATGTGGAAGTTGTGCTATTACCTTTAGGGAAACAACCCCCAGCAGAAATTTTTTACTTACTAATTTGATCAATTTTCCACAAAAAATGTCTGTCTTCTGCCCTGGTTCTGATGTTCACATTCTCAGACATGGGAGGTTCTGTCTAGGCTTTTTTCAGTCAACTGCTGGTGGGGAGAAACACAGCAAAGATAGGGGGAGAGGAGTTGCTCAGTGCCAGCTGCAAATTTTGAGAAATGTGAGAACCGACATCTGTCTAAGACAGTTATCTTCAAACACATTGACACGCAGAGCAGGATTCCGTAGGATTTAGCAAGGGGAATATTATGGTATAATAGTGGCTAGTGACAAATGTGGATAACAATGTTGAAAACCAAAAACCTCACACCTAGATTAACATAATGCAAGGAAAGGTGGTGTAAAATGGTCTCTTCCAGCTTTGTTTATTTGCTAGGCCAGCTACTGCCCTATTTCTAATAAATTCCATGAAAAGCTTAGTAGAAGTTAGTTAATTGTTCCATTGATTGTCCTAGTATTCATGCTATCAAATTAAAAACTGTGTGTGTTCTGCACCTTTTTCTCTAGTTTTACTACAAATAGTTCTTTATAATAGCTATTTCTCCCCTAAAATCTTTGGAATAACTTTGCAAATTTTTCAAATAGTTGTGTGGTATAGAATAAGAAATATTTAGGGAGGGGGAGGAAGAAGAAATAAATCATTCCTCTGTGATTATTAGACAGAAATAACAAACAGCTCAGGGACATCAGTTACTCTTCTGAGTTGTGGTGGCATCTGATATTCTGTAAATCTGGGTGTCATGCAGTATTTGAACATGTGGTTACTTTATATTGAGATCTTTAAGCCAATCTTCTTATTGTACTGTTAAGAACAGTTTTACTTCAAACAAATTATTGAGATGCAATATTTTTTCAGTTATCTTCTTTAAGCATGAAGAACATCTTCAACTGAATGGAGAGTCTGGAATATTTTTCTTTAAAGAGACGCTTAATATTTTTGCTTAGAAAAAATTATTTTAAAAAAATTAACATTGTAATCAGGAACACAGCTTCTTGTATTCATGGAAACATGTATAGACTCATGGAATTAGGTCATGCAGATGGATTTTGTTGTAGTCTCCAGAATCTAAGCCTTTTTTAAAAAGTGATTTTTTTTTCCCCCTTCTGGTGTCAAAGATAACTTTGGCAATATAAATGAAAGTATAATTGTCTGGTAGCACAGGGAGTGCAAGGTAGGAAACTGAAAGACAGGTCATCCCAATTTTTAGGCTTAATCAATTTTTGCCTTTTTATTTATGCAATTTCAGACAGAATTGTCACTTACAGTGTGACTTACACTTCCCTATATTTCCTCCCTTTCTGTAAGTTACCCCATATTCAAAGCATCTGATGAAGTGGGATTTTTTCCCACAAAAGCTCATGCAAGAAGTGAATTTGTTAGTCATTAAGTGCCACAGGAAGGACTCCTCAGTGTCTGAACATTTATTTATGCCAGATGACAAACACAGAAGATGAAGTAAGTAGTGAGCCCAAGTTACAGTTGTTCCTTGATTTTATGGACTATAGGCAGCAGGAGGTGTCAAGGCTGTTTCCCCACTCTGGCACTCTGAGTGCAGAAGGCGGGGGCCTGCAACAGGCCTGAAAAGCCACTGGCCTTAAAGCCTGCTCTTAAAACTCTCCAAGGCCTCCAATTCTTGGCCTTGGAGTGGTATCGCTGCCACCACCTAAATGCAAAAAACCTCTTGGAAACCCAGGAAGGTGCACTTGGGAATTCCTTCCTGTGAGGTACTTGCAATCACTTTTATTCCTCTCTCTGGAGAGTGACTGAACCACAGCTGGAATATCAGCTGCAACTGGAACACAATTTCGTCTAGTAGCTGGCTGTGCAGTCTGAGCCACATGCACACAAACCTCTTGCCTTTCAGGACACAGAACCAGAGCTTACTTTAAAAGGTAAAATCTTTAATTAAAAAGAACAGATAAAAACACAGAGAGTTGCTTCTCTGGGATTTAACTTAGGTAATTATGGGGGTTGGGGGGGAGTACATGTACTCAGCACAGAGAAATCCAAAAAACAAACCAAAAACAAAGAAAATACCCTGATCACCTCTAGGTAAACATTCCCTGTTCTACCCACGCCTGGTGAGTAACAAACTTAACTTATCTTTGGTAAGGATGTTGCTGGATTCTTCCTCAGGCCCCTCTGGCCTCCACCTGATCCTCCCAGGAGCTCTGCTGCATCCAAACAGGCACAGGCAAAGCTGTTGTTCCCTTTCAAAAAGCTGTGCTTCATTCCTTTTGGCTGTCCTGGGACTCACTGACCAGAGTGTTAACCCCTTCCTCCTCAAGGATTACTACAGGAGGCTTCCGAATTTTCCGAATGTCCGGAAAATTGAAAGCCTCCTCCCCCCAGCTCAGCACCGGCCCCTTCCTCCCCCAGGGAGGCACGGTGTCTGGGGGGGTCAGCTGTCTGGCTGCTCCACCCACTGCAGTGAGGCCGGGCGGGCAGGCAGAGCAGCCTCTTCCCCCCCCCCCCCGGAGCTTGAAGGAGGGGATGGTTAGGGCCCCCTTCCTTGACCGACAGACAGTGTTCTCCGGCAGCCAGGGAAGGGGTCCCTAACTGCCCCCCACTTCTAGCTTCCAGGAAGGGGGGGGCTGAGGGCCGGAGGCTGCTGTGCCCGCCTGCCCGCCCGACCTCATCGCAGCGGGCAGAACACCCAGACAGCCAACCCCCAGCTGGCTGTGCCTCCCCAGGGGAGGACGGGTCCAGTGCTGAGCTCCGGTGCATGGGGTCGGGGCGCTGGAGCGGCCCGCCCCACGCCCAAAGAGTTTGGGTGGTTTCGCCCCCAGCCTTCCTCCCAGGCCATGAGCTGGCCCATTGGGTGGGGGGGTGGCAAAGCGGCCCAAACTCTTTGGGCACGGGGCGGGCTGCTTCAGCGCCCTGACCCCACGCGCCAGAGCTCAGCACCGGCCCCCTCCTTCCCCGGAGAGGCGCAGCCAGCTGGGAGTCAGCTGTTTGGCTGCTCCGCCCACTGAGGTGTGAGCAGGCGGGTGCAGCAGCCTCCGTCCCCTGCCCCCCTCTTCCCAGAAGCTAGAAGAGGGGATGGTTAGGGACCCCTTCCCTGGCCGCTGGAGTGGGACAGCCAGGGCCCCAGACTTTGGAAGATTCATCTGAATCTTCTGAAGTCCAGGGGATCTGGGTCCGAGAAATCAAGGAAGAACTGTACTGTGTTCTAGGATGCTGGGAAGTTGTCCTATATTTTATAACGGTTATCAATGCATCTGATTTTTGGTCTGATCCTTCTGTCTTATTCTTTCTGTTTCTGTTTTGGTGTTTTTCCAATTTAGGCTTTATCCACTTGGACCTTTTTAGACATTAGAGAAGGGTTAAAAAAATGCATAAAGAGGTAATCAGCACTGAACAAATTAAACATTTGTTTCAGGTTACCCGTATAATGTATACTCACAAGCTTCAGTTTACACAACCCTTATGGTTTTATTTTATTTGTTACTTTGCTCCTCGGTTTTCCTGGTAAAAGGACTTCTTGTCATGACGAGCTCATGTACTTTTTATCTCAGATCTTCCAGCGCAACATGTTACCTTTTTCATGTCAGCATCAATCAATAAATTTATGTAAAGGAAAACTGGCAAATCAATGTGCCAGGCAAAATAGGCCTTGGCCTTGGCCTCAGTATTACCCAGTCTAAACTCATTCACTCTTCAAAATTGTAAATTTATTAAAATACAGCCAAGAAAATTCCTAATCTTATTGTGAGAACTCCAGCATCAAACTTAGGCCCACTAGATCACTCTTTGGTTGCACTGGCTTCTGTGCCAGGATGGTAATGCTAAACCCCAGGCTCTAGTCAATGGCCTTCGTACTAAGGGTCTACAGTTTCACACACCAGCCATGTCGTAAACCCAAATTGACTGAACAGACAGCATTCTAACTGCTCTATACTTGAGTATATAAAGATCCCAACAGGAATCTGTCTGAGAAGTAGGTCATTGCCTGATGGGTTTCTTCCTAAACCCAGGGGCAGATTAAGGGGTCTTGGGGCCCTGGGCTCCAATCCACTGATGAGTCTGCACCCCCCGCTGAGAGGCCCCTTCCATCTTTCTGTCCCCAGGAGTGGCAAAGCCAACTGGCATGGAGTGCAGCTTCTGAAGCAGCCCTATAGGGCCATAGGCCCTGGAAGGCTGCTCTGGGAGCCATATTGCATACCAGCTGGCCCCACCCCCCCAGCCCATGGGCAGGAGCACAAAGCCTGGCCTGTAGGCTGGCCAGCTGAGGGCTGGGGTAGGAATATAGAGCTTGGCCTCTGGCCAAGGGCTGTCCCCTTCCCCTGTAGCCCCATGCAGTAATCCACCCCTGACAACCTCATTGCCTTTCTGCCCTGGTATCTTACCTGACTTGCCTTCCCACCTTGCTTACTTATTTCACCAGTCCACCCTCTTGGATCGGCTCTTCTGTCTGCTGAACATCCGAGAAAATTGACTGTTGCTCCGAATTGCATCTAATACCAATTGATCTCCTGGCTGCATGCTATTTGACCATAGCTCTGGACTGCCCGTAATTCACATCACCCACTGGAATTACTATTTAGTAATTTTCACCTTTCATTTCAATAGCATAATTCAGTATGTATGTATTATTGTACTTGGGGGAGGAATTATCTCAAAACGTCAGTATCTTCTCTAAGTATGGGTTTTCAGACACTCTTTTTCCAAGTCCAACCTTGTGTTCACAAAACATCACCAAAAAATCTTGATTAGCAATTTTAATTTTGTGGGGTGTCTCAATTTTAGGGCCTTAATATTTCCCAGCACTCCTTCTTTTGATACCTTATAATAATTTTAAGAATGTCACTTATTTTATATGATGGTGTAAAATGTTATAATCCTCTGCTTGTTTTCTTTCCTGTTCCTTTTTACAGCCCTTTAAAGTACACCTTATCTTACAATACCTTGTAAGCATTGTTACCAGGGGTTAAAGTATAATTTGGGGGGGTCCCAGAACCCTCCTAAATTTCCAGGCTGCCCTCATGTGGATCTGGGGGCCCCGCTCATGCGGGTCTGGGCCCCAGCTACTGCCCCAATATCCATTCACCTACCCCAAAAACTTACTGCAGCCCCCAATACCCACCCCAGCCCTCAGTACCCAGCCCCCAATATCCACTCCCCTGTCCCCAGTATTCCCCCAGCCCCAGCCTCTAAAATCCACACCCCTCCCCCAAAACTCAGCCCCAATGCGAGCCGGGTTGCCCCAGCATTTAATGGCAGCTACGCGCTGGGCCAGGAGACAATCCCTCCTACAAGCCGCGCTTGGAGGCTTCTGCCTCCAAGTGCAGCCTGTGCATATGTGGGGGAACCAACCCCCCCACCGCTCTCCCCTCCTTGCCAGAACACAGCAAAATGGTGTTCCAGGGCCTGCCATTTTTAGGGGCTCAGCATTCAGGCCCCTAAAAATAGAAAATGGAACCTGAACTCTGTGTTCCAGGACCCACTATTTTTAAGTGGTGAGCCCCGGAATGCAGCATTGAAGCTCCATTTTTTATTTTTAGGGGGCCTGGAACACTGAGCCCCTAAAAATAGGGGGCCTCAAGATGGCGTTCCACCTCATTCAGGCATACTTTAACCTCTGATCGTTACAATTATTAACATGAGCATCTGCAACAAAATTCAAACTAAAATGCCACAGCTAAGTGTTCCCCAATTGCATCCATTTGATCCTACCACTTAACTGGTTTTAACACGTGTTCTATTCGATTATATACAATATTTAATTTTTCCTGCACTTGTAATAAATGTTTTATATTTTGTTTTTAACAAAGCCTGAAAATGCAAATTTAATTCAGCAGCAGGTACTGTATATCTAAGGAGGGGTCATATAGCCTCAGGACCAAAGCTTGCTGTTTTCTTTTGGAATTTTGTTTTGTGTTACTCTTGGTTCCACATATTTGGATACAAGTATGATTTCCAATTATACTTTCAAATTGAGGGATAAAACACTAATAATTAACTGGGCATACTTTCCCTTCACAATTGTATTTTAACTGTTGTGTGACCACAGAGTATTGTTCATTTTCCATATATATATATATATAGAGAGAGAGAGAGAGAGAGAGCCCTGCGCGGATACAAAAATGTGGAACCGCATCCAATCAACATCCGCTCAGTGATAACATTAATCCGATCTGAAATCCGCATGCCAGGGTTTAGCTGCATCTGTAACCACAGCTGCAACCGAGCTTGGGCTCACCTACAGCTATTCAGCCTTTGATTGGTTCATTCCCCACATGGGTCCCACCCACTTTTCCTTTCTTGTTTGTGGTTCACATGCTGTGCTATCAATCAGATTTCTTTGCCCGCCTATGAAATCTCTGATTGACAGCAATGGCTTGCCAACTGGAAGCAAGAAAAGGAAGAAGTGGGCGGGGGAATGAGCCAATCAAAGGCCAGCCGTGAGTCTCCAAGTCCCACCTTGAGACTCTGATTGGCTGGCAGATCACAATCTAGGATTGGCCAGAGTGCTTCCTGGTTCCTCTACATGCTGCCGACACAGACCAGTGCAGCAGCTTCAGCAATGGATCGCAGTGCGATAAGTTAACAATAGAAGCTGCATCTGTGAGTCGATCCGCAGGAATGGGTCTGCGGTTATCCTCACCCATGGATGCGGATACCCGCAGATCTGCAGCGGATGCCTGCGGATTTGCAGGGCTCTACATATATATGGCACATGTTTGATGTTCATTCCAGATATCCAACCATACTGAAGATTTAGGATGAGCCTGTGATGCTTCGCATTTCACCCAGACCAGCAAGGGGTTCAGTCGCCATCTGCCCTGTGACCCTGGTTTCATCTGTGTTATGCAGCTTTGGCTCATTTGAGCCATAACACCAACAACGTTCAGAGCACAAAAGTCTCACCCTGATTTGTGTGAGCCTACTTACTCCTAGCAGCATGACCCCAACAATCTCTCTGGTGCTGAGTCTCCTCAAAACCCTTTCCTCTGAATTAATCAGCCCCATTTACTAGGCACTCCTGGCCATGAAATTAGTTTTCTGCCTTCAAAGAGACACCACACAGCAGTCTTATAGTTCAGCAACAGGTATACACTCCACTAGAATACACAACACTGAAATAATTTATAAAAAATAACCCAAAATAAGTTTATTAATAAAGAGCATAAATATAAATGATACCAAGCAAGAGAAAGAGTGATAGGAATGTTTGTAAACAAATGAACAAAACTAAAACCACTCTTTCTGTTGCTAAAACCCTAACTTAACCAAGCTGTAGTTCTTGTTCAAGGTAGTTTCCTTGCTTATAGCACTTCTGTGGTGGTGTTGGGCTTTCCAGCCAGGCAGGGCTGTAACTACAGTGGGGCTGATGGGACTTTGCCCCAGGCATGCCAGAACTTATTGAGCTGCTCTATTAAAGAGCACATTAAGTGGCGCAGGCCCCAAGCACAACTACTGGCAAGGGGCGTGTTCTGATCGGAATGAGCCCTGGGCGCCGGATCACGACCTTATGGCTCTGCAGCCAGGGTCCAACCCTCACAGAATCAGAATGCTGTTTTCTTTGTTCTTTTGAGAGGTGGATAACCCATATCTTTTACATTGTCCTAGTGGCCAGAGCTGCTGCTGAGTATCCTCTTTTGAGCTGATGCCATGTTAACCCTCAAGCTGATAAAAGGCACATGCTGAAATTCTTTTTGTTCTCTGTGTTGTCCTACAGACCAGTTGTAGGTAAGTTGATGCACATATGCAGTTTACCAGGAGGCATTCAGGGATTGTGCATTTCAATTGGTACAATTTTCATATGTGTAGGATAAATTCAAGTCCACTGTTCATTAAATAGCACATATCTAATAATAGAGTAATTCTATGCAGATGACAAAATAAAGCAGTATCAGGTTTCCCCTTTAAAAAATCATTTGATTAATATGTAACAGGTAGTCCCATTTTCCACTTGCCCTTATCTATTCACACCAAATATACACTGGAACAGCTTTTTCTATAATGCAGCAGGACCCATGCCAACCAGGTTGTCAATGAGTTCTTTTTTTGCTGTAGGTTCTTAAGCATTACTTGATCTCCTATCTGTCACCTTTCCAACTTTGTTGTGATTTCAGAGTATGAGCAGTCTCTTCATCTCACACCTATATTTTTGGCTGCCTTCCAATTAACTTCTTTCAAATGCTCTAACTATAGTAACCGTTGATGAATTACAGCAGTGTGTTCCAAGCCTGGTGCAGCGGCTGTTCACACAACAGCATTTTATACTGTGACAATTTCAAAAGGGGCAACCCCATTGCTTTCAATGTAATATTTTAATCTCTTGTGTTATCTTTGTTGTTTAGTAATAAATCCTTTAAGGTTTGATTACTTTTTTCTATCAGTCCTGATGACTATGAGAGGTGATATGTTTTTGCTATATTCCCAGCATTTTTTATGGGCTTACACATTACATCATCAGTAAAATGCATTCACTGGATTGAATCATTTATGTATGGAAGTCTCCATCTAGTAAAGATCTGCTCAGGTAGAAACTTATCAGTAGCATCAACCTTATTGTTTTTCACAGAGATTGCTTCTACCCATTTGAAGAAAGCATCCACAATGACCAAAGGATATAGCAGGTGTGGCCAAATTTAGGAAACTCAAAAGCCACACAATTTGATTATTAAACCTCCGAGAGCCACACTGAGGCATATAGCTGTATAGTATCTATTTTCTTCTTCATATTCTCATTTCTTATGTTCAACGTCATGTTTAGAAGGACTTGTAAAACACGTTTTAACAAGTAAAACACGTTTTAACAAGTAAAACTGCATTAGGGCCTACAAGAAAATCTACACATGCCTTAGCTTCGCCTTGCCTCACCTTGCCTTGCCATCCCAACACCCTCCCTAACCCCCAGGCCCTGACACTGGTGCCCCCGGTCTGACCCACCCCACCCTGGGGCCCCCTTTCCTGGCTGCTCCAGTGGCTAGGCACAGGCTGGGTCTCCCACCAAGCATGCTCAAAGCACGCTCACGGCGGGAGATTTGAAACTCCTAGGCTGGGGCTGCTTTTCTAAATTGATTTGCTGACTTTCTTCCACAAGCCGCATTTTTTCTTTGAAGAGCCACTGGTGACTCCTGAGCCACAGTTTGGGCACATCTGGCATAAAGTTTTCTTCAGACCGCTTTTGGCTGTGGTCCAATGTAATCTATTTGGAGTCAGACCAGTAGACCTTCAATTCACTGGCATGCCAATTTGCCTTTTCTTCTGTAGGTTCAGAATTCACTTTTGCACATGCCAGACAATTGCTGTTTAACATTCTATTTCATTTGGACTCACTAACCAATCTGCAGTATCCGTAACACCATATTTTCAACATTTTGGTGCCCCTCAGTAGGTAAATCATGATACACACAAATATGTTTCTGAGGTCCAATCCAAACCCACTGATCATTGGGTTTTGACTACCCTGAGATTCTGCATGAGGCATTTGTATAATGTTTAAGGAGACTCCCTTATAGTCTGTTGCATCTCTGTCTGGATTTAATCCAGCCATTGTGGGGTCTTGCTTCTGCAAACTAGTCAAATTGCTGTTTTCCAGTTTGGGTGCAAAAACTGCAATGGGCTTCTCAGATTGTAACAATTTCCACACAAGGGCACCCATAACTGTGATACTGGTTGACAAGTTAGATTGTCTGTTCCAAGCTGCTCTAGGAATTCCTTGTTCTTTTACCTTTAGCATGACCAGCAGGGCACCTTCAGCTCTCTTGTTCACCGAATCGTAAATACGCTGTAGTTAGCAAGCAAAAACAAAAGGTCTATTGTCCCCAGAGCAAAATCTGCGCTAAATCCAGCATTGGAATAACTTAGTCAGTACACCACACACTCATTGTGAATCTGAATAAATGATAACTGAGTAGTCAGGGAAATTTTCTGGCAGTCAGGCTAATTCCACAAAGAGGGCTGACTTGGGTTCCACAGTGAACTGAACTGCTTGTTTCATGTTGGGACTTGCTATAGCAAACCCTACTTTGGGGCTGGCTTTTTGATCCATCTGTAAAAACTATAGCACCTGGCTGTGTTCCTGCCTATTGTCAAGTAATAGCTTGAAATGAAGAATTGCTGTATTTAGAGATCTGGCAAAGAGCATTCATGTTGTTCTCATTCAGTCAATAATCCACGTACCGGTAGTAGTAATGTGCCTCAATGTATTGTCCCTGTGCCAGATGTCCACTTTACTCTAACATCTTACGAGAACAATGCCCAGTGGGTTAATATTGCATTGGGTACATGTCTCTCCTTTATTTGCCTTGATAACAAGAGTTGTACTGGGGTAGTTAGTTCCAACACAAATGGTTATAAATAATCAAGTTGAAGTAATATAGTAGCTGAGGCTAATGCCTGTTTCAATTTAGTGACCATTTCAGTCAGTTGGGGTCTTCGTTTCCAAATTCCAAAGAAGTAGCCTTGTTAGTCTAGTTCAGCAAAACAAACAAGGAGTCCCATGGCACTTAAAAGAGTAACAAATATATTTATTGCATGAGCTTTCATGGGAGAAAATCCCTCTTCATCAGACACTTTGAAGATAACTTATATGAGACTAATGTGGCTGCCCCTTTTGAAGGAGTCCTGTGGCACTTTTAAAGACTAAAAAATTTATTTCTCACATCAGCTTTCATGAGAGAAAATCCCACTTCATCTTCAAGTGTCTGACAAAGTGGGATTCTCTCCCATAAAAGCTCATGCATTAAATTTGTTAAAATACCACAGGACTCCTTGTTTGTTTCATTTTCAAAGGCTCCCTTTACTCAGAAAAGTATATAGAGAAGAGCATGTACTTCTGCATATTTAGGTATAAATTCTCAAGAAAATCCTACAAGGAGTTTTGACAGAGCAGGATTATCTGATAAATAAATTTGTTAGTCTTTAAAAGTGCCACTGGACTCCTTGTTTGTTTTGCTGAACTAGACTAACACGGTTACCCCTTTGGAACAAGAATATCCTGGCATTTCCAGAAATTGCACTCTGTTTCAATACTGTTTAAATTAATAATTTAACAAGCATTTTAGAAAATATTTCTGTAACAACCATTTTGCAAAATATTGATAACAATATTATGTTTTAACACGTATCTGATGAATGTGGATTTTTATGTTTCTTCATGCTCCTTAGTTGGCAAGTTATGGGGGGGGGGGTGAGAGAGAGAGAGAGAGAAACTCAGACTGTATTTGGTTTAAAGGGTGAGCTATCTGAACTCTCACTGAGGGTGATCAGTGGGGCTCCCTTTGTTTGGTGGTACTCCTGTTTATTTGACTATTCAATATCAGTACTGCTAAGGTTATGTTATATGTATTTTGTATTTATAATAATGGCCAAAACAAAGGTTTTGATTGTTTAAAAGAAATATGCTTATATGTATTTTGTATATGAAACATCATAACCATGGAATTTGTAAACTTATTATGACTCAAAATTAGCTTAATAAATGTCTTACTGAAAATGTGCGATATCACAAGACAAATATTTTTCTAGAAATGCACAAAATTAATTTTGTTGCAACAAAAATAAAACCTGAAAGAAAAGTTAAAAGGAAAAATAAAAATAAAGGTCAAGTAACTGAGAACATGCAGCATATAAAAGGAATAAGGATAGATTAGTAGAACTAGAGTGTTCCGACACACAGACAATGAGCCATGTGTTGTACCATGCTCAGTGAGGAGTATAGAAAAGGTTATTGGGGTTAATCAGTTGGGGAAAGGACTTATGAGCTGACTATAACAAACAATTGACTCCTCAAAGAAAAAACTATGTGCTAATAACTGGACTTTTAATTGAAATTCATCTAGGAGGCAAAGTTTTTTGTGTGTTTTTTTTTTTTTGTTTTTTTTTAAATGACTGTGACACTTTTACCTCAGTTAAAAGTGTCGTTTCTGTCTGAGCACGCCCACTGTAAGTGCTACTATTTTGGCTTTCTGTGGCCATCTCTTGCTATTTTTTCTCTCTGTACTCATATTTTGCCATAAAACCTTTGCTGTGTTCTTTTATCTGTCTGCAGGACTATTTAGCTCCTTTTAATCAATCTTGCAATCCCAGTATTATAAAAAATAATTCTGCTCCTGAGTTTTCTCAGTCAGTTGGCTTCTTGCCATTATAGATTTGTGTATCTTCTTCTAAAATCTCCTAGCAAAACATGTTACCTTTGTCCTGCTAGCAATAACATCATTTTAAGCAAATCAACAATTCTGCATAAAACAAGGATTAGCGAAACACGCCAAAGTAGGCTGAGGCCTTGGCCGAGCAACATGAGAATGACCATGCTGGGTCAGACCAGTGGTCACCTGTCTTGTTTTCTGTCACTTTCCTAATGCTGCTAAATTTTGAGAAATGGATGTCTTCAAAGAATTATCCACAATGATTCCAAGATATCTTTCTTGTGTGATAACAGCTAACTTAGACCCCATAATTTTATATATAAAAACTAGATCACCCTTGTACACTTGCTTGTTGAGTTCCTTAAAAAATTCTGGTTGATTGGTGAGGCATGATTTCCATTTACAAAAACCATGTTGATTCCTTCTCAACAAATTATATTCATGTATGTGCCTGATAATTCTGTTCTTTACTATAGTTTCAACCAATTTAGCTGTTACTGAATTCAGGCTTGGTGGCCTATAATTGCCTGGATTGCCTCTCGAGTTTTTTGAAAATCGGTGTCACATTAGCTATCCTCCAGTCATCTGGTACAGAAGCTAATAATGTCACAAGCTATGTCTACACTGGGGGGCTCAGTTAAGACAACCTAACAAGGTCGATTTTTAAGTTGACTTAAAGTAAACCTTATTAAGCTGATTTAAGTGTATATGTACACTGGTAGAAATACGCCAGTCCCAGGGGCCTGATCCAGCTCCTGCCACTGCTGCAAGGCAGCTCAAAGCCCAATCTAGCCCCAGCCACTCGGAGCCAGCCTGCAGCAGGGGGCTTGGGACTGGCTCCAAGCCTCCTGCTTCTTACAACAAGCAGCTCAGAGCTGGATTGGGTTCCCACCTGCCTGCTGGCAGCAGCAGGGGCTGGCTCCAAGCAGCAAGGACACAGGCCACTTCCAGCAGCAGCCGGGGCCGAATTGGGGCCCCAGAGCCAGATCAGGACTGGGGGCAGGGGTGGGACCCTGATCCCAGCCTGGCCCAGACCCTTCCTGCCCTATAAAGTTGACTTAACACTTAAGTCGACTTTCAGGGCAGGTGTTATAAAGTTGACTTATTCAAGCGGTTGAGTTGACTTAATGAATTCTAACTTTGGCCAGGGAGTTCCTTAAGTCCACTTAAGGCAGGGTAAGTCAACCTAAGTCTCCAGTGTAGACATACCCATAGTAGTTCTGCAGTTTCACATTTGAGTTCCTTCAGAACTCTTGAGTGAATACCATATGGTCCTGGTGACTTATTGCTATTTAATTTATCAGTTTGTTCCAAAACCTCCTCTACTGACACCTCAATCTGGGACAGTTCCTCAGATTTATCACCTATAAAGAATTGGTCAAGTTTGGGAATCTGCCTCATATCCTCAACTGTTTAGTTTCTCCATTATAGCCTTATATCCCATAAATGCTCCTTTAGTATATCAATCGTCCAGTGTCCCCACTGGTTGTTTAGCAGATTTCCTGCTTCTAATGTACTTAAAAAAAAAAATTGTGGTTGCTTTTTGTCTTTGGCTAGCTTTTCTTCAAATTCCAGAGTTTGTTCCTTCCTATTTTTCTTAATAGGATTTAACTTGCATTTTTAAAGGTAAACTTTTTGCTTCTATTTCTTTTACCTTGTTGTTTAGTCACAATGGCACTTTTTTCATCCTCTTACTATGTTTTCATAATTTGGGAGTATACATTTAACTGAGCCTCTATTATGATGTTTCTTTGAAGCTTGCACTGATTTCATGTTTGCCACTGTACCTTTTAATTTCTGTTTAACTCTTTTGTTTTTGTGTCATTCCCTTTTCTGAAATTACATGTTATTGTGGTGGGCTGTTTTGATGTCACCTACGCATACACAAACACACCAGGAATGTTAAATTTTAATACTTTAAGGCAGGCCTCGACAAATCTATGTTTCTGTTCACCATGGCAACCAGTTTTAGTAGCCTGTTGCCTTGCTCCACTGCAGAAATGTAATGGAGGAGTGCCTTCTGGTGACCAAAAAGTAAAAATTGCTGTTGCCTAGCTCTGAGCCAGTTTTGTCTACCCCTTCTTTAAGATCTCTGTTACCAGGCAGTTCAATTGTATTTATCTCTTGGACAAAATCCTGTGTTCTACTTGCCATCTAAATTAATTCACTATCTATACTTGTAAAAGATTAAAGGGTAACTAACAAAGCTTCTAATTTTATCATTTGGCAGTTTTTCATCTTTGTATTTCATTATCGTAGTTCAATATGTATGTATCACCATACACACATGGAAGGAGGTTATTACCTCAAAATGTCATTTATTTTTTAAATCATTGCTAAACATAGGTTTTCATAGACTTTTCTTTCAAAATCCAGTCTTATGCTTGTGGATCACTAGCAAAAAAAAAAAAAAAAAAAAGGTGATTAGCAGTTTTCTCTGTAATGCACCTTGTGGGAATCTCAGTTTTAGGTCCTTAATAATCATTGTTCCCTACTATAGGATCTGCATACAGACATAGAATACCACCTGCAAGACTGAGTTTTTTGGACTCAGGTCAATGGAATGCTAACTCTGAAGTTTATTTGTCAAGGGCAGTGACCATCATATCCATGGAAATACACTGTTACCCATAAGGATAATAAACATGTGCTGTGCCTCTTGGAAGCCGTATTGACCCTCTCAAATCAAGGTCTGCAGTGCTTTGCCTTTCTTTATGCCTCACATTGGCTGTTTGAAGACACCTTATCCAAAGTAAACTAAAAGCCTTGCTTTCTGCTCATTCTTTAGCATCTATTCTCTTCTTTAGCCTGAACCAGGGGTTAAAGTAAGGGGGAACGCACCAGAATGCTGCTCCGGGTCCCACAATTTTTAGGGGCCAGCATTCTGGGGCCCCTAAAATAGAATAATGGAGCAGAATGCAGCCCTGTAGTCTTCCAGTGCTTTCCCCCTTAATAACTGTGCAGATATGTGATCCCCTTTTTCTGCTCCCAGCCTGTCCAGCAGTCCCACCCCCATGCCATGCGCCCTTTGCCCACCACCATCTCGCAGTCCCTGTTCCTGGTTGTGCTGCTGCTTCTTGCCCCGCCACTTGGGGAGACCAAGAGCTTGAAGGGGAAGCACAAGGCGCTGCACCAGTTGGAGGTGGTGGTGGACGTGGCAAGCTGGAAACCGGGAGTGGGAATTGAGGGGTCTGGAGCAGTGTGGGTCACTGGAGCAAGGGGTCAGGATGGGAGGGATGGAGAGGGATGGAGGGGGGCATGAGGACAAGGAGACTGGGTAGGGGTTGGTGTGGGCTGGGTAGTAGTGGAGAGGACTATGAAGGGCTACAATGGGGACTGGGTGGGGGGCTGGGGAGGGATGGAGGAGGTTGTGGGGCTGGAGTGGGGGCCAGGGACAGATGGGGCTGGGGAGGTGTGGAGGGGTTTGGAAGGGCTGAACGGGGGGGTGGAGTGGGGGAATGGTGAGAAGGGGACTGAAGGAGGCTGGGGAGGTGTGGGGGGGGATGAAGAGGGGTATATCAGAGAGACGCCACAGAGTAATGTTGAACTGTATATTCCAGCCCACCCTGGCAGCTGTAAGTCACTGCAAAACAACTTAAAAGAGAAAACGTGTGGCCTTCTGAGTGGAGCTAACAAAAGAGGTTTCAGGAGGGAGGAAGCTCTGCGTGACACCTGGGCTTAGGAATAAGCTAGGCCTGTGGGGGGCTACTTGCACACAAACTCAACAGCCTCAGCATGTAACCCTGTTTCTCTCAGCCTGTTTCATAAAGATCCCTTTCTCTTTCCATCAGCCATACCCACCTGGCACGTATCTCGCTGATAATATGCCGTCATCCAACCCATTTGCCAGCAGATCAAGGGGTGTGATTATTCCCATCTATTCGGCACTGGTGAAGCTATATCTGGAATACTGTGTCCAGTTTTGGGCTCCCTACTACAAAAAAAGATGTGGACAAATTAGAGTCCAGCAGAGAGCAACAAAAATGATTAGGGGGCTGGGACACGACTTATGAGGAGAGACTGAAGGAACTAGGCTTATTTAGCCTGCAGAAGAGATGACTGAGTGGGGATTTGATGGTGGCCTTCAACTACGTGATGGAGTGCTCCAGAGAGGAGGGAGCTAGGCTGTTTTCAGTAGTAACAAAACAAGGAGCAATGGTTTCAAGCTACAGCTGGGGAGGTCAAGGCTGGATCTTAAGCAAAACTTTCTCACTAGGAGGGTGGTGAACATTGGAATGGGTTGCCTAAGGAGGTGGTGGAATCTCTGTCTTTGGAGATATTTAAGGCCCAGTTAGACCATACCCTGGCTGGGATGATTTAGTGAGAATGGTCCTTCTTTTAGCAGGGTGTTGGACTCGATGACCTCATGAGGTCCCTTCCAACCTATGATTTTATGAATCTGTGATTCCACAGGCAGCTCCTGCAGGTAATTTCACTGCTTTCCTCTTGCTAGCTCAGACATATTAGAAGGGCATTACCCTCTAGGAAACCTGCTGTTCTGTGGCTAATCTGGGATGATTCCAGTTTGTTCAGTGATATTACATCTGCTCTAGCCCATGCTTTTAAAAGAGGAAAGGGGGTGCAGTGTGGTTTGATCTCTTAACTGGTTCTCCTACAGAAGGAGGTACTTAACACAGACTCTGTGCTGTGTTGTGTTTCTAGTTCTGTGAAAGCAGCAGGCCAGTCTTCATAATACCTAAGAACATTGTTCAGGCTTAGTAAGTGAAGGGAAGGAATGTTATTATAGAGCTTCTGTTGTAAGAGACACCAAAATGATTCTCTCCCACAAAAGCTCATGTGCTAAATAAATTTGTTAGTCTTTAAAAGTGCCACCAGATGCCTTGGTTTTTTTTTCTGTTCAAAAATGTCAACCTCACCTTTAATAGGCATCTTGAATATGAAGATGTTCAGTGATGTGAACACTCATTTAGAGGGACTAAAATAGCAAAATTTCATTTTCAGGGTGTGAAGTTTTGGTTTTGCAGTAGAAACTGAGAGACTATTTTCTCTGCTGGGAAATGTCACATAGGTGGACATTTTAGATTCCTAGATTAGTTGTGTTTCTGTTCCAGAGGGGTAGCTACATTAGTCTATATATGGCAAAAGCAACAAAGGTCCTGTAACACTTTAAAGCAGGGGTGCCAAACTCATTCAATGTGAGGGGCCACATTGGAAGGCAGAACACCTGTCGCAGGCCATGTGGCTGCACAAGTTCCCCAACACTGTCCCCCTGCATGTTCAGAGCGGCGTGGGCTCCCCTTTCTCCTCCTCAACCCCACAGGCTCTCTGACACCTTGTCTTTCCTCCAGGGATTAAAGTAAGCTGGAACACCCTAGAATGCAGTTCCTGAGCCTGCAAATTTGAGGGGCCTGAATTCCAGGGTTCTGAAAAATAGAAGAATCCAGTAGAACGCTTGTTCTGCCCTGCCCTGGTCTGGGAGCTGTGGCAAGGCTGGGTGAGTTTTCAAATCTCCCACCCTGAGCATACTCAGGCCGGGAACGGCCTGCCCATGGACCATGAGAGGTCACTGAGTCTAGTCGTCTGCATTCAAGCCAGGATCAAGTACCATCTAGGGGGGTGTAGGGGGCAGCATGTGGGGCCAGGATCGGGGATGGGGGGCAGAGGGGGCAGCGTTTGAGACCAGGATGGAGTTGGGGGGCAGAGGGAGCAGATGGAGTTGGGGGGGCAGAGAGAGCACCATGTGAGACCAGGATGAGGGTAGGGGACAGAGGGGCAGCATGTGAAGCCGGTATGGGAGTGTAGGGGGCAGTGTGTAAGACCAGGATCAGGTTGAGGGGGCAGTGTGTGAGGCAAGGATCAGGGCCAGGGGGGCCGCGGAGAAAGAGTATGAAGCCGGGATCGAGATCAGGGAGGTGCAGAGGGGTGTAGGAGGCAGCATGTGAGGCCAGGATTGGGGCCAGTATTTTTATGCATGAAAGGGGCCCAGAGATTGGGAATGTTAACCACTGCTTTGACTGTTATGTTTGGATGTCTTAGCCTCCCAGTCTTTGAAAAAGGCAGATGCTGGCCTTATCTACTGCTTCATAGGCAGGAAAAGATGCAACCTGGCAGCATGAGGAGGAAGCTCTCGCTGAGAGAGAAGTGGGAAGCGATGCTTAGTATGGTTTTACTGCAAGCAACAGTCTTGCCACTTTGGTCTTGTCTCTTGAGGCTTCAGACCCCCCGCTGCTTTCTGAGACCATGGGTGCACTGATTTTGCTGTGTCAGGCTCCATGGATCGATGCAGCAGGATTGACTGAGCTACCAGAGGACACCTGGTGAATTCATCCCAGAAGTGCTCTCTGTTCTGTGCAGTCACTCCACCTCTGGAAAAGAGGAATGTTGCATCAATCAGAGTGCATTTCTCGCCAGTGAAGTGTAGTGAAGATACCACAGTAAGGGAGCACAAGAGAAAAAGATCTCAATGGGATCTCAACAGGAGATACACAAGCTACATGCAGTAGAATGTGTATCTCCCATCAGCCTGCATGCCAGTGTAAACCAGGCCTCAGATAGCACTTCTTGTAGCTTTTTTACCAAAATTCTGGAAATTAAGTGGTGGGGACTGTCAAGTTTGAGTTAACAAAGTATCAGAGTGGAATTTTAATTGCAGTAGAGCAAACGTGGTGGAATTTATGTTTGAGGGAACGAGACTGGCATCTGAGACTAGATGTATAAACAAACTACTAAAAACACTAACTCCAGTGAAAGCTTATAAAATAGAGTAACAATCCCAGTATTCCAAATCCTGAAAACAATTTAATTATGTATGTTACCATAAATTTCTTTCCTTGCACCTATTCAATACTTTTATCTTCATTTTCAAATGAGAAATAGATTTGGTTTGCATTTGAACACTGCAGTTCCTCAGGGGATGATCTTTTAGTATCTTGCTACTTTTCTTCCTATATAGGCTGCTATGTGTCTCCTTGTTGTTGTTTAAAAATACTGGAATTATAGATGTCTGTTTTTGCTTTATATTTATTTGCACAGACTTCTATCTCTTTGGCCTTTCCCCTCCTTCCAATTCACCCTTCATGCCATGTTTTATTTTCCATCTCTGTTTAGTTTCTTTTTGCATCCACTCATGCCCTAGGGTAGGCCTCTATTGAGCTTACCTCTCTCTGCTCCATCTGTTGGGATAATGAACTTCCTGACACTTGCAGTATAAATCACTGTTCCAGAAGACTGAGTTGAGTGGCAGTAGTGTATGGGAGGCTAATCCTGCTGTCCAAACATTCAAGCTTGGTGTCCAAAAATTCTGCACATTAGGAAATGGGAAGCATATATTTCTTCTTTAAGGAATTCTATTCAGTGTTGTTGAATCTATTCCAGAAGGGATAAGGAAACACATACTTGCTCTCTTGGTTTTTTAATTGTTTCATTTGGAGTTCTGACCAAGCAGAAGTATTGGAGAGCTATTATTCTTAGCTGAAAGAATACACATTAAAAGAACACTACACAGAATTTAGTACAAAACTTGGCATAATTGTCAGGGTCTGTTAGGCAGGACCTCAGGACTGAACTAGCTATGATATTGAGTTTAACTTTCACATCCACTCAGGGCTGAGATTACCATCAGGGCTGCTATCTGCATGACAAGACTATGATTCAGTGAAGAACTTTAGTATTAATTGTTCTTATTCATTTACCAAACTAAACAGAAGCCAATCCTAGATTTCTAAGTCGTCCCCCTCCTCTCATGCAGATTTTCCGTAGTTCTTTATGAACAAACAAGTGAAAATAGAGTTTTTGATAGAATTAATGCCAGCTTAACTGCTTCTTGTTTTTTTCTTGCCTACAAGATTTGTTTTCTTAGAGCTGATTCTCCTGAGTGTTGTCTTCCAGTTCAGTTTCCTGTTTGAAAATCTGCATACGGTAATGCAATATTCTTCTTTGGAAAAAAGATTTTATGGCATATGTAAATGAAATAAGATCAGACCCCTGTGGTATTTGACAGGATGCGAGAAGGAAGTTGACTGTATATTAACGTGTTTGCAGTCTAGGTCATTCTCAGTGAACCCTGCAGCTCTGTGACATACAGCTAGCTGGTGGAGAAGGCGTCTCATTCTTTCTCAGTGACCCATTGTAAACCTGTATTTTTAATTCTTCAGGAATCTCAGTGATGGACAATTGAAACTCCAACACTTAATATTTATGTGCATAAAATAACAGCTAATGAATTACAGTGATATGAGCATAAGCCAGACAGAAATCAGGTGTTAAATAGCATATAGTGGAATAACCCCTTCTTATAAGAGTCGTAGAGTTTAAGGCCAGAAGGGATTACTAGATCCTCAGCTCTGACCTCCTATATAACAAAGACAACAGATGCTACCCAGCATCCACACACTATACCAAACTAAAATGAGACCAAAGTGTAAACACACACAGGACTCTAAACTATTATGTGCCACAGGCAGAGAATAGAAGGGGCTGAGGCCCCTGCAATGGCAGGAACATGATTATGAGATTATATATATACAGGCCCCTGATATATATATATATATATATATATATATATATAATATCCTTTGATACGGGAGACTGGGGTTCAAATCCCGGTGGGTACCTGCCTACCTTCCCAGTAGGGGTCCTTGGGCAAAAGACCCCCTAACGCCTCACTTGCCTACCTCAAATATGAGAGTGACATGAACTATATATATATATATATATATATATAAAATCCTAACAACTGACCCACATCCAGATGCTGCACAGGAGGGTGCATATACCCCCACCCCAGGTCACTGCCAATCTGTCCTCGGGAAAAATTCCTTCCCAGTGCAACGTAAGACACTTAAACACTCAGCACTTGAGCAAGAGGCAACCAGCCAAGCATCTGAGAGAGAATGTTCAGTGCCTACGTTCTCTTGTCCCCAGTGTCCCATCTGCAGGCAGGGCCATCTTCTGATACTTCAGAGGAGGGGGATTTAAAAAAAAAAACCCAAACCCTCTCAGAATACACTGAGGGGAGGGAGAGGGAGAAATCCTTGACCTGTGTCATTGGCCAGCTGAAAAACCTTGAAGCACTAGCTGTAGCAACACAGGGTGTATACCACAAGTGAGCCCCAGGGTTGTTGCACATTGCAAACATAAAACTGCACTTATAAATTTGTCCAACTGTCACTTAAAACTGACTGTTGTTTGTCCTCTTAACTCCTTTTGAGAGGCTGGAACTTCACTTCTCTTGTAACTAGGAAACCTTCTAATTTCCAGCCTGAATTTGTTCACGTCCAGTTTGTATCCATTTGTTCTTTTGCCAACATTATCCTTTAAGTTAAACAGGTCTTAACTTTCCCAGGTATTTACACATTAATGTATTTATAGAGCACAGTCATATCCTACCAGCCTTCTTTTTGCTGAACTGAACTGGCCAAGCTCATCCTAGTAGCTGTTCTTTGTGGCTGTTCCATTTAAATTATCTTTCTTGAACATGGGTGACTGGAATTACACACAGTATTCCAAATGAGGTCTTGCTGATGGCATTAAGACTTCTCTTCCTTCTATGGGAACTGCATCACCTAATGCAGGGGTCTCAAACTGAAATCACCATGAGGGCTGCATGAGGACTAGTAGAGGGCCACATGAGTATTAGTACAGTAGCCCGAGGGCCGCACCACTGAAACCTTTCCATACAATGATATTGCAAATATCGGTAGCTATCGTGTCATTGCGGGCCACAGGAAATAGCTTTAGGGGCTGCATGCAGCCCATGGGCTGCGTGTTTGAGACCCTTGACCTAATGCATTCTGGGATTATGTTTACCTCGCTAATAGCCACATCACGTGGTGGCTCCAGGGCTGGCCCATGTTTTTTGGTAGCCTAGGCCAACACTGATTTTGCCACCCCTCCTGGCCCCTGGTGGGAATCTCACCCTGGCCAGGGAGCTGCGCCACTGCCACTGGAATCCAGCCATGGGCAGGGGTTCGGCTCCAACCAGGGAGCAGCTCTGTAGGCGGGGGTCCTGCCAGGGGTGGGGAGCAGAACAGGGTGGAACAGGCCAGCCCTTGGTGCCCCCTAATTGTTGGTGTCATAGGTGACCGCCTAGGTTGCCTCTCTGGAAGGACTGGCCCTGGGTGGCTCATAATCATGTTCTGATCAACACACACACCAATGTCTCCTTTGTTGCTTCCCACTGATGATCCCCCAACTTTTAGCTGAAATTCTTCTTATTCGATGCATGACTTTAAACTTTCTACTCTCGAATTCTATCCCATTTCTGTCACTCCAGTATCAAGGTGACTCAAATTTTCCTGTGAAATGTTCTGATCTTCCTCTCTATATATGATGCCTCTCAATTTAGTAGCATCAGCAAATTTCATTAGTGCACCCCTGATTTGAGCTCATTAAGTTCTTTTTAAGTTTTTGTTCCACCACAGATTTGGTAACTTTCATTTCAAGACACATTTCCACAAGCCAGACTCCCTTCATTCACATGTTCCATATTTTCTTCGTAACTGAAAACCAAGGCAAAGTTTTCATTTAGTTTTTGGACCATATCTAGATTATCTTTAATCTCCTTCCTATCCATATTGCACAGTGGCCCAACCTCATCTTTCCTTACTCTCTTTATTTATACAACTAAAAAAGCTCTTATTTTTAGTTTCTTTGGCAAGAGCTAATTTAGTTTGACTTTTAACAATTATCACTTTATTCCTACATTTTCTGACCTCTATTCTGTAGCTTTCTTTGCTAATCAACCCCCTTTTCCATTCTCTATAGACTCTGTGTATGCATAATAATCTTTCTAAGGTAGATTTCATCCTGCTGGGTCTGGCTCTTTTCCCTTCCAGTTTTTTTCTTGCTTGGGATGTAAGTTTTAGATAGCTTTTGTATAACTGAAGAAATTCAAAGCCTCTTTTCTATTGACCTCTTCGGTCCAGCTGACTTTTTTTTGATTATTTCCCTTAATTTCCCAAAGTCTGCTCTTTTCAGATGATAAAAAACAAACAAACCATAGCTGACTACCTTGTTTTGATTATCCTTCCATTTAATTTAATCTGAATCAATTCATGATCACATGATTCAAGGTTATTTCCTATTGACCAGTGCTTCCATGATGTCCTTACTACATACTAAAACCAAGTCTAAAACTGCATAACCTGTTGTTGATGCAGTGACAATTTGAAGAAAATTTTCACCTACCATAACCAGGAATAACCGGGTCCTACCAGTATTGCTAGCATTTATTCTCCAGTCTATATCTGGGAAGTCAGGCTTCCATTCTGAAGTATTTTCCTCTAGTAATACTAAAGATCACTATCCATGTCTGAGTCTGACCCTGGTCTAGAGGAGACTCCCCCAACAGAACCTACTTTACAGGCTTTCCCAAAATGATTTTGATGCAAACAGGTTCTGTTTAGACCATTCAATCACTTTAAAGTAATACAGAGTTCTCTGCTTCTTTGCTGTAAAGCACTACCCCATGACCTTTACCTTTAATCCTAGTTTTCCTAAATAGTACAAACCCTTGAATTCCTGTATTCCAGTTATGAGTGCTATACACCATCTCTCAGAAACCCCTGTAATATCGAGTTTACTGTCTTATACCAGTAGTTTGAGTTCTTCCATTTTACTCCTTACATTTGTGTATAAGCATTTCAGTTGTTTCTCTTGAACCTCACCAGTGGCGTTGCTGGCGTTGGGCACGCCGGGGCACGTGCCCCAAGGCCAGTGTCCCGGATCTCCGGCCCAATTGGGCCAGGGATCCGGGGCCTGATCCCGGGCTGGCAGCAGCTGCGGTGGCCCCGTCCCCAGCCGGGGATCCGGGGCCTGGCTGGCTGCCCGGCAGGCCCCGCCCCTGGCCAGGGATAGGGCCGGGGGAGGCCATGCTGCTGCGGGTAGCTAGGCCGTGGCTGGGCCAGGCCAGAAGCGGCCGCTGGAGGCCAGGCCCCCGATCCCTGGTCTGGCTGGCCCACTGCAGCCACGGCAGCCCCATCCCTGGTCGGGAATTGGGGGCCCAGCTGGCCACCCGCGGCGGCCCCGTCCCCCGCTGGAGATCGGGGGCCTGGCCACCGGCGGCCGCAGCGGCCCTGTCCCTGGCCGGGGATCCAGGGCTGCATATGCAGCCCTGGCCTCCAGCAGCCGCTTCTGGCTGGGCAGGGCCGGGCCGGGCTGGGCCAGGCCGCGCCGCAGCCTAGCTGCCTGCAGCAGTGCGGCCCCCCTCGGCCCTATCCCTGGCCAAAGGGTGTGGCCTTCCACCTAGGGGCATGGCCTTCCGGCTGGGGGTGGGGGCTGGGCCTGTGCCCCAGGTCCCTCCCCGCTCCAGCGACGTCCCTGAACCTCACCCAGTTTTTCAGCTTCTGGTGTTCAGTTATCTCTTACTATATAGTCCTTTAGCAATTTCCCTGTTCCTGTGTATTGAAGCCACAGGTAGAAATTTCACACATCTATTCTGTCCTTCCATCATCATCTAATTTAGAGCTTCTCTTGTCAGTTGTGTCAAGGTAGATACTCCCAATGCTGAAGTACAGTTCTCCTTTGAGCACTGCTCACATCATTCAATTACAGGTGTCTATGTGCCACAGCGCATGGTAGCTCGGAAAGTCTTTAGCGTTACCCTGGCAGGTCAGGGCGCACGGCCAACGCCCCCTCCACGCCGTGGCTGCAGCTATATAGGTGACTGTGACCCTGACCCTCCCAGTTCCTTTTTCCGCCATCAGTGTCAGTTCGGATCAGCGTTCTCTTGCAAAATGCAAGGGTCTGTCTTTTCGCACGAAACTCAATGCCAGGATTCAAGCCTTGCTTAGGATGCTGCAAGGCTTTCCTGATGGACGATCTGCATGATAAGTGCCTTGGTTGCTTGGGTGAATCCCAGATCACAGCGGACTGCCCTATCTGCCGCTTCTTCAAGCGAAGGACTCGGCTGGAAAGGGAGTGTCGCCTCCACCTAATTTCGGGGACCGGAGCCACTCTGCTCGAAAACAGCTGAGCCACCAGTACTCTGCCGGACCCTCAATCAGCTCGGGCTCAAGATTCCTGCTGATTCCCAGTACGAGGCCCTAGATCTCGGACATCCATGGTACTGTCTAGGCACCAACCTTGCCGGTCTCCTGGTAGCCTTCCAGCCACCCTGGGTAGGGCCCTGGCTCAGGCACCGGCTTGCCAATGGTGTTTAAATCTGGCTTTGGTGCAAAACAAGAGGCAACCGGCCACAATGGCACTGCCTCCCTTGGAGCCACTGGACACGGCACCGCCAGCAAGCCCGGCGCTGCCATCAAGCCCGGTACCACTGGACCCGGCACCGTCGCCGATAACCCCACTTCTGGTACCATCACTTCCAGTACTGTCAGATTCGGCACCGGCACCGATGCCGGCACCATCTGGGGCCTCTTCAGCTCTCTCCAACCCGGCACCATCAAACCTGGTACCGGACTCAAGTTCTACAGCCCCGCCTCACCGGTTCTCTGAGGATTTCTCAGTACCGGACTGCCGACTGTCGGGGGGAGGTCATCCAGGTCATCCTCAGAAGACCCCCTTCTTCCCACCCAGGAGGAGCGCCCAAGAAAGCGAGCCTGCAAAAGCTCCATGTTGCCAAGCTCGTGGCAAGGGCACCCATCAGGGGAAGCACCTGCCCCCCTCATAACGCCTATGCCACCATCGAAATCCCTGCACAATGAATGGACCCTTGACTGGCTGAACGCAACGGCAGACAACACCACCTCCCACTACACCTGTTCGCCTGCTCCGGAGTCTTCGGATTTCTCCGATGATGAGCCAGACCCTGATTCTACCCAACAAAGTGGATCAAGGGCCTGATCATCTTCACCATCCGATGAGAGATTAATCAACGTGTCTGCTGACCACGAAGGGGATCCTCGTGTCGAACAGGACATTCTCCGCCACGTGGCAGTGAACGTGAAGCTCAAGTTAGGGGTGATCCAGGTGGAGGATGACTCCCTCTTTGACGCATGTCGTTGAGCCCCACCGGCTAAGGTTGGAATCCCCTTTCACACCGGGGTGTTCCACATTGTCCAGGAATGCTGGCAAACTCCTTCCTCGATCCCACTAGCATCCAAAGTAGCAGGCAAGAAATATTTCGTCTCCCCAGAAGGTTTTACCTTCCTGTTTCATCACCCAGCCCCAGGGTCCTCGGTGGTTGACGCAGTCAACCAAAGGGAGAGACAAGGCCAACCCGGCACCATGCCCAAGAACAAGGAGGCAAGGAGGCTCAACCTGCTTGGCAGGAAAGTTTACTCCTCGGCCGCCCTCCAGCTGCACATTTCAAAGCATTCAGCCTTGATGACACACTACATCTTCAACCTGTGGGAAGCTCTACGAAATCTCCAGCCGGTCATTCCTGAGGATTGCCTGGGAGACTTCAAAGCAGTGCTGGACAAGGGAGAGAGAGCGTCCAGGGATGCGCTCGCAGCAACTTGGGATGCAGTGGACACAGCAGCAAGCACAATGGCATTGGCAGTGGTGATGCGCCGATTGGCCTGGCTTCAGAACTCCGGTCTCTCCACGCAGATGCAACAGATTATTCAGGACCTTCCCTTTGAAGGTCCCGACCTCTTTGCATCTTCCACAGGCACAAAGCTGCCTGGTATGAAGGACTCAAGGGCCAGTCTGAGGTCCCTCGGGATCTACACCCCACAACCTGTTAGGCATTCCTCGAAATCACACCAGCTACAACAGGAGCTACAGCAACTGAAACAACAGCTGCAACTGCAGACCCAGTTTCCGAGATCTCTCCAGTTTCCCCAGCGCCACCTCGGGGACCTGGACAAGGATAAAGGCTGGTCAGGTAAAGGGGGTAAGCTGGGAGCCTCCCGGTCAGGGCGGCGTGGACAGGGGTCGGACCATTCATTGGGCCGCAAACAGCATTTTTGACGGTACCTCCGAGGGCAGTGTTCCACAATCCCTGTTCTCCCCCCACCGCCTCTGCCACTTTGCTCCGTGATGGACCCGGGTCACTTCGGGCCAGTGGGTCCTCAACACAGTGGCAAGAGGATACCGCATTCAGTTCCTCTCAACCCCCCAGGACAGGAAACCATCCCCTCCCATGATCCCAGAGAATCTTGATCTGCTAGGTAAGCTTGAGACTGACTGCCAGAAGTTACTCTCCCTCAGAACCATCGAAAAGGTTCCCAAGGGGGAACACGGCAAAGGGTTCTATTCCCACTATTTCCTGGTCCCCAAACCCAATGGGGACCTATGGCCCATCCTAGATCTCAGAGCTCGCAAAAAAAACATGAAAATAAAATTCTGCATTATCTCCCTACTGCAGATCATTCCCTCCCTGTCCCCGGGTGTGTGGTTCGCGGCCCTCGACCTAAAGGACGCTTACTTCCACATAGCCATTCGGCCCACCACAGGCGGTTCCTCAGGTTTGTAGTGGCACGACGCCACTACCAGTTTACCACCCTCCCCTTCGGGTTATCGCTAGCCCCCAGGATGTTCACAAAGTGTGTAACAGCAGTCACAGCGTTCCTGCGCAGGAGGGATGTAAAAATCTACCCCTACCTGCACGACTGGCTCATAGTGGACAAGTTAAGTCGACAAGTACAAGACTATGTCGACGTGGTAATGAACCTGTGCGAGTTCCTGGGCTTCCGCATAAACTTGGAAAAGTCCAAGCTTTGGCCCACTCAGGACATAGAGTTCATTGGGGTATGCTTAGACGCCCAGCCAAGGCATCCTTGCTCCTGTCAAGATTTCGGTCCATCTGCACCATGATCACGGAGCTCCAGGCGCCCAGGCTGACCACAGCATGCGATGCATGCAGCTCCTGGGGAACATGGCAGCAGCCACATCGGTAATCCGAACATCCTGCCTGCGGATGCAACCGTTCCAGCTCTGGTTCGCCACAAGCTTCCAACCAGAAAGGGACCGTCTATATTCCATCGTCTCCAGCTGTATCTCTGTTCATTGAGTCCTCTGTGCCAGGTGAGATTTCATATATAAGTAGCTTCCATCAGATGCCTCCTCAAGGACAATGTACATCCTACAGCTTCTATACTTGACTATCTCCTTTCTCACCTCTCTTCTCCTCCTCTGCTTTCTTCTGGTCATGACTTAGTACCATCATTGTTGTCTTTCCAAGATCCTGTTTGTAAAGGGGAGGAAAACCCCTCCCAAATGCCCACAGAAACTCTGCTGATGGCCTTTCACTATCATTCCTCTGTATGGATCAAATCTTACTTTCCAAACATCCATCTCCATGTATGCTGGTGTGGTGTATCAAGCACATCTTACCTGAGACACTCGAAGAAATCTTTTTTTGTTGTTGTTGTTTGTCAAAGGCAAGAATGATATTTAACTCGAGTTGAGTGGGAGTTCTAAAGGAGGAAAGAATTTAATTGGCCCAAGGATTAGCCAAATTAGAACTGAGTTTAATTGGACTGATTTACCTTGTTGTTAAATGTCACATGGAACTTGTATTGTTATGGATCAGGAGTGTGTGTGTGTGGTTCTGTGGCTTGCAATGTGCAGGGGGTCAGGCTACATTGGCCTGAATGGTTCCTTCTGGCTTTAAAGTTTATGATTCTTTCTAAGATGGAGATTTTTCTTTCTGTTCATGTTTGATTTAGGAACCTGGCTAACTATATAGTGATCACTCAGGAATAATCGATTAAGAGAGGGTTGGCAGAAACTGAACCTCATAAGAGCATTTCACTGTACATTTTTTCTTAGAAAATATTAAACCCATAGGGATCTGTACTTTATATACATGTTAAACTAAAAGTGAGGAGAGCTTGTGTTACTTCAGCATACCAGAGCGGAGGCAGAGTGATGGTGGACCCCTAAGAATTGGCTTGCCAACAGAATACAGAGACAGAATGGCTTACTGTGGCTTGGCGTGAGTGTGCTCAATCAAATACCTGGGTTTAGCAACAAGCAGCTTGGGTTTTCACACTGCCTGCCTTGGATGCCAGGATTTATGCTTTAGGTGGAGGAAGTCTGGTCATGCTGTTAGCTAGTGGACCATGGCTTCTTTGAGCTATGGAACATCAGCAGGTGTGTAGACCAGGAAATACTGCTTCAAGCATGCAGGAATGAAATCAGCAAGGCCAAATCACAATTGGAATTGCAGCAAGCAAAGAATGTGAAGAAGGGTTTCTAAATGTATTTTAGCAACAAGACAAAGGTCAGGGAAAGTGTGGGCTCTTTACTGAATGGGGGAGGCAATTTAGTGACAGAAGACATAGAAAAAGCTGAAGTATTCAATGGTGTTTTGCCTCTGTCTTCAGAGACAGGATCACCTCCCAGACTACTGCACTGGGCAGCAGGGCCATAACTACGGTGGGGCGAATGGGGCAAAATCCCAGGCGTGAATTAAAGAGGGTGCAATGCCAGACCTTTCCTGGCCCCAAAGAGGAATGTACCTTTCCTCTTGGAGCCAGGGAAGGCACGCCCTGCCCGACTTTAGCCACGCTGAGCTGGGCAGTGCGGGGGGGGGGGTGCCTAACCCCGCCGCTCAGCTCAGAGTGGCCATGGCACTCTCCACCTGACTCTGGCTGCTGGTGGGGAAGGGAACCTGCCTCCCCCCCGCTTGACTCTGGCCATGGCGGGGTAGGGAACCCCCTTCCTGGCTTTGGCTGCAGCGGGAAAGACTCCCTTCCCGGCTCTGGCCACAGCATGGTCAGGAACCCTCTGCCCAGCTCCAGCTGTGGCAGGGTAGGGAACCCCTGTCTGGCTCTGGCCATAGCAGGGAAGAGACTCTCAGCTCTGGCTGTGGTGGGGTACCCCCCCCAACTGCCTCTGGCCCCCTGGGGTGGGGGAGGATGGATGGGCCCCAAATGGGGGCTGACATGGAGGGGCGTCTTTGGGGCTGCTTGCCCTGGGTGCCGATACCACTAGTTACAGCCCTGCTGGGCAGCACAGAACCAGGGGGGAGATGAGCAGCCCTCACTGCTGAAAGAACAGGTTTCCAACTATTTAGGAAAGTTAGACATACGAAAGTCCCCGGGCCAGATGCAATGAATCCAAGGGGCTGAGGGAGTTGCCTGATGTCACTGCAGAGCCATTGGCCATTATCATTGAAAACTTGTGGAAATTTGGGGGATGTGCCAGATAATTGGAAAAAAGCAAACGTAGTGCCCATCTTCAAAAAGGGAAGGAGGAGGATCCGGCAAACTATAGGCCAGTCAGACTACCCTCAGTCCCTAGAAAAATCATGGAGCAGGTTCTGACAGAATCTGTTTTTAGGCATTTGGAAAAGAGAAAGGTCATCGGGAACAGTCAGAATGGATTCACCAAGAACACATCATATTTGACCAACCGAATTGCCTTCCATGGTGGGTTGACTGGCTTTGTGAATGTGCGGAAAGCAATGGATGTGATATATCTTGACTTTAGCAAAGCTTTTGATATTGCGTCCCATAGTATTCTTATCAGCAAGTTAAAGAAGTTTGAGTTGGATGAATGGCCTATAAGAAGAATAGAAAGCTGGCTAGATCATTGGACTCAATGGGTGTGATCAATGACTCGATGTCTAGTTTGCAGCAAGTCACTAACAGATTGCTGCAGGTGTCAGTGTCAAGGCAAGCTTTGTTCAGGCTCTTCCTTAATGATCTGGGAGATGGGGTTGATTGCACCCTCAGCAAATTTGCAGGTGAAGCTTACTGAGTTCAGTGACAGATATACTGGAGTGTGGTGATAGTATTGAGTGACCTAGACATATTGGAGGATTGGAGTAAAAGAAATCTAATGAGGTTCAACAAGGACAAGTGCAGAGTCCTGCGTTTAGGATGAAAAAATCCCATGCACTACTACAGGCTGGGGTGCCAACTAACTAGGCAGAAGTTTTACAGAAAAGGACCTGGGGGTTACTTTGTACAGGAGGGTGGATATAAGGAAACAATGCCTTATTGCCAAGAAAGCTAATAGCATATTGGGCTGCATTAGTAAGAGCATTGCTAGTGGGTGTGGGGAAATGATTATTCCCTTCTATTTGGTATTGGTTAGGCTACATTTGGAGTATTGTGATCCATTTTGAGCTACCCACTACAAAAACATATGGACAAATTGGAGAAAGTCCAGTAGAGGGCAACGAAAATAAGTAGGGTGCTGAGGCATGTGACTTAGGAGGAGAGGCTGAGGGAACTGGGCTTACTTAGTTTGCAGGAGAGAAGAATGAAGGGGGATTTGACAGCAACCTTTAATTACCTGAAAAGGGATTCCAAAGAGGATAGAGATGTTTTCAGTGATAGTAAGTGACAGAACAAGGAGCAATGATCTCAAATTGCAGTGGAGGAGGTCTAGATTGATTATTAAGAACAACTTTTTTTACTAGGAGGGTGGTGAAGCAGTGGAATGGGTTAATTAGGGAAGTAGTGGAATGAATCTCTATCCTTAGTGGTTTTTCTGGTGTGGTTTGACAAAGCCCTGGATGGGATGATTTATCTGGGGTTGGTCCTATTTTGAACGGGTAGGGGGAGGGGGTTACTAGATGACCACTTGAGGTCCCTTCTAACCCTAATCTTCTACGATTCTTTGATTCTAAGTACTAGGTCAGCATTCCATTTTATTCCCATGTCACTGCAGTGAGAAAGAAAGAACTTCTTATGATCTTTCTGCTCCTCTAGTAAACTTGTGCTGCAAAAGGCAAAATACTGCACATAATGCCTTATGGGCATTTCAGTAGTCATTAAGTGACAGCGAGTACACTTAACCGTTTTCTGTTTATAATGTACCTTTTATAGGAAAGCTTAGGCAGTGATCACAAAGGAAATATACCAAACATGACAAAGTGTAGCAAGGACTTAAAGTGAAAAATTGGACCTAACAGCTGGTAACCTCATTACAAATGCAGTTCTGGGCTACCAATGGAGATAAGAGGAATGAGTGCTTTACTCTGGATAGAAGTTAGGGGTAAGAGGAGAGGGGGAATTAGATCTGGTATTTAGAATAAAGTTCCTGTTTCATTCCCTGCAAAAGAAAAATCTGGTCAGTAACATGGAAGTCATTCCAAATCATCATGTCACTGGGAGAATTACCCTTTTGCACAGAGTAAATGGAGGTAGCTGAATGGCCATATAGTAAAAGCATAGCGAGGAACAGCAAAATCACAAATCTACTCCACAGAGCATCCCCATGAATCTGATTTAAGCTACCAGCTTCTGAGAGCAAATGGGTATATGGTGAATGTAGTTGCCATTCCTAGAGCACAAGGAGTGAGATCTCTGTGACTTCTGGTTCAGTCAGATCTACTTCCAGACCAGGGGTGTAGCCAGACTTGATTTTCTGTCTGGGTCTGTGAGTCAGCTGGGTGGGCCTGAATTACTTTCTGCTTCTGGTTACATGAACATAAGCAAAAAGTTCAGAAACTGCAGACTCTAGTTGCTAGGTAGCTTGACCTGCTACCAAGCAACTGGAGCATTGAGCAGCTTTTGACCTGTTGCTTCTTGAATGTCTGGCTTCTGGTCATGTGGCCAGAAGCAGATCCTTCAGTAAAGCAGTCAATAGCTGCCTGACTCTGCAGGCAATCAGAGTGGCTGCAGTTGGGTGGGCCTGGTTTCCAAGGTGCTGGAATGGTGCATTCCTAGGCTCACCCATAGCTAGGCCTTTGATCCAAACATTCTCCCATGTCTTGCACTTAGTGTAACAGGTTGCTGGGGTTACCCAGAGTGTGGAGCCCCTGTATCTCCAGGCCACAGTTAGTGGATTTTGCTGGCAATTAGACTTTGTCAGCTCCCTGCCGCTCCAGTCTGTTTTCCTCATGTACAAACTCCTCAAGGCTTAGAGCTCACCTTGCAGTTGCTAGTCGGTGAAAGCCAGCCTCTGAGCTGGTCTCCTCAGTCCCTATCCTATCGCTGTGCATTCACAGAAGGTACTAGATGTGTTGCTCTATTACAGTCAGTACATTTAACAAAGATAAATGTACTCTTTCCTTCAAACATATTCTTTCAACTGGGCTCTGAGAAAAAGTTTGAAAATCACTTGTGTAAGACTAACAAATTTATTTATCGCATGAGCTTTAAGTGGCACAGTCCTCCTTGTTTGTTTTACTGAACGAGACTAACACGACTGCCGCTTTGGAGCTTGGCACTTCTGTAAGGAACACTAAGCTGTATTATATCATTCAGCCGCTAGGTGGCACTGGGTGTAGAATACCTTATTTAAATTAACCTCAGCCATACCTGGCAAAGCATTAAAAGATCTTATTATGAGCACATCTGGTGTATATAAGCAAACTGTAACCAGTCCATATCTAATACAGAAGTACATGACAGTTATGAGCAAATAAAAGTGAAATCACACTGCTAAAAGTCTAAAACTTAATCTAGCATGATACAGACATTGTTCAAGATGGTTTCTCTCACTCTCTCTCCTTTCCAGCTTCTTACTAACTGGTCCCAGAAATCAGCTCACTTGGTTTCTTTGTCGCCATAAGATGTAGGGTGAAGATAGTGTCTCTTTCCATTTCTTATATTCCCAAAGGGATGTCTTTGTCTTAGGAGTCAGGAAAACCTCCTGAGGATTCAATCTCCTTTAGCTCTCTCAGGAGCAGGAGCCATGTTAATTTTGTCTCTTGAGTTCAGGCATGATGGCATAAATCACATTGGTGGATGACCAGGTGAATGAGCCCTTGAATGAGTAGCTGGCTTGATTAAGTCCTAATACGGTGTCTTTTGTTCAGATATGTGAACAAAGTTGGCAATATGGTTTGTTGCAGGATTATGTGCCTGCTTTAATGTTAACAATGTGATTTATGCCATTGTGTGCCAGAAATGCCTCCATACCTTATACATTGGACAAACAGGACAACCTCTACGCAAAAGAATAAATGGGCGCAAAACTGACATCAGAAATCATAACATTCAAAAACCAGTACCTGAGCACTTCAGTCTTCCTAATCACTTTATTGATTGATTGTTAACAACTGTGCTCAAGAAAGTCAGTAAGACATCAAGGCTATGTCCACACACAGCCAGTTAAATCGATTTTACTTGAATTAATTTAACCAAATTGATCTAAAAATAGGTAAATCGATTTAAGTAAAATCGATTTAACATGTCCAGATGAAAAAAACCCAAATCAAACTAGCATGTCCAGAAACCGGACTTGCTAGTTCGATTTGAGAGAGGGGCACCCTGGCAGGTGTGGCAGCATTGCCCCCTGGCAGGGCAGTGTTGCCACCCAGTCCGCTGCCTGGCTCTCACCTGGAGAGCTAGGCATGGGAAAAGAACCCCCAAGGCAGGGATGCCTCTCCACAGTGCATATCCCCCACTGGTGGTGGGGCAATGTGAGAGGGACTGTGGGGCACCCCGCATGCCCCACTGCTTGCAGGGTGGCAGAGACAGGGAAGCCAGGGTCCCAGGCTCCTCCCTGTCTACTTCCCCACAGCTGGCTGGGGTCCAGGAGCCGGGGTGCCCCACTTGCGGGGCTTGGCAGCTCCTGGCCAGGTGGCGGGTTGGTGAGCCAGGGCGCTCTGCTTGTGGGGCTTGCCGAGTCCTGGCCCCGTGGCGGATTGGGGAGCTGGGGCATCCCACTTCCAGGGCTTGCTGGTTCCTGGCTGGGCGGCAGGTCAGGGATCCGGCAAGCCCCACAAGCAGGGTGCACCAGTTCCCTGACCTGCTGCCCGGCCAGCTGCTGGAAAGCTGGATGCCTGGGCTTCCCTGCCTGAGCTGCCCGGCCAGCTGGAGGTGGGGGTGCGCCTCCCTGTGCCCCCCTGTACCTTCCCTCTCTCCCTGGCTGGGGTGCTGATTGGCTCCCTGGCCAGGGTGCTGAGGGGGGTGGGATTTCCTTCCAGGGTGCCATGCACCCTGGGAGGAAGGTCAACTGTTATATCGATATGTGGGTCATATCAATATAACAGAGCCACACGGGATTATTTCAAAACCACAGTTTTGAGATAGCCATCATTTTGATCTCAACCTAATTTTTATTTTATGGAAATGATTTTCCTTATTTCAAAATAAGGAAGCTCCTTATTTCGAAATAAGGAAACATTGTGTGGACATAAACATTTTTAAGTCAAAATAACCAGTGTTAATTTGATTTAAAGCGTGCGTGTGGACATATCCCAAGACTTCAAAGAGAAACAGCAGAACTGGAAATGATATGCAGATTCAGTTGTGTGAAAGCAGGATTAAATCATGACTATAGATTCTTTTCCCATTACAACAGGTGATTTGACCTCACCTTCCTCTATGTGCTGTTTCCCAGTGTTTGTATTTCAGGAACTGCTCTCATTTGCTGTTACAGTGTAACCTGATCGCATGACTTACATTTTCTGCATGTCTTTTCCTTTCATTCTGTAAATTCCCCCTGTGACAAATGGGATTTTCTCCCACGAAAGCTCATGTGATAAGTAAATTTGTTAGTCTTTAAGTGACACAGGACTCCTCATTTGTTTTACTGGACTAGACTAACATGGTTCCCCTTTTGGAGCTTGTTCTAGAGGATAAATACTTGAACTGTATTTAAGCTTTTCCTCATTAGGGCACTAAGTATTTTTTGGTATTTTTATTTTCACTTTTTACTCATATATTTATGTATTTTTATTCTTATTTTTATTATATTTAATTTTTGGTTTGTTTATTATTATTAGTGTTGGTATTTTTTCTTTTATTCTTATTTTGGTATTTTCCTTATTAGGACATTCAGTTTCCATCCATACATAGCCCACATTTATTTCATTGTAAATCTTCTCAGGGACAGATTTCTAGTTAGGCACAGTAGACATGCACCTGGCACACTTGTGTTCTAGGACAGTGGTTCCCACCCTTTTCTCTGCCGTGGCACACCTTGATACCTTTAATTATTTTGAGGCACACCACCATATAGTCTCCAAATGAATGTACGAATATTCATAAGCCAATTGAGAGCACTAAGAAGTTTTTCAAAAAATTCCTTGGTACTTCTGCTGAGGCCTGATGGTACACCTGTGTGCCATGGCACAGTGGTTGGGAAACACTGTTCTAGGGGCTACAAAACAGTGGTGGATTACTGCACAACCCAATACGATCCATGCCTAGGAGCCCCAGCCAATTTGGGGGCTCTGAATGTGGGCTGGAAATCTGACCCCCTGCCCTTCCCATCTTCCCGTTTGCTGGGCAGGGATCAGCATATTCCCCCTATCCAGAGTTGGCTGAGTCGGTTGCCACAGCATCTTTTCCCTCCCATCCCCTTTCTCCCTTGTTCCTGCTCCCTCCATGGAAAACATGAAGATCACCTGTGGGCAGGGAGGTGCTAAAGATGCTGTCCTTAGTGCAGTTTAAGGTGTCAATTTCCAAAGGGATAGCCGTGTTAGTCTAGCAAAAAATAAATCTGTTAGTCTTAAAGTGCCACAAGACTCCTTGTTTTTTTAAGGTGTCAATCCAGCTTTGGGTCTTTATCCCCCTCTAATGTCCGTGCAAGAGGCTGATATGTCTGTTACAGCTACCAGCTAAGGGCCTTAGTCATTTAGCTCCAGCAGCAAACACTCATTAACTTTTTATAAATTTCTATGACTTTACCTTATGGATTGACCCTATTTCAGTAAAGTAACTGACTGAAAAATTACCTAATTTATCCTGTGTTTATTTTAAATTCTCATGATTTTCCTGAAGTTTCTAGAGGTGCTTTCCTTTCGTAAAACTTGCAGGCTCTTTCTTTTAACAGTAGAATGACATGTTTTCCAGAATGTTATGGCTTGATGTGACTATTTACAAAAATGGAAATTTTATCTGTAAGAATTTAAATATGTTGTCACTTTCATATCCAGATAACTAGCTTGTTCAGTTCCTTCTAGCTTTCATGCAGCCATGTACCATACTGAAGACACTGGCTGTTTGTACAGTAAGCAGTTTGATCTTTAAGGGCTTTTGAATCAGTCGGAAGAAACTATTTCTCTAGATGTTTCTGCTTCAGGACCTGTTCAAATTAAAATGCTTTTAAACCAAGAAAAGAGATTGAATAATGTGGCTGCAGCTACTTTGAAGTGGACTTTTATTTCTCACCCACATACATTTGGAAATGAATCTGTTTGTGTTAGCAATTATCATAATTTACATTATATGGTTCTGAAAGTCTTTTTCTTCTTCCCCTTTTTATTTTAATCCCATGCGTTTAGTATCTTCAGCAACCATGAGAGCAGTATAGATGGTGAGAAAGAAATTATAATAGCTTTTATGAGGATGGATGATTACAAGTAAAACTCTAAGATAGAACTTTACTTTTTTGCTTTGAAAAGGTGCTATAGGTAGCTACCACAATCTGCAGATAATGTAATTGTTTTCTGAGTTGACGTGTTTCGTTCTTGCCACTGGAAATTACCTATAGCTTGGTCAAGGTGTGATTTGAGAATAGACTGTCAGACCACAACATTTTTAAAAAGTATGCACTGCTCTCTCTATCTGAAACTCAAATTAAAATACATTTTTGGAAAAGTCCTAAAACTGGCTGCTAATAAACCTGTGACAATTAGCTTATAATCAATGAAGCTCATTTGCTTTAGAAGTTCTCTCAGGTACACACATTGTTGATCATAGGTTACTTTGGCTTTTAGCTCCCAGTCTCTAAACACCACAAGCCCAGATTGCTGCTACCGTAAAAACTGTGCTCCACTCAGATTTCCTCAGTCTAAGAGAGACTGGCTAGATTTCTCCTGTCACACTGTTCCTCTCTCTCCTTCCTAAGTGCTCAAAGTGTCTGTAATTTGTACTAAGTTAAGGTTTGACGACAGGAGAGACCTGGGGAAGAAGTAGGCAGAACAGAGATGATGTACATCATAGGACTCTGTTAGGGAATCCTCTTCTTGGGGTGAGCTGTAGTCAGAAGAGCTACAGATAGAAAGTCTTCAATGGAAGGAAGGTCCAGTGGGTAAGGTATTAGCCTGGGAGCTGGAAGACCTGGGTTTGAGTGCCAGTCACAGGCTTCCTGTCTGATAATGGCTGAGCTAGTTTGAACTTCTCTGGAAGCCCATTCCAAATTTGTAAAATATGGATAAACAGTTGTACATAGAGGTGTTCTGAGAATAAACACATCAAAGGTTCTGAGGCATTCAGATGTTATAATAATTAGTATAACGTAAGTACTTTCAGTAGGCAGGAACTGAGTGGGGTATGCTATGTCCAGAATACAATTTCTTTTTAAACATTTCTCTCAATATTGGTTCAGATTAGGTTTTCTACTCAATTTCACTTTAAGTCTTGTGCGTTAGAACAAAGCAGCACACCATAGACTGCAAATGTTGCAGAGGGAGGTTTGTTTGCTTGAAGAAACTAGATTAGAAAATAAAATAATAAAAAAAAGTGGAGCCATTTATGTAGCTGTAGGCTTTATATGTTTGTTTGTTACAGAGCTTGCATTTTAGACAAAATGCGATATACCAGTGCCCTTTTATGTGCCACTGAAAGCTAAAGAATTTAAAAAAAAAAAAATCTCTTTATAGATGTCTCCTAAGTGAGCAGCACTTAGAAGGTTGCTTCAGAAACAGAAGGCCATTTCTCTTTCCCTTTTTCATTGAGAGTTCAGACAAGTATCTCATTACTCAAACTTTTTTGTTATAAAAAGACTGTTATAGGTTTGTTTCATTCATCATCCAACACACACAATTAAATTGATTTCTTTCTCAGCTGCCATGTCATGTACTGGGAATAGTATCATAATGAGAAAGTTTTATGTTGTTAATTGCAAGTGTGTAAAGTGTGCTCATATGACCTTCAGAAATTATTTTCCTTGGAAATTGTATTTTACACATAATATATCTGTAGAACAAGGGTTCTCAAGTTGTGGTCTATGAAGAACAGGCTGGTCAAATTGGCCTGATTCAAGCCCACTAAATTTAGTGGACTCCTATGGACATCAGTGGGTTTTGTGTGAGGCATGCTATTTGTTTTACAGCTCCTAAATTACACAAAGGATATCTAATGCTTTCCTAATATTACTTTTCCATATAAGCCATCACAGTATGTTGTGAGGTCATTAAGAGACTTAAAATTGCAAGCCCATTAGCAAGGATTTTTAATGAATCTGTAAACTCAAGGGTTGTACCAGAGGACTGGAGAATTAATAACATAATCCTATTTTTAAGAAAGACAAAAAAGTGATCTGGGTAAACTACAGGCCTGTTAGTTTGACCCTAGCAGAATGCAAGGTCTTGGAAAAAAATTTGAAAGAGAAAGTAGTTAAGGATATCAAGGTTAATGGTAATTGGGATAAAATGCAATATGGCTTTACAAAAGGTAGATGAGGCCAGGCCAACCTGATCTCCTTTTCTGAGATTTTTTGGAGAAAGGGAATGCAGTGGATCTAATTTACCTAGATTTTTAGTAAGGAATTTGATATGGTTCCACATAAGGAATTATTAGTTAAACTGGAAAATATGATTAATATGAAAAATGAAAAGTGAATAAGGAACTGGTTAAAGGGGAGACTACAGCGGGTCATACTGAAAGGTGAACTGTCAGAGTGAAGAGAGGTTACTAGTGGAGTTCCTAGGGATTGATCTTGGGACCAATCTTAACCTTTTTATTATTGACTTGGCAGAAAAACCGGGAATGTGTTAGTAAAGTTTGGGAATGGTGCAAAGCTGGGGGGTGTTGCCAGATATCATGCAGGGAGATCTTGGATGATCTTATAACCTGGAGTAATAGAAATAGGATTAAATTTAATAGTGAAAAGGCAAAGTTGTGCATTTAAAGACTTATGAGAATTTTTGCTATCAAGTGGGAATTCATCAGTTATAAGTGATAGAGAAGGAGAAGGATCTATGTGTACTGATTGATCACAGGCTGATGACTGAGCCACCAATGTGATGTGACTGTGAATAAAGCTAAAGTAATCCTAGGATGCATCAGATGAGAGATTTGCAGTAAAGATAGGGAGGTGTTAGTACTGTTATGCAAGTTCCAGAGGGGTAGCTGTGTCAGTCTAGTTCAGCAAAAGAAGCAAGGAGTCCTGTGGCACTTACAGACTAACAGATTTATTTATAACATGAGCTTTCGTGGGAGAAAATCCCACTTTGTCAGATGTTTTGAAGATGGGGGAGCTTACAGAATGGGATGAAAATAAATGCAAGGGGGTGTGTGACATGGGATCAGGTCATATGGTAACAGCAAATCAGAGCAGTTGTTAAGATTCAAACACTAGGAAACAGCACATAGAAGAGGGTGAAGTCAAATCACCTGTTGTAGTGGGAAAAGAAACTATAGTCATGATTTAATCCTACTTTCACACAATCAGACCTACATATCAATTCTCATTCAGCTGTTTCTCTTTGAAGTCTTGATGGCCCATTGACTATCTTGAACACGGTCATTAACAAGTATCCATAGAGTGATTAGAAAGATGAAAGTGCTCAGCAACTGGTTTTTGCATGTTGTGATTTTTTTATCTGTTTTGTGCGCATTTATTCTTTTGCACAGATTGCCCTGTTTGTCCAATGTATAAGGTGTGGGGGCATTTCTGGCACATGATGGCATAAATCACATTAGTGAAAGAGCACGTGATAGAGCCTTGATGGAGTAGCTGGCATGATTAGGTCCTATGATGGTGTCTTTTGTGCAGATATGTAGGCAAAGTTGGCAACGAGGTTTGTTGCAGGGGTGTGTGCCTGCTTTAACGTTTCTCTTGTTAGGTATGTAGCTCATGTGATAAATAAATCCGTTAGTCTTTAAGTGCCACAGGACTCCTTGCTTCTTTTACTGTTATAGAAGCACTGCTGAGATCTCATTTGGAATATTGTGTATGGTTCTGGTCCCCTGTGTTTAAGAAAAATGAATTCAACCTGGAACAAGCGTAGAGAAGGGCTCCTAGGATGACAGGCGGAATGGAAAACCTGCCGTATGAGAGGAAATGTGGCTTGTTTAGCCTAACTAAAAGAAGGTTAAGGGGAGATATGATTGCTCTCTATAAATACATTAGAGGGATGAATACCAGGGAGTGAGAGGAATTATTTAAGTTCAGAGCCAGTGTGGACACAAGAACAAATGGATATAAACTGGCCATCAGGAAGTTTAGACTTGAAATTAGATGCTGGTTTTTAACCATTAGAGGAAGAAATTCTGGAATAACCTTCCAAGAGGAGCTGTCAGGACAAAAAACCTAGGCAGCTTTATAATATGGTGTCATGGAGACTGAGACAGTAGAAAGGATTCAAATGAGAATAAGGTCCATATTCCTGAAAAGAAATATCAGTCATCAATGTGCCAATGTTTTTTGTGGACAAAGGATATTTAGAGAATAAACAGTTACTAGTATCATGTAAATTGTTTAGACTTTTTTACACAGAAAATTTGATCAGTTACTTTTTTGGATGCCTTCCACCTATCCTTCTTTGAATTTTTGAGACTGCTATGCGTTTGGTGTGCATTTTATTATTTGTAAAAATTGAAGTGTAAAGCTATTATTGATGGAGTGCAGTTTTATTGTTCTCCAGTGCCCTGGGAAGAACTGCTCATATATTTCCTCATCTTTGTGAATTCAGTGTTTTGCCCACTTTTATGTTAATGTTTCTAGCCTAATGGAACTCTTCGGTAGTAAACCCCTTATTACACTTTCCACATCACTACCAGTGCAACTTCTAGCATTTTGAGCCTTCTTTATTAACCCTGTTTGGAGAAGTAATAAAATGCTGCCAAGTGGATTATAGGAGGCTGTGTGGGAGTAGATAAAATAACTTCAATTTCTTTTTCAGGAGAATTCAGTGCCCTTTAACAATATGCCAGATTGACAGCATTACAGACTGCCCATGTCTTTGAACAGCAAGAGAATGAGCAGCACCCGTTAGAGACCTCACTGTAAAAGCCATATATTCAGCAGACATGACAGAATTAATCAGTGCTGCAACCGGTATGGCTTCTAGTAACTGGAGTCTGAGACAGCTGCTCCTCCTTGCCGCTGAGCTTTGTTCTGAGTACTGCTGGGTATAGTCAAGTTTCAGATTGGGGTTACTCCTAAAAGGATTTTTGTTTTGCCTTGTAAATTAACTTTTACAGCCACTCAAGAAAAATACTGTCCATATCACTTAGTGTTTTAACAATGCGGCACATATTGTTCCAAGAAGTGTTCCAGAGCATGTTTCACAATATTCCCGAGGAGTTTGTGGTGTGCCTAGAAGCAAAGAGGTGCTGGTATTTGAATGTGGGGCTCATATATTTTATATCTTTCTAATGATCTGTGCTTTTGGGTTGAATACATAACAATTTTCTCTGAGTGCTCTTTTGTAAGTGTTGGCTTATTATTATCTCATCTTGGCAAAATTCAACTGTACATTTTAAGTAAACCTAGGCTGTTGGTGACATTCAGTATACTGGTTTATAGAAATTGGTGAGTTACTTACCAGTAACCGTCCTTCTTTGAGATGGGCTGCTCAGATTCATTCAGAAATAGGTGTGTCTGTTCTGGAGCACCAGATTGATCGGAAGTTTTTGTCCCAGCTTGTGTGGGAGTAGGTAAAATAACAAAAGAGGGCAGGTGGCCACCACCCCCCGCACCACCCCGTGGCTATATATGTGGCCACTGCCCGGCCCCTCCCCAGTTCCTAAGAGTCACCAACTCCAGATGCGGGAACGGGGGGAGCAGTCTGAATGCATCTGAGTAGGCCATCTCAAAAAGGATGGTTACTGGTAAGTAACCCACCGTTCTTCTTCGAGTGCTGCTTGGATGCATTCAGAAATAGGTGACTGCTAGCCATGCTGATGGATAGTGGGTGGAGTTCGCTCTTCTGCCTTCAGTACAGCATAACTCTCTGACATGGGTATTTGTCCACGCACAGGGTCCTGGAGAGGTCTAGGAGATTGACCCAAGGATCTTGACCCCAGAAACGGTAAACGGGGATTGCAGGACCTAACCCAGAGGAAAAAGTAGGCCCGGTTTGTCCAAGCGCCTAGTGTGGCACCTACGCAGGAGGGCCTGAGGTCACCTTATGGATAGATAAGGTACCAGCCTATCTTGGTTAAAGTTGAGGAGTGCGACTCTAACTGCTCTGCCTAAAGGCATATTGGCAGAGGCAAGAGAAACCCAGATGATTAGTGTTCTGGCAGCAACACGTGATAATGTACCTCCTACTAGGTAATTCAGGAAGCTGTAGGATCCTTGGGCTAGCATTGGTAGATGTTGGCACCTCCAGAACCGGAGGAGGGAAGGTAGACCGTGTTTCCCTCGGTCTGGCAGTATGAGACACTTGTGTGCCATGAGAGCGATAGGTGCAGAAATTTGGGACATTTGGCGTCCTGCAGAGGGGTGGGCTACCAGCGGTTAGGGTCTAGGAAAGTTACCTTACCCTAGGTTGAAGGAGGGAGTGCCAGTAGCCGGAGGCAGCAGCCAACAATCTCAAGGAGTAAGGAGTATAGAATGCGAGGAGCTGGTTGCAATAAAGCAACGCCCAGGGGTCGCTCATAAGAACGGAAGTCCCGGGGAGCAAGTCCCACAGCCTACGGGACATTGGTTTACATGACCTCGTACCACTGGGAAGAGTCCAGCCAGTGTGGTCCAAACTTTACGACTGGCAACATACAGAGGCGTGCGCCAAGCTAGGGACGCCCTGAAGAGAGGGCCCCTGGGGGGAAAGGGACAAATGTGAGGAGGGAACAATGTCTACCAAAGGAGTGGAGAAGGTACGCCACTTCAAGGGTGTACATCCCGCTGTCTCCTTACGACCCTTCCAGTTTATTTGAAGGGCCTTTTACAAGCATATTGTTGCCATTATGAGCTATGCCCTGGGAGAGGGTTCTATTGGGGACGGCTAGCTCCTGAACTTCCAATCGGTGGTCATGATGACGGGTGGTGTAATAAGAAGTCTATTGAGCGGGAAAGACCTTTAGTGGTCAGTTGGGCCTGAGCGTAATACCAAATCTCAACTGCGATGGCTAGAAAGCCCTCAGAGTGTGAGGAGGAAGAGGGAGTTGGACCTGCAGGGTATATGAGCGGGATGTCCCGGAGCTGTGCCAGGGCGAACCCAGCTGTAAACAGGAGCCAAGATGGCTGCCCCCACAGGAGCCAAAATGGCCACCCCCCACAGGAAACAAGATGGCTGCCCACGCAGGACTGCCACTCAGACAGGAAGGTAAGGGGTGGTGCAGGAAGTATAAAAGACAGGCTGGGGAGCTCAGTTCAGCCCTGGCCGGCAGAGGAGAAGGATGGCTCCGTTGAGGCTCCTCAGACTCAGCCCTCCCTCCGGCCGAGGAGACCTGGGTGTACCCGCCAGCCTCCAGCCCTATACTGAGATGGCTGGCTCAGGCCTACCATGGCGGGTGCCCAGTGGGAAGACCCCCCCCCCACCACCACCACGTGAGGTGGACAGGCCGTGGCCATCCGAACCGCTGTGCCCCCTGGGTTACCATGAGGGTTTGGAATGCCAGAAATGGGCCTCCCCACTGGCAGGAGAGGACCTGGAGGAACTGCCCCTGGCTCCACCCGCCTTGGACCCCTCTGCAGCGGAGGGCCTGGAGGAACTGCCCCTCGCCCCCGACCATGGGGAGCGGCCATAACTGTCCCTGGAGGAGATGGTGGTCGCCACAGAACTTCCGGACCTGCCGCCACTAGATGCCTGGGAAGGCCTCTACTCCATGCCCCTTGGCAAGTACCCTGACGCCATAGAGGAGGGCGTAGACCAGGTGCCAATGGGAGAGGGGGAGGGCAGTAGCCCAGGGGAAGTTTACCGCATACCGGGGTCAGCGTGTTGTGGTCAGAACCCTGCTGACCCCACTGACTGCACGTCCAGCCGCTGTTAGGGCCCTGAGCTGGGACACAGTGGAGCAGGGCGGGCCTGTGTCCCTGCTCCTCCTCTCCCCTCTCGTCAGGACGTCGACCCCAAATATTCCCCGCCCTCCTTGCCCCCCCCCCCCCCCCCCCGAGTGCATTGAGACTCATTGACTGAACACCCAGGTCAAGGCCCAGAACTACGGGCGAACTTCCTTGCCTGTCCTGTAGCCTGCTAGCTGCCCCCTCGTGGGGCTAAGACGAACTATCCACCCCTTCCACTGGGGGAAGGGCGGAGTTACAAAGACCGTTTGAGCGGATAATTCCCCATATTGCCCACTGGGGGCGGCCTCCTGGTGGGGCAGACAGATGCCCCTCTTACACCAACGCTATGACCATCCGAGGGAAGAAACTGAGAGAAGCCCTGCTGCGTATTCTCTGAGATGATGACTAGGATCAGACTCCCACCCTAGCGGCAGGAATGGTCTTCAGCCATACCCACAGAGCTCAGCCTGGGGCACCCACCAGACCTTGGACCCCTTACTCTTAGGCTAAAGCTTCTTGGCTACTCACTGGACTGTCCAAGCAGCATTGACTGCAAGTTTGACAAGGAAGGAAGAGAAACAAGTATCCTTACCTCTGACTGAGTGGTAAAGGGGGACACCAGGCCATTTCGTCAAGGGGAAGGGGCCGTGTGCAGATGTTCAGGCTTTGAGAACTCCAGAGGCTGTGATTGGCCGGCTTGGAGGGGAAGAGAGGCCATTGGCCATTAGAGGAGCCCGTCTTTGAGGGAGTAAGGCAGGGCGAAGGTGGAGTGAGGGTCTAGTTGGTGAGACCCCTCACCCAGTCATTCGCCAAGCTGTGGCCCAGCTGGAAGTAGCAAATGTTAGGGCTTTACCTTGGATGTGGAGACCGCAAGTGAGTTGTCTAAGGCTGTATTGCCAGCCAGGCTCTGGCCTGCGAGTCCAGTACTTGATGGGCGAGAGCGGTATGCTCACCCTAAGGGGTAAAGGGGGTTGTAGTATCCCAGGTTAGGGACATATACCTTGAGATCTCGGTGAGGTCAATCAAATGCGAGCTATGTTAGGCCCAGCTAAATGCATTTGATAATCGTTGATCTGGGCAGCAGAAGAAAAAGGGGAGCGTAGGCTCCTTCCGCCCCCACCTTTCAGAGCAGGCTCGGGGGGGGGCCTTCTATGAGAGGGGAACAAAGATTAACTGGGGCTTTACCATCTGTCCTATTGGAGAGTAGGGCGGAGAGGCTGTCCCCAGGGGGGAGGTGTGTGGGTGCATGCTCCCTGGTATGGGAATGGTTGCGGTAAATGGAAAAACCCCGTCTTATTTGGAACGGGCATAGGCGGAATGGTACCCTTTGATTATTGGAGAGTGTACCGTGATCCTCTGAGCGTCCCGCAGGATGAGGAGTTGCCACCGAAGGGGGGGCGTTTTGTGGGGGCATGATAACGCCCTGGGAGTAAGACCTTTGTCTAAAGGATGCCCACAGGACCGCAGGTCGCCATTGTGACCGCCATGGTGGTCCAAGAAGGTTCGGGTAATGAGGGTCGAGCCCCCCCTCAGGGGGCATAATAGGGTCCACAATGAAAGTATGGATCAGGATGGAACCTTCATCCTACTTGGAAAGCGGGGAGGCTACTTAACCTTTTGAGGCGTCCACCTACAGTCAGAGGGGGGAAGATTTGCCCACAGGTTGCACTTGTGAGGAGCCAGCAAGGCAGAAGGCTGCTAATTGGCTAGCTGTTGGGCAGCGGGAAAATGGGACAGCTGCCCTTCGTAAGCGTCTCGATTTCTTGAGACACTGCACTCCATGGCAGGGTTTTCGGTGATTGACAGCGGGGTTGTGAGTATCATCGAGACCACTGAACGGCTGAACGGAATCCATCCCCAGAAATGGATGGGGAAGGGGCATGCCAGGAAGATCCCCCAGATGAGGTTTGAACTGAAGTTGTGGTGGTCAGGATTGAGTTCTCACCAATAACTGTTGAATGTGGGGGGGCAGGTTGTCCTGGGCCCTATGGGGCCAAAGGGCATGGTAGGGGCCCCATCAGGAGGAGGCCAAGGTATTTCAACTCCCCTGGGGGTCACGAGCGGTATCCAGGACGGCTGACGTTTCTGGAGGGAAGAGGGCATCACCCCTGAAGGGGAGATCAAGGACCACCTCTTGAGAGGCCAGGGGTACTCTGGCCTCCCATAGCCAGGCTGCACAAAGATGGAACCTGGATTTTGCCATCAGGAAGAGGCCAGGTCACAGACGCTGGGGTGGAGGGGAGCTGTGATTGGTTCCACCGAGGAGAACACCAGGCCAAAGAGACTGTCGGAGGGCGCCTCAGAGGATTGAATCTCCATACCCTTGTGGGCTGATACACGGCACAGGAGGTCAAAATGCGCTGACAAGTCACCAATGTAAGAGGACAGTACAGGGTTCAGGGCTCTCCCCGGTGCTGGGGTGGGTACCAGCATGGTCGCAGGGGCCTCCTGTGGGGACCAGTCGTGGGGCGGTATTGGAAGTGTGATGGCACCGAAACGTGGCACCAAGGCTGCTTAGAGCCACTTGAGGCTTCTTCCTCCGGGCTGAAACAGGGGGAAGTATCTGGGGACCCACGGGGCGGTACCAGGGATGGCAGGGTGATGTGCTGCTGAGGGGACAGCTCCACAGTACTGAGACCCAAGGGAGTGACAGGCTCTGGTGCCTCAGAGCCCGAAGCCAGTGGTGGGGAAGGGGAGCGCCGCCATTTGTGTTGTGCCCATGCCTTTGACATGAAGGCCAGTTTCCCCTTTCTAACCGGCGCCAGGGAAGGAGGTGTAGGCAGCATAAGGAGGGCCCTGGCAGCCTCCGCTGCCTCTGGGGTTGTCGAGATCACACCAACACTGACCAGTCCCGAGAGGAGCCCCGTGTCAAAGGCGCGGGGCTATGACAGCTCCATGGTACTGGAGTTGACTGCAACCGGTCCCGGGGAGAGCTCCGTCTCGGTGACGGAGGGCTGTGACAGTGCTGCGGTACCTAAGTCGGTATCAAGCTTGTCCTGTGGCCCCTGTTGGCATGGTGCCGGGCAGGTTCCGGTGCCGAACTGGCACACGGTGCTGCAGGAGCCCCCAAAGCCTCTGGGGAAGGGTGCTGGGCCTGCTCGGAGGCCAGGGCACAGCGCCTTTCCTCCCTGTCCTTGATGGTCCTTAGCTTGAAGGACAGGCAGATGGAGCAAGCCGTGACCATGTGGCTCTTGCCCAGGCACCGGAGGCACTTCTTGTGGGGATCGTCCCATGAGAAGGCCTTGCCACATTCAGCACGGGGTTTGAATCCCGGCATGGTGACCAATGAAGAGGCACGATGTTCTGGTCCGCAGGAGGCAACCTTCTTCAGTGGGACTAAGTCTACAAAAAGGTGCTCCCAGTCGGGTGAAAAACTCATAAAGGAAATGATGGACAGGCTGCTTGTGAGGCACAAGGAGCGGGCAGTTTCACAACCAATGTGAAGGTAGAAGAAATGAAACTGGGGAGGGGCTGGGCGGTGGCCACATATATAGCCACGGGGTGGCGTGGGGGGTGGTGGCTGCCTGCCCTCTTCTGACAGGCTAGGGCAAAAATTTCTGACCACTTTGACATGGAGACACCTTTTTCTGAATGTATCCGAGCAGCGCTCGAAGAAGAACTACATGTTGCTTCAGTGGCCAGTTAACAACTTGGGAAGAATGTATGTGTGTTTTATAGACAGAACCCTGTGAGCTGACTTTGTTCCTCATACGTAGATACAAAAACCCCAACACCTTCCTATTGATTATATCAGTATGTCTTCACATGTGTCTAAGATACCTTATCTAAAAATCCATGAAAGCCCAAATCCCAATCCCCACTAAATCAATGAATATTTCACCAATGTGCGAGTCATCCCCTTTCCTCATGGAGTTGCTTCCCATAACCTGAATCATGAAGAGTATCTGTGAATGCAGTAAAACTGGCAATCTTTTTTTTTTTTTTCATGTTGCATATTGCCTATAAGAAGCTGCCTCTTTTCACCTCCATTTGCCAGTAGTCTAGACTCCCAGGTGATGGGTATTTTTAAATGACCTTGGCATCGACAAGGTGCGATGGATGGTATTTAAATTACCTTTGTGCTAATAACCTGGACTCTCTGAAATTTTAAATTACTTTGGGGCTAACGGTCTGTGCTGTCTGGTGTTTTAAATCACTGTGGCAGTAATAGGCTTGACTGTCTGATATTATAAATCACCCTGGTATGAAAATGGATAAGGAGGACTTTTTTCACAGTAACAGGCTGGTGCTGAATGCCGCCTCTTTGCTGCCCGAGAGTTCACCTTTGAAGATAACAAGTCAGTAGAAATGGGCTCATTACCATGCTGCCTGCTGAAACTTTTCAAAGCCAGTTTCTCTCCAGGACACAGGGTGCTTCAGGCAATATCCTTCTGTGTGCCTTTAGGAAAAGGTTAACTTTTTAAAAATATACCCAGCCATCTTCTTTGTTCCTGAAAATCCCAATATATAACAATATTAGTACTGATATGATTTAATTGGGCTGCAGCAAAATTCTTAGGAGTCTACTAGATCTTGGTTTGTCTTCACTTTAAAAAACATTCTTTAAATAATGGTGAAAACTGTGTGACCCGAGTCTCTGTTGTTTTGCACCATGGACCGTTATTTACATATGTGATAAGTATGTTCACAAAGTTACCAAATCAGAATTTCAACCATTTTACAACTTCTTTGTATCAATGTAAATTATGCAAAGAGCTAGACAGTAAAGAATCAGCTCCTAGATGTGACCATCCTAACCATCCTTATTTAGGAAGGATAATTATGGGTCTGCTTTTTGGCAAAATATTTGATTTTTCAACTGTCTCACATAAAAGCTCTCTATTTTGGTTAATTTCAATGGAGTTAAAAGATATGTCTCTGTTTACAGTTATGAAATGTTAGCAGATTGGTAGGGTCTGGTAAATCACATAAAAGTGGAACATTTCACAAAAATCTAAAAGCATTTTGATGATTTCTAAGACCATACATTTTTCACTGATGGTTATCTTATAAGATACCATTAAAATTTTCATTCTGCCAAGGAACCAAAGACAACATTTTGCTCCAAGTTAAGTTAATGAAAGTTTTGTGTGGTCAAGACTCAGTAAATTACTGCCGCTACAAGGAAAAAATATGAATGTGACTAAGCAAATCAGAATGGTAGACCTATACATGCAAAGGAAATATGGATTTTGCAGATAACAGATCAACATAGGAGAGGGCAAACAAAGTTTATGGCTGAAATTTTCAAAATCACCAAAGTGAGGTTGAAGTGCAGAGGCTAGGTGCTTAACATTATTAGAAACTATAAAAAAAAAATCTTAGTAGGGGCATATCTGTACTTAGGCATCTAAATACCTTTAAAAATCTGGCCCCAATTTCCTAAATCCAAGTCATTGGGACTTCACACAGGTTCAGGGTCCCAGCTGCCATGCAGAACAAGTTGCGGGACTGACTTGTTAGCTATTCTGTTTTATTGACTATAGCATGTCTGTGTTCACGTTACATATAGTTACATAGTGTTCACATCAAATAGAGTTTAGTGATAATCTACCTTTGTAAAGAGGGTAACTGTTCCATTTCTTCCAGGACCTACTTTTGCCAAAATTGTCTTCTCTACATATAGATTTTATACTGGTATGACAATTTCTGTTAGGAATGTGATTTAAAAAAAAAACACATTTTAATTGATAAAATTACACTAATCTATCACTTAGTATGGTGATATTAAAATGCTAATTTCTCTTCCTGTTCAGGATTATGATCAGGGCTAAACTAGAGCAGCGTATGCAACTTCATGCTGGTATAACTGTGTCCACATTGGGGGAAGCGGTTAAAGCTGCACAACTTTTGTTTGTAGACAAAGTCTAAACAGAACTGGGTAAACCATTTGTGACATTCCCCTCCTGCAATCTGGACTGGTGTGTCACTGTAGCCTCCGATTCTACCCTCCAGGGCCTCAATTTACCCTGCCTTACTGTGTGAACCTCCACTCCTGGGTCTGCTCACTCAGAGCATGTAAATGGTCCCTCTGGCAATGGAGGTCCACCCACACCACACTAGTCACGCATGAGATGGTCCCCCAACAAGCATACCCAATCCACAATTGCAATTCTGAGAGTTTCCATCTTGCAAGCACCCAGTATCAACCAAGGGGGGTACTCACTTGGGACTGGCTACCAACGAGACATTGAGCCTCTGATCACTAGCCATTAAGCTGATTATCTAACCAGCTTTCTGTCCACATTATAATCCATTCATCCAGCCAATACTTTCTTAATTCGCTGGCAAGAATAGAGTGGGAGACGTTACCTGAAATGGTATATCTCTTTATATGGAGTATGTCACACCAAGTATTTATATTTATATTCTGCTAATAGGAACAGTTCACTCATTCATTTCTTCATCCAAGGCTGCTGAGGGAGTTGGCTGATGTGATTGCAGAGCCACTGGCCACTACCTTTGAAAACTTGTGGCAGTCAGGGGGAGGTCCCAGAGAATTGGAAAAAGGGAAATATAGTGCTCATCTTAAAACAGAAAGAAGGAGCTGGGGAACTATGACCCATCATCCTTACCTCAGTTCCCAGAAAAATCATGGAGCAGGGCTTCAAGGACCACTTTTTGAAGCATTTGGGGGAGAGGAAGAGTATTAGGAGTGGTCAGGATGGATTCACCAAGGCCAAGTTATACCTGATAAACTTGATTGTTTTCTGTGATAACATAACTGGTTCTGTGAATATGGGAAACTGGTGGATGTGATATATCTTGATTTTAGAAGATTTTTCAGTATGGTCTCCCACAGAATTCCTGCCAGCAAGTTAAAGAAGTATGGATTGGATGAATGGACTATGAGATGGATAGAAAGCTGGCTAGATTATTGGGTTCAACAAGTAGTGCTTAATATTTAGTTGGCAGACAGTATCAAGCAGAGTGTCCGAGGGGTCAGTCCTGGAGCTGGTTTTGTTCAACATCTACACTGATGATCTGGATAGCAGAGAGAATTACACTCTCAGTAAAGGTATTGATGACACTAAGCTGTGGGGAGTGCTGGATACACCAGAGGATAGGGACAAACACCTGTCAGGGGTGTCTTAAGAGGGTACTTGGTACTGTCATGAGGGCAGGGGACTGGACTGGATGACTTCTCATGGTTTCTTCCAGTCTCTATGATTCTATAATAGGATACAGAGTGACCTAAACCAACTGGAGGATTGGACGAAAAGAATCTGATGAGGTTCAATAAGGACAAGTGCAGAATCCATCATTTAGAATACAGGTATCCCAAGAACTGCTACAGACTGGGAACTGATTGACTAGGCAGCAGACAAGAAGCTGGATATGAATTAACAGTGTGTCCTCGTTTCCAAGAAGGCTAACGGTCGAGGAGGTTTTTGCTTTGGGTAAATAAAAGCTGAAATCTATATATTATATTAAAATCACACCTTCCCCATTATTGGGGGGGGGTGCTTAATTTAAGTTGAATAGGAATGTTCCATGGAATGGCAGCAAAATGTTAACATGTTACTATTAGTGTATTTTTTGGACAGCATTTTGGTGTGGAGGAACAGAGTACTTGCTATGTGATAAGACAACTCAGATGATTAGTAGAAACTGTGGTAGTATTGTTATTCAGAGTCCAGAGGCAGGTGTTCATCATGGCTATCCTATTTTAGCCTTCAGCTTCACCCCAGGGCAGAACCATTCTAAGTGTGTTAAAATACTCATTAATGGCCACAATTTCAGTTGTCACCACTGTGTGCTTCAAAAGCCTATAAAGCAACTTTGCTCTATAAAACAGTCACATATACACTGTATTGTGTTTCATACTGTAAATATTCTAATTTGAACATTGAGTAAATAGTGTAAAATATTTTTGGCTCACTCACTGAAAGTAATAGACATCTGCATTGTATGAAGCTACTCAGACTGATTAGCATAGAAACAAATATGCATTAATCAACTTCAGGTGAGGGAAGCTCAGAATTAACTTAATACATTAAGTTCACTTTTTAAAAAGTATTCTAACAGTTGCCACTAGCAACTGCTATCAATAAGTATGCAAAATATTCTCCAGCACAGCACCTTATGTAGACATGCTCATTGCTTTTCAAAAGATTCATGTTTCTGATGCTTGCTATCTACCCAAAATGCATTTTGGGGAGGCTGGAGCTGGAGGTGGGGATTCTAAGAAATAAACTCTGCAGCTTAGCTTCACAGGAGGGAAAGAAATTTCAAATTGTTCCGCACACCAGCACCTTGTCCCATCTGCCTACTACACTAAATCCAGGACACAGATTCTCACCTTGTGAAGATCCTTCCAGCAGAGAACAGCAATTCACAGACTGTGGTGTGGGACCCGATTGTAATGGGATCACAAGGCTGACATTAGACTTGCTGGGGCCTGGGGCTGTAGCCGAAACCCAATCCCCACCACCCAGGGCTGAAGCCAAAGTTTGAGGACGTCAACCCTGGGCAATGGGGTTCAGACTTCAGCTTCAGCCCTCAGTGGTGGGATTCAGAATACAGTGCTCCCCCACCCACCCCGGACCTCAGGCTTTGGCTTCATCTCCCTACCCAATGCATCCCCCTCTGAAAGTCGTGTAATAATTTTTGCTGTCTGAAAAGTCACAATGCAAGGAAGTTTCAAAACCACTGAACAGGAGTGATGAGAGATGATTGACTGATACTGTCACCAAATGATGGGTGCTCCAGTGGCATATAGAGAATGGTTTTGAATTCACAGAGAATTGCACTGATTTGTGTGATGGAAAGTGTCTAATTGGAATAGATGGTTTCCTGTTCAGGAGACAGGGTAGTCAGTTTGTAATTGGCAGTTCTTGTTAGAGTATCTTGAAGTAGAAACTTGTATTGTCATGAACTGGAAACCAAGAAATCAGGAAGTAATTAATAATGTTATTATATATATTGTTCCCATTATAAAGAAAGTGCAACAAGTGAGGTAGGACATTAAACTAGACTACACAGGATGAGCTGAAGCTTCAAGCAGAAAAGCCATACAAATAAAGCCAAACAGCTTACCAGCTAGACAGAGTGGATAAAGGGATCATCACACTTATGTGAGGAAAGTAAACAGGCCACTCAGAAAATGAAAAAAAGAGATGAAATTAATGGTGAGTCTGCAATGGCTGAGATATAGAACTGTTGTTTAAAAAAAAGAAAGAAAGAAAGAGTCTGCAATAAATGAAAACAAGACATTTTTATTTTATGTGGTAAATAAAGGTGACCTAGTGGTGGGATTTGTAAAGGATTGACATGGTCTGAATGAAGGGTGGGAAAGATGTGGACATGTTGGGTATATAGAAAGTGGGATGGGTGTTGGAATGGCCAAGAAGAAAATGTTACAGTTGTCTAAATAGGAGATGATGAAGGCTAGGGGAAGAGTTTTACCTGTGTCGACATAGAGAAGAGGTTGATTTGTGAAACAATATGGAGGAGGACAAAGAAAGAACTGTGTATCTTTTGGACATGTCATATAAATGTAATTATTAGCATTGCCCTGAAGGATGGGGTTGAAGAAAAGTTCACTCAACATCGTGTACCAGAGAACAGATGAAAAGGTGGAGTTACTTAGTCCACTTCAACTTGATGAACCATTACTAATAAACAAAAATGTATAAGGAGGAAAATGTTTTCTTACTATTTGCTTGGTCTTTTTCTGCTCTGGAAACATGAGGGGCTATTTATTTTTTTAAAACAACACAGCACCCATTTCAGATATAATAAAGATCATCAACCAATGATTGAACACAGCTTGCAGAGCTTTTAAAGTAATGCATCAGAGTCCAGTGTATATTTCATGGTGGTAGTACTTGTCATCGGATGACATACAAAGAGATTTACTCCACAGAATACATTGGCCACAATGCATACTTTGGTTCAGCAAGACACATCCATATTTTATCCAATTACTCATGTCAGTTAGTTTGCAGTAGAGGCCTTTGTTTGGCTGTAGATCTATGATAAGATATCTCTTAGAGCAGCTTTTGTGTTACTGGGTGTAATGACAATCTAGCTTTTATTTGGAACTGGTAGTCAGATGGCTAGTTGCTTTGATTTCCAGGGCATGTATCAAGGGAGACCTAAGTCTAATTAAAAAGCTGTTAAGTATGATGTTTTGGTAGCACCACTTGACAAGTTTTTGAACATTAATTTCAGTGATATATTAGTTGGTCTTGCATGGCTCTCTAGGGGCCACAGAATGCTCTTAAATGTCAGCAACCATAATATGTCTCAGCTTTCCTTCTGGGCTGTTTCCCATCCTACCTTCCCTGCAGATGAGATCAGGCATGGCATTTTGAAATACCAGTGTATTTTGTGGTAGAACAGGGTAAATCTATGTTAATTTCAAGAAAGGCTCCTAAGAGGCTCTTCAACATGTTAACAAAGCATTTCAAGGAAGCAGAGTATCAAATTAATGGGTTTCATGTTAAAGACATTAAGATATTTAAATGTGTTATTTTAATCCCTGCTGCAGCATGGAAACAAGGATATAATATCACTTATTTAAAACATAACTTCCTCTCTTGCCTTTTCCTTCTTTTCACAGGAGAACTTTTAAAGACTACACAGCATGAGTGTGAATACACTAAAATAAGTAAATGTCAGTGAAGAGGGAAACTGCACATAAACCATAGTAGAAATGCTTTTTTCTTCTTCAAGCAGAGTGTCTGCAGTGCTCCTTTTCAGGTGTGCATGCACCTCTCAAGCCCTGTCTCAGAGATTTCCAATCCACATGTGAGCCCTGTACTGCCTTGTTCCAGATATTGAGGCTACATAGTGGTGCAAGGGTGAACTACCCTCATTTTCTTCTCTACTGCCTTGCCCTCAGATGGAACACTTGTGTGTCTACCTGGCATACATGGCCTTTTCTTTTCATCTTTTTCCTATCAAGGTCAGTTAGCTTAGAGTAGTTGTTAGTGTCTGTATAATTGGTTTTAGGTGAGAGGACAATTCTCCTTCCCCCCACCCCCCTGGGAAACTTGTCTCTTCCTGGTGATGTATACCTGGTTTGCCAGGTTTCAAATGCTGCCTCTCTTGCTAGGAGGTTATATCTGACAGCAACAGCCATTCCAAGTGTGTCTATTGCCTTGAGGAATTCCATATCTTCCAGAAGTGTTCCTCTTGGAGCCAAGAAGAACATGGAGTTAAAGCTCAGACTGGTGGCAAAGGAATATTGTAACCATCCTCTGAGATGGGTCAAAAGACACCCCTCCTCCACACACACCCAACATCCGTCCCTGGACAGACCCAGCACCCTGTCACTTCAGAGCATGCTTCTCCTAAGAAAGGAAAGTCTTTGAAGCACACTGGGAAGACTGCCAAGAAAAGGAATGTAGACTCTATATCTAAAGAGCCAAATCCAAAAATGACCAGGACCTTGTTGAGGTCCTTGGCCTCAGAAGATTCTGCTGAGACCAAGGACTGTTCTTCTGGTACCATCAGGCCTGTGAAGCCCCAGATTTTAAAGGAGAGTAAACATGGCTCTGCACGGGTACCTGTACCTTCTGCTAACAAGGACCCTCAACTAGCAAACACAGGGTATTATTGAGTCCATCCCCCCCATCAGCACTGAAGCATCTTACTGTTGGTACTTTGGAACACCTTAATCCATCCATTTGTACTGATGTGAGTAGCTCTGTTGGTGGTGCCTGTACAAGTACTACCCTCAGTACTAACAAAGTATTGGCATGTGACATCCACAAACTCTGTGGTACACTCATCGTCATTGGTACCACTGGCTCCAACCTTGACTTTGGTCCTTTGTGATACTCGGCAGTTCCAGTTCTTGGTGTTAGATGAACAAAAGTCCCTGTTTGCTGTCAGGTTACTAGCATCTTCCAGAACCAAAACCTCAGTTTCTAAGTGGCCACTCTATCATGCAACTCTTTTCCGTCCTTGTTCCATCCCCTGCTCCTCCACACACTTTGAAAGATGTGGAGGAAGAAGACACTCCTCAGACAATCTCCTTTGTTTCTGTTAAGGGTTTTACTACATCCTCATCTTACATGGAAGACTTTACAGCTCATCAAGGAATGTGGCTCCAACTCTGTATGCCATCCCTGCTCTCTTATGAATCCCCACAATGGCCATACTGGGACCCAGGGTCTGCCTATCAGCAACAATTCAGTAGATGGCCTGTACTATCCTCTAAGGCTATGTCTGCATCACGAATTTTAGTTTGGACTTGCTACTCCGAACTAAAGAAGTCTGAGGTTAGTCTTAATTAACCTTGGACTAGTTCTAACTAACTGTGGCTTTTTAATTCGAACTAACTGTGTGTTCTACTTTTTAAGTTTGAATTAAGCCTTAGTTCAGGTCTTTCCCATGCTTAGTTCGAACTAAAGTTTAAACTAAGGTGACTAGTCTGAACTATCCCTTGGTACTACCTAGTTCAGACTAAACTTTCCCTAGTCCACACTAAAACTTCTTACTGCAGACTAGGCAAAGCCTTGTGTAGCCAAGGGCTAAATTAGTCCAGACTAAGCTTCCTTAGTCTGGACTAATTGGCTAGTGTAAATGTAGCCTAAGAGACCATCCTTCTCCCACTCTTTCACAGAAAGAGATGTTTGAAGATCTGGAGGTGAGAGCAGATGAGGAAATCACTCCTCAAACTCCTGTTTAATTGTCATTGCTGAGTGAGGCAGTTATGCCTCCTCTTTCCTTTGCCGATGAGTTCAGGACCTTATTAGAAGGGTAGCTGACAATCTGAAGATCCATCTGGAGCAGGTCAAAGATCATCAGTATAAGCTGCTAGATATTTTGCAGTTAGCAACAGTCTCCAGAATGGTACTACCTATAAATGAGGCTCTCCTGGATGCACCTAAAACAGCATGGCAGATACCAGCCACCATTGTGCCCCCATCTATAAACTAGGTCTAAGAATACTTATTTTACCTTGCCCTTTGTACTGTCTATTTAGCAATTTGAGGTACCGACTGTCTTAAAGTGCCCAGTCTAATGGGTACTAGTCTTAGTTGGGACTCTAGGCGCTAATGTAACATAAACCAAAAAAATTAACTTTCTACAACATAGGTGCATTTCTTTTCTTTTTAACTTTCAGGCATTGGGTGCCTCACATCATGCAGTCATAATTACTCTAATTGTGGTCTTGAAACTGGAACTGGAAAATGCTGAACTTGCACAATTCCCATTAACTTCTAGGGCAGATAGAGCTACTCCAAGGTTCAAATTTTTTTGACTAAATTCTAAGCCTTTTCCCTGAAGAAAACAAAACCTAATTTTAATGAGGGAAGTTTCTAGTCAAGACAAATACCTAATATTATCAAATTCATTACCCTGATTAGGCCTCAACTGGAGTATTGAGTCCAGTTCTAGGCACCTCATTTCAGGACAGATATGGACAGATTGGAGAAAGTCCAGAGAAGAGCAACAAACAATATTAAAGGTCTGGACTGCTTGAATTACGAGGGAAGATTGAAAGAACTGGGTTTGTTTAGTCTGAAAAAGAGGAGACCAAAAGGGGATGTGATAATAGTTTTCAAGCATCTAAGAGTCTGTTACAAGGAGGCGGAGAAAAAATCTTCTACTTAGCCACTGATGATAGGACAAGAAGTAGTGAGCTTAAATTACAGCAAGTGAGATTTAGGTTGAACATTAGGAAGAGATTCCTAACTGTCAGGGTGATTAATCACAGAAATAAGTTGCCTAAGGAGGTTGCAGAATATCCATCACTGGAAATTTTGAAGAGCAGATTAGACAAACATCTGTCAGGGATGGTTTAAGGTGGTACTTGGTCCTGCCATGAGTGCAGGGGAATGGATTTGATGACCTTTCATGGTACCTTCCAGTTCTATAATTCTGCGATTCTGTGACTACCATGTAAGGGCCTGATTCTGAGGTGCTGAACACCAATGGTTCCAGTTAACTTCTATAACTACTGCAGGTGCTGAGCTAGAGAATCAATAACATCTATTTCTAAGGTGCTTAGTATAAACAAGTCAGATAACTCTCAGCATAGTCACTAAGGTCAGAAAGGACCAATATGATCATCTAGTCTGACGTCCTGCACAATGTAGACAACAGAGTCTCATCCACCCATTCCTATAATGGACGTCTAACCTAAGACTGAGTTATTAATGTCCTCAAATCCTAGTTTAAAGACTTTAAGGTACAGAGAATCCACCAGTAAAGTGAGCTATGCCACATGCTACAAAATGGAAAATTCACAAGATGGTGATAGCATGCGTACAGTAAAACATCTGAAACTCACCTATCTCCAGTCATTTCTTAGATGCCAAAGGGTTCTGTGTGCCATTGACTTTAAGATACGGGAGGTTTTCTATAATCAGCCGTCTGATTTGAATGAGAGTGCCTAGCTCAGAAAAACTGAAGTCCTGCTCCCACTTTTTCCCCGGTCACTGTCTTCTCTCTGGGTTAGCATTCAGCTTTCTGCAAACACACACTTGGATAGTTGTTACTCATATCCATGTTTTTCAGCAACTGGTTCGTGGACTGATATTGATCCCTGAGATCTCCCTGACACAGTCTAGGAAGACAGCAAGCAGTGTTGGATGTAGGCACAAGCCAAGTAAGCCATGGCTTAGGGCCTCATATTATGAGGGGCCTCTAAATATGCCAAAGATAATGAAGAAGATTTATCATAAGGTATTTGATAATGCAAAGAAGGCTTTTTGCAAAATATGTATTTTATTTAGTTGGGTTTTGTTCCATCTTTGCCTCAATAATGGTTTATAATTTATTTTTTCATTACCCTTTGTGTTATAGTGTAACACACTTTTTTCTCTTTATTTTTTATGGCATGGGGCGTCTGAATCTTGACATAGCTTAGGGCTTCAGCATATCTTAATCCAGCCCTGGCAGCAAGCCGATCCCTAGTATCAAAAAGATTGAGAAACACTGATTCACATATTACATTGTATTAGTACTTAAAATGTCCTAGAAGCTTTGCAAAGACAGAGGGCGATCCAGTCTCGGCTCTGAAGAGTATAGAATCTCAATCCATATTACCTAAATCCATATTTACATATAGAAGCTGTATGAAGACTTGAAGATTTGGATCTTGTCAATTTCCAAAAGGATATCTGTGTTAGTCTAGTCCAGTAAAAAAAACCAAGGAGTCGTGTGGCACTTAAAGACTAACTGATTTATTTTTCGCCTGAGCTTTCGTAGGAGAAAATCCCACTTTGTCAGATGCTTCGAAGATGGATGAACTTACAGAATGGAATGAAAATAAATGCAAGGGGGTGTAAAACATAGACTTGGCAGCGTGGTTTGTTGCAGGGGTGTGTGCCTGCTTTTTTTCTCAACACTACAGTACAAATCAGGGATAGACACATCAACACCACCCTGTACCGAAAACCTACTGATCGGTATAGTTACCTACATCCCTCGAGCTTCCATCCTAAACACACCACACAATCCATTGTCTACAGCCAAACCCTAAGATATAACCGCATCTGCTCTGATCCCTCAGGCAGAGAGAGACATCTTGAGGATCTCTATCAAGCATTCTTGAAACTACAGTACCCACCTGGGGAAGTAAGAAAACAAATTGAGAGAGCTAGACAGGTTCCCCAAAGTCATCTACTACAGGAGAGGCCCAAGAAAGAAAACAGAACACCACTAGTCACCTCATACAACCCTCAAGTCAGACCTCTGCAACAGATCATTAAGGACCTACAGCCTATTCTAAAAGATGATCCCTCACTCTCTCAAGCATTGGGAGACAGACCTCTCCTTGCCTACAGACAGCCACCCAATCTTAAACAGATACTCACCAGCAACTACAGATCTAACAACAGAAACATTGATGCAGGCACACATCCCTGCAACAAACCACACTGCCAAGTCTGCCCACTTATCTACACAATAGATACCATCATAGGTCCTAATCAAGCCTGCTACTCCATCAAAGACTCATTTACTTGCTTATCTACTAATGTGATTTATGCCATCATGTGCAAGAAATGCCCCAACACCTTATGCATTGGATGAACAGGCCGATCCCTGTGCAAAAGAATAAATGAACATAGAGCTGATGTCAGAAATCACAAAACAAAGAAACCAGTTGCTGAGCACTTCCATCTTTCTAATCACTCGATAAATGATTTGTTAATGACCGTCATCCAAGATGTGACTGGGACATCAAGACTTCAAAGAGAAACAGCTGAACTCGAATTACTATGAAAATTAAATTCTGTGAAAGCAGGATTGAATTGAGACTATGGGTTCTTTTCCCATTACAAAAGGTAATTTGACTTCAGGCTTCCCATGGTTTGAACCTAACAACTGCTCTGATTTGCTGTTACTGTATGACCTGATCCTATGATTTACACCCCCTTGCATTTATTTTCATTCCATTCTGACGCAGTGGGATTTTCTCCCACGAAAGCTCATGCGAAAAATGAATCAGTTAGTCTTTAAGTGCCCCATGATTTGGCCCATTAAGAGTAATGGAATCATAACCCTCCTTCTCTTGCAGAGAGATTTACTATAAAATAAGAGTCTGGTCTAAATTCTGCTGCCTTTTACTTCCAAAGTCACAGATACTGCTGAAATCATGTGGGGGCCTATTGTTAAGAAAAATCAGTGTAAAATATTTCACCATAAATAACACTTTTTATCAGTCCCATTTTGGGGCTTATATATAGCCAGACAAGCTTTATAGGTTTACTCCAGTTTGATGAAACACCATGTAGTTCACCACTACTGTTGTTACTCTCCATGTGCATGGAAGTGTCTCAGGGCACAGTTTATTTCATGTTTTTATTTTTAGGGTAAGCCAAATAGTGAAACCAGACACATTCTGTAACATAGCAGTTCTCATAGAATCATAGAAACTGGAAGGGATGATGAGAGGTCATCAGGTCCAGTCTCCTGCAGTCATGGCAGGACCAATTACCCTCTTAAGCCATCCCTGACAGATGTTTGTCTAACCTGCTATGAAAAATATCCAATGCTGGAGATTCCACAACCTGCCTAGGTAACTTATTCCAGTGGTTAATCACCCTGACAATTACAAATTTTTCCTAATGTCCAATCTAAACTTCCCTTGCTGTAATTTAAGCCCATTGCCTCTTGTCCTATCATCAGTGGTTAAGAACATTTTTTCTCCCTCCTCCTCATTATAACCTTTTAAGTACTTGAAAACTGTTATCATGTCCGCTCTGTCTGCTCTTATTCAGACTAAACACACCCAGTTCTCTCAATCTTATCTCAAAGTCAAGTGTTCCAGGCCTTTAAATCATTTGTGTTGCTCTTCACTGGACTTTTGCAATTTTCTCCACATCGTTCCTGAAATGAGGCACCAAGAACTAGACCCCTCCAGTTGAGGCCTAATCAGGGTGAAGTAGTGAGGATGAATTACTTCTCATGTCTTTCTTACAATATTCCTGTTGTTACATCCCAGAATGATGTTTGCTTTTTTTGCAACACTGTTATACTGTTGACTCATATTTAGCTTGTGGTCTACTATGACAAGCAGATCTCTTTCCACAGTACTCTTTCCTAGGCAATCATTACCCATTTAACATATGAGCAATAGGTTTTTCTTTCCTAAGTGGAGTACTTGGCAATTGTCTTTACTGAATTTCATTCTGTTTACCTCACTAGTATGTCTAAATTCTTTTGAACTGTGATCCTGTCCTCCAAAGCACTTGCAACCCCTCACAGCTTGGTATCATTGGCAAACTTTATAAGTATACTCTCTATGCCATCATCTAAATCATTGATGAAAATATTGAACAGAATCTGACCCAGGGCCAGTCCCTGCAGTACACCACTCATTATACCCTTTCAGCATGACTGTGAACTGTTGATAAAATTTCTCTCTGGGAGTGGTTATCCAGCCAGTTTTCCAGCACCCATCTTATAGTACTTCCATCTAGGTTATAATTCCCAAGTTTGTTAATGAGAAGGTGATGCAGAACAATGTCAAAAGCCTGACTAAAGTCTAGATCAGAGGTGTCAAACTCATTCAGTGTCAGGGGCCACATTGGAGGGCAGGATACCTGACGTGGGCAGTGTGTCTTCATGGTCTCCTCAAGCCATTCCCCTGCCATGTTCAGAGCAACACAGCCTTCTCTTTCTCCTGCCCAACCCCGCAGACTCTCCAACACCTTCCCTTTTCTGTGCCTTGTGGGCTCCCCTTCCCCCTGCTGGCTTCCTGACCGATTCCCCTACTGTGCAGCTCCCAGACCACTTCCCCTTCCCTTTCTAATTTCCCTACCACATGGTGGCAGGCAATCAGTCTCAATCACAGCCGCAGGCAGGCTAGGCTCCTATGCCCCCCCCCACATGTGCTCACTGTCAGTCGTTCAGCACGCTTGCCTTTGTTTGTCTCATTCCCATGTGAGTCCCACCCACTTTGTCTTTTCTTATTTGTGATTCATGAAATTTGCTGTCAATCAGATTAGCATACTGACTGACTGACAGTGGACAGTAGGGGTAGGGGGCAATGCGGTGGATCCAGGAGCCCAGCCTAGCCTGCTGTGACTGAGACTCTGATTGGTTGGAAGACCACAGCACAGCTGAGCCAGAATTGGCTGGAGTGCTGCCTTTGTTCCCCTCCACTATGACTCAGATCTTGTGAGTGTGAGTCAGAAGCATGCCTAGCTCTGCTGTGCCAGCAGCCTGGGTTTGCTGTTCGCCTTGCTGCTCTGCTGCAGATAGTTCCCAGACACAGCTCAGGCACCAGCTCTGTGGGCCAGATCAGCACCCTTGGTGGGCTCCAGTGCCCTGGGTCATGAAGTTTGATGCTCCTGGTCTACATATACGACATCTACTGCTTCCCCTCTGTCTACAAGGCTCGTTACCCCATTTTAGAAAGCTATTAGGTTGGTTTGATACCATTTGTTCTTGACAAATCCATGCTGACTATCACTTAACACCATATTCCCTTCTAGATGTTTGTTAATTGATTTCTTAATTATTTGCTCCATTATTTTCCTGGTACAGAAGTTAAGCTGACTGGTCTATAATTCCCTGGGTTGTCCTTATTTTCCTTTTTTATAGATGGGCACTATGTTTGCTATTTTCCAGTTCTCTGGGATCTCTCCAGTCTTCCATGATTTTTCAAAGGCAATAGCCAATGGCTCAGATATCTCCTGAGTCATGAACTGTTACATGTCACTGCAGAATTTTGTTCAAAAGCAGTCAGTTTCTTTCTAGTACATTTTGAACTATTCCTTTATCCAGGAATTTTTATGAACTTTGGAAAGGGAGAAAAGCAACCAAGATGCCATCTGAATTTCAGATTAGTAGCATGGTCTGTGCAGTGATGATAATCTGCTTATTCATGTAGATAGCATTAATTCCCTTGGGTTATCAGAATTATGGTTTGTTTTTGCACTTTCGATAGGCTATCTAGCACAGCACACTGGGCAAGATCAATTAAGAGGAATGAGAGTCAGTTAGGAAGCTTAGAAAAAGAAAAGTTTTTAAAGAAATACAATATTTCCCACAAAATCAGTGACCATCTCAAGTTGTAATTTCTATAGCTACTGTACTGTATGCAGCAAAAATATTCTATGGAGCTAGGGAATGTACTTTTAGGGAAAAAAACATTCATGTTAGAAAGCATGCATTTGTCATTGACCTTAATTTGAAACTGAGTACATCTATCTTACAATTAAGTAACACTTTTTTAAGCCTTATCTAGATCTTAAGCTAGAACAGTTTAATATGTTTGCTGTGTGGGTACAGTCTGTTTGTATCAGCTGTAGACAAATATTAGTGGTGTGATTAAACCACTTTTCTGGAATTGGAAGGTGATAAGTGCCAGTAAGGTAACAAAAAAAAAATTGTTTCACCTTTGGGTATTAATCAAAATCAATACTTGTGCAAATTTAATCCTAATCTTGCAAGTATTTATGCATGTATTTAATTTTACTTATGTGAGTAGTCCAACTAGCTTCAGTTAAAACCTGAGTCCTGTTTCATAGGTCACAAGATTATGGGTTAGATTAAGGCAAAGGATATGGGACTTGTTCCTCACTTCAGGAGAGGAGTATGGCTGGGGAAGTAGGCAGCCTGGCCTGTAGAAATGAGACGACAGCCCTGGAAGGCCATGGGTAACCAACTATGCAGTCTTCAGACTGCTCTAATTTTTGAAGAAGTTCACCTTAGCTGTCTCCAGGATCAAATGAATCTCAGCGCTTTCCCTGTCTGATCAGGTTGGACCAAATAATCTGAACCTGTGTGTTCAACCTAGAGCTAAAACAAGGTCTTTCCTGACTTTTGAAAGCTTCTCTGACAAACCTGAATTAATATTTATTTTGCTTTTAAGTGCATATTGTCAGACTCCAACTTTCAGTCATATTTTTAATTAGTTGTCATATAGTTTTGCTACTTTTGTTGCCCTGCTTTGACATAAAAACTATTACCATTGAAATTTTTAAAGAAAAGCTTAGTTTTCAGCCCCTGAGTGAAATTACAAACTAGCATGTTATAAACACTTCAGAGGGGTTTGCAGCGGAACCCTTGAGAGAACCTTAGTTATAGTTGCAGTGTCTGGATTCTTTAGATTTATGGATCGTCCTGATCTTCCATCAGGATTTTCTAACACGAATCTCTGCATTTATTTGGAGTCTCACTGATGTCAGTGAGATCCTACATGATCAGAGGGCTCTGCTCTAGTAGATTACGATACATGATGGGTCTACATATGTGAAAACATTTTTCCAATTACTTTTAAACACAGTATTTTTAGTAGTTGAGTCCAGTTTTTAGCTTTTTTTTTTCACATTTTGAGGCAATTCAGATAAATTTGTAAGTAGAAAAAATTAAACGAGGCAAAGCCATTTTATATGGTAGCAAAAAGATCTGAAACTGAGTGCACATTTGTGGAGAAAGAATTACGCTTCTCATGTGACTAAAGGTCCTTGGCTCTGCATCTTGCCTCAAATACACTTGAGGCAAGTAAGTGATGTCCTTTTCCTCCCCCTTCCCATAAGAGATCAAGACAGAGAACGTTCTCTGTAGTATTTTACACCACAGACTTATATATGAGTTAGAATTTGACTTAAATTAAGTTCAGAGATGCTTTATAGTGATTAATAACCTAACATCTTGTATACAAGATAGCTTAGTAATATGGTCTGTATTTTCTGTTGGCAGTACACTTGAGTCCCATGGAGTGCAAAAGTACTGTTTAACATTTCTGTGCAACTGAGGGTTTAATAAATATGTCCAATGAGAGTTTCTTGCACAAAATCATTGGGATTAAGTGGTTTTTATGGCCTAGTCAACTTTTCGCTGCTTTTAGTTTTTTTGAACTCAACAGCTGCTAGTTCTTCTAAATGTTTTTGTTAACATAGAAAAACAGCCATAGTAACTGTTTGGGTTTTTTCGAAACAACTTTCTTTCAAACTATTCATAAGGCCTGATACTAAAAGGTGCCCAGCACTGGGCAGGATCTAGCCCTTAAAGTGAAAGGCTGAGCAAAAGCCATATTTTTCTTATTTCTGATCAGCTGTAATCCAGCCAGATGTAAAAAGGGATAAATACAAGTCACTCCCACAGGGTGCGGAGGTCTGGGAAAAAAAATCGTGCATAAAATCCTTATGTTAATAGGAAGGCCTTTGGGTATCAATTATATTTTGTTTGTGAGTACATGTGCCTGCTTCAGATGTGAAACAGCTTTGTCTAAAGCATTATGGGAAGTATGTAGAGTAGTTTTGAGAGTTCATTTGACTGAAAGTGATGAGAAAAGGAATTAAGGTTGTTTGTACAGATGGCCCTAGAACTGAAATACTCAAACTGTCCGCTTGTGGGTATTGCCAAAATACGCTTCAATGATCTATTGTGTCTGAATAAAAAGTTATTCAAGTGTGTGATGATCCAATTCAATACATAAAGGTTCTGAGTCTTCTTTGAATTAAACCAATGTAAATCAGGAGTATCTCCACTGAATTTTGTGAAGGCACATCAAGTTGAAACAGATGTAACTTAAAAGAATGAAATTCAAAATATCTACATGTAAAATAGATATGGGTGTCCATGAGGATAAATATGTAATGGAACCATAGGACCACATTCCACTCTCAATTATACTATTATACAGCATAACTTAGCTGAAGTCAGTGGTGTTATATAAGTGTCAAAATGGAGTAAAGAACATCAGTGTGAAGCCATTATTCAACTCTTTGGGCTTGATCCTTTAGCTGGCTGACATGCAGAAATCCCATTGATGACTATTGCCGTTTTACAAGCGTAGCAGCTGCAGTCTGGGGGGTCTTCATCCTGCACAGAGAAGACTCATGTTTGATTTAGTAGCCTATATTTGCAGCATATTGGTTCAGCAGGTAACTGTGGGCTGGCAGATTCCATGAGTGATGTATTAGGTGGAGTTCTGAGGTAATAAATGTTGATGTTGATTGTATGTATGTAAATAACAAGCATAAGATAGCACTGAGGCGTGTAACTTTTGCCAGCTGAGAGTTTGCAAAAAAGGGGCTGCAACAGAAAAAGCTATGCACAGGAGGGAGTAAGCATGTGTAAGATAAGTGGCAAGAAGGGCCTTTTCCTATACCTTCTTAGTTCTTTTTGTTAATTGTTTCTCCTATTACAGCCCTGAACTTCAACCTCAGAACCTGCCACCACAGTTTGCACCAACTGACCCCCTTAGCAGGAGTCTCTGCAAAGAGGCTGAGCATTGAAAACATGCTAGAAACTACTTATCCTCCCAAGCTAATGTTAGCTAGTCCAGTTGGGGAAGCTTGCGGTGTTGATGCATATGATGTAGCTGAGATAGACTTCAGTCGCCAAAGCTTTAAATCTGGCATTTCCCATGACCATTAAATTCACACACAGAATATATTAAAGAAAAGAGTTATAAAACCCTTAAAATCAATTTAATTTTATTATGATCTCTATTCATTTTAGCTTATAAAAATGGAAAATATTTGAAAATGCTTCTTTTTCTGAAAACATTTGACACGTGTTCTAAATTTTAAGTGGTGAATTAGGCAACTTGCCAGTAGCCCTTCCAATACGTCTAAATCTAGATTACAGCTGTCCTCTTGGAAAGGCATACATAACTCAGCATGTGGAAAACTGACTGACATTTTCTCTTCTCCTTTCCAGAGTGTCTCCTCTGCAGAAGTCTGAAATAGTAGACATGGTAAAGAGACATGTAAATGCCATCACACTAGCTATCGGAGACGGTGCCAACGATGTGGGAATGATCCAAACCGCTCATGTGGGAGTCGGGATCAGTGGGAATGAGGGCATGCAGGCAACCAACTCCTCTGATTACTCCATAGCACAGGTCAGAGGCACTAAAAAGCAGCTGCCATGTCCTGCTGACAGAAGTATCAGCTGTGTGACAGACAGCATAAGCACTTGGTTGTTGCCTTTCAAGCCAAGAGGATCTTTGTTCATATGCTCTTTGAGACTGCCATCTAAACTGATATGTCAGATGTATTTGGGTCATTTTAGTTTTGATCTCGCTGTACCCTTTGGGGCAGTGAGCTACCCTCTCCTACAAGCTTAGGTTTCTCCTTGCTAGCTGTGGAACATTCAAATTGTTCAGTAAGCAGGGAGAGGCGCCATTCATGACAGTTACATTTAATGCCCGTCTAATTATAATTTATCTTCCTGAGTGTGTGTTCTTGTCAGTGACACCTGTTGGTGAACTGTATTAATGTCCAGAAGAGAGAAAACAATCAAGAGTCCTCTGGCACTTTTAAAGACTAACAGATTTATTTATCACACTCCTTTTATTTTGGAGTCTCTCTAACCCATTTTTCTTAAACTACTAAAGAATCAGTCATTAAAATACTAAAGAGCTGGTCAATATTTTGAGGTAATTCAAGCAGTGACAGTGACTGGGGTGCATGCTCCCAACTCATCCCATCAAATTCAGCTCTGATTATCTGGGCAGCAGTGGAAAGAAGCCTTGCAGATTGCACCAATTCTTGGTTTTATTGAATACATCAAAATATAGACATATTAAAAGCAGCACCAGAAATAAAAGAGACTTTTGCAGGTGTCCATGTACTTTGAATATTGTTTATTTATAGCTAAGGTGTCAAATATGTTCACTTTACAACTTGTGATATGGATTCAAATCTAGAACAGGGGTAATGCCAAAAGTCATTACAGTTTTCTGGTTCTTTGGTGGCCTGTGAGAAATGAATTGGGATTTCATGCCCCCAGCGTGTAGGCAACCATCAGATAAACTCACAATGAAATCTTCCTTTCTTCTTTGAGTGATGGTCTTCCTTTAATTGGCTCTCTCAGTTGAAAGTTGAGCAAAAAGCCCAAAAATTGCAAGGGTAGAAAGGCAGATTCTGCCATTTACTTCTAGAGCTAGTGTTTCTTGAAGAGGCTGTCATAATGTTGACAGAGCAGTAGCTGCCATGCTGTTTGTGTTCTGTGATCAGGCAGAGGATCTCTACACTCAGGGTTGGTCATCTGAGGACTTTCACATGCCCTGTAAATGCATTTTTAAAATTTCAGATTAAAAGCCTCATCAGATATTTGTTCATTAATAGACAGTAGTATGCTGCAAGTACACTTCTGTAGTATTACACCAAAAAAGTAATACAGCAGACCAACCTTTAAATGCCTTGATCATAATGATTACACTATCCAGTAGTGGCCTCTACCTTCTACCACAACGGTGTCGAGCATGTGGCCCCTGGGCCAGATGTAGCCTGCAAACCGCTTCCATCTGGCCCATGACTGCAGTCCATGGGACCACACTCTTTCTCTGTCAGGGAGAGAGGGTGGTCCAGTGGTATCATGGAGTACAGTCTCGCGTACCCAGCTCTCCAGAATGCCACAAGAGTATAGGTTTTGCAGAGCACTGGGTATGCAAGCCCTGCTCTCCACAATACCACACTTTCTCCCGGAGAGAGGGAGTGGTCTCACTGTATCACAGAGCACAGTCTCACGTACACAGCACTCTGTGGTGTCACAAAAGTGTAGGCCCTAGTATTTTGATTTATGACATGTTCAGACCACTTGAAGTGCATTTAAGTCAAATCTGCTGTGCCATAACAAATGAGTTTAACATTCCTGTTCTGCCTTATGTTGCTTTTGTGGCTCAATTCATTAAAAAACAAACAAACAAACAAAAAAAAGAACCCTATATGTAGAGAGACTTCCTAAGATTAAATGTATTTATTTAAAGGACAGGATACAAGAATAACTAAGTAATGGAGTTTTGTCCATAAATGGTCTTATTAACACCTTTGGCATTATTCTAATACTATTACATCTGATGAAGTCATTTGACACTCATTCTACTTTCAAATTTAAAAGAAAAAAAGATATGGCTTTGGGGTTAATATAAAAATGGTGCAAAAGGTTGTGCTCAGTTTAATTCTGACTTGGAGATTATAATGTTATAGTTAGTGCTTTTATGTATTGCTAGCAATAATAGTTTTAATTTTGGAAACAAAAATTAAAAAAAATAACATGGAACTGTTTATTTTAGAGAGGAAGAAGAGTGGTTTTACTACCTGAAATATTGCTGTGCTATTGTGGATCAAATCTGTGTTTGTGTGCTGATTTGTAAAATAAGATGGAGTTATTTGCAATAAAAGAAAAACTAGGCTAACGTATCACTGAATTGTTTTCAGAAGGAAGACTTGAGCTTCATATGGTATAGTCTTCCTCAATGGCAACATATATGGTAACAACTGTACTGGAAATTATATGTACGTCTTGAAGGGAGAATATGTTCTTCTGAGAAATTTAAGTAGACTGCTGTGATTCCAAAAGTAGGCACACGTGGAAAAATGAAGCTCTATATAAAGACTCATTAAGGATTCCATGGGGAATCATAACATAAACTAAACAAATAAAAAAGGAAGTTTGCATCTGACCCTGTGCCCCAAAGAATAAATTCCATTGGTACAGAGAGCATCTGTTTGAATCATCCTTTTTTCTTAAATTGTTATTGTCCCAGCAATTCATTTTCAAACAAATCATAAACGAAAATATTGAGGTTCTTTAGATGGTTCAAAACTTAATAAATCTTTTTATTAAGAAAAGATACTTTTTATCCAGAGGAGGAATCTAGTATGTCTAGGGACCATTGCTTTTTTGAATCTTTAAAGGAAAAAATTGCTCAAGGAAAGGCTGGATTGTAGTCTACATGTTTTCTTTTTTCTACATTTCACTAATTACATTGAGTAATAAGTATTGATGCTCTAAACATGCCTCTTTTTTTCTTTTTGGTAGCACACCTGTCATTTTTAGATCAAGATTGGATAGCTTTCTAAACAATATGTTAAAGGTGAAATCAAAGTTATGGTTTGATGCACAAATTGCTGGAAGAAGTTCTATGGCCTGTGTTATGCACCAGGAAGTCAAAGCAGATGATCATAAGGCCCTTTTGGCCTTACAATCTATAAATCTTTTGGAACCGGAGCCTGCCTTGTGTCTCGTTTATTATTAGACCCCATTCCTGCAAACACTTATGCTGAGTTACTGTGTCAGTAGCACCTTTGAGTTCTGTTAAAATAAAACATGACTTTCATTTAATTCCACGTCACAGTTCAATGAGACTATGCACATATGTATTTAAATGATCAGAAACCCAGTCTTTCTGAGTTGCATCATTTCTCCAGCTCTTTTAGGAAGAACTTTTTCATTTTCTTGGGAAATTACAAATCCAAAAAGTAGCATTATAGTAAGTAAGTTATTGCTAAAAGTGTATGAGTAATAGCTATACCACTTGTGGAGTTTTTCCTCTTTGGCTTATTCTCCAATATGTCAATGGAATGCGCACCAACCTTGCTGGAGTTTACACTATATGTCATACTGTCAAAGGATGAATCTTGGGAAGCTTTAAAGTTGTAGCAGGACTGAAGAGAGAAGGTTGGCTGATCAGTTGTTCATGGGTTGGTATATTTAGTAGCCGTTCACTTTTATCTGCTTTCCAGTCCTCTGGATGGAGACTGAACTCAAGCTGAATTATACTTTGGCTCACTTTGTTTGCTATTATTTTGCTGAAATATCACCAAAGAGCCTGTTTGTATAGTATTTGCAGGAAATGTAGTAAGTGCTGGAGATCTTTGTAGAGAGGCTACATGTCATGAAATTTCTACCTCATGTTTGGAGATCCCAGAGTTTCGAGTAGGCTTGGGATGAATAATAAATTTGAACCAGAATCTGAAACTTAAACTCCAAACCACATGAGGTGGCATATCACTAGCCCCAAACTGAAAATGATTCGTTTGGCATCTCTTTAGTTCCCATGAAACCACCACATAAAATAGTGAAATACAGTCTCTGCTCACGGGAGACGTGGCTGAACTAAAAGGAATGCTGGAAGTCACAAGTGGGTTTCTTGATAGAGCTTGCACATTTTCTTACCATAGTGTGGGTTTGATACTGCTCCTGTTGAAGTCAAGGTGAAAAATCCCACTGAATTAAATGGGAGTGTAAATTAGTCATCTAGTGGTTCAAGCCAGTATTATTAGGCATGAATTTCCACACAAACAATTTCCATACAACTTTTTTTAGACATTGGTGTTGTGACCATATTTTCCTTAACCTTCCTTATTATAATCTAGTGGAGTGTAAATGTTAATGTAAATGAGTTTGTCCCCATCTTCTTTCAGAAACTGATAGGTTTTTTTTTTCCTTTGGGCACTTTCTCTTAAATTTCCATTTTAGCCCATAACATTTCTAATTACCACAGTGCTCCTTTTAATACACAGTGAAGAGCTTTGTACATTTATTATTAAACCCTCAAACACAGTAATCTTCTCTTGCCATGAAATGAAGAGTTCACATTTATATTTAATCCAGTAGGACTCGTATTAGCCAATCCTCATTTTGGTATCAGGATAATAATAATAATTGAAAGCTCCTTCTATTTAAAGCAAGTGAGGACCAAATTTACGGAACCCTGTTTAAATGATGTACTGCAAAAATGGAATGTTTTCCTGTATTTTTTTTAATGTTTTGTTTGTGGTAATAATTTGTCAGAATTACTCTCATGGAAAAAAGTTCTTGCAAGAGATCTAATAGCTGAGCTAAATTTCTTTTACTTTGTATAGCGAATTGTAAAATATGAGGCTATTTAACTTATGTCCATTTTTCTTTCTTTAGTTTTCCTACTTGGAGAAACTATTATTAGTCCATGGAGCCTGGAGTTACAATCGAGTGACCAAATGCATATTGTATTGCTTCTACAAGAATGTGGTCTTGTATATTATCGAGGTAAGAACAGCCTAGAAGATGGACTTTGACAATGCATATATTGGTTTGACAGTAGTAACAGTTTCAATTATTAAACTAATATGAGTTACATGATTAAATTAATAAGATTTAATTTTGAAACAAAAAGTAATATTCTCATATGATGTACTTATTTTGTAGAATTCGCTATCAGAAGATGTCACATAGCGAAGCTGTGTTTTAAAAAGGTTGAATAAATTTATGCCCTTTTGTAATGTGTTTAGTTATGCCTGTTAAGAGAGAGGAGAAATCAAATATCATTTTTCAGAAAGTAAACTGATTGTAGCAAGGGCGAGGAGAAAAATATTTCCTAATGCACATTATTGCACATTTAGCCAAGTGCATTATGAGGGCACCAAATCCGATGGACCAATCATCTGATCTTGTATCGTATATTTTATATTGCTGTCAGGGCCAGCCCAAGGTTTTTTGGCTACCTAGGCTTCTGTGATTTTGGCCCCTGCGCCCCGGTGGTGCCCTGGGCCACGTGGGTAAGATGGTGGTCTGGTGGTCTTTCTTTCCCACTCTTACTAGCTGCCCCCAACCCAGCCAAGGGGCGCGGGCCACACAGTGGGCCAAGCAAACATCTGTGGCAACACTGGCCAAGCAGCGCTTTGTGGCAAGCTGGGTGGTACACCCAGCCATGTGGAGGACCAGGCCAGCTGTGGCTGAGTGGTGGGCCTGGTTGGTGGGCCGAGGGGCTCCTGGGCCAGCTGGGGAGGGGGGCTGCTAGGTGGGCAGTGAGCCATGCAGGCGAGGCCAAGTGACGAGATGCCAACTGGCTGAGGGGCGCGGGCTCAGCGACACGCCACTGAGGGTGAGCCGCAGACCAGCAAAAGGGCCCATGCACCCTCTGCCAGCCCACCCCCAATTACCTTTGCTGAGGAAGTGCCCTTGGCACCCCCTACTATTTGGTGCCCTTGGCCCAGCCCTGGTTGCTCTACCAGTGCTCAAACTCTGGTTGATTTTTGTTTCTTTAAAGTTGAAGGTTTCTTTTTGTTCTTCCCAAGAAACAGATGCCAAGGAAGAGGGATAATAAACAACAAAACAAGAACATAATTAAACAGCCACTTAGAGTAGCTTACAAGAGACAATAGATCAGAAATATTTTAGTGTTCAACAAATCATACCATGGTTGGTTATATATATCTGACTCCCTCAGGATCTGATCATCTTTTATTCATGTATTATTCTTATGGAGAACAGCCATTCTCTGCAAACATGTTGTGTTTTTTTTCTTAAATGTGCCTGAGTGACCTCCACTTTTGGAGTTTATCACTTCCAACACAGTTCAAAGTCTATTTACTGCATGTGAACAGCTGCCATGTCACTGAAGAGTCAAACTATGTCCTTCCCAAGTGCTCCTATGTCAGAAGTGTATTCAGCCCGTCAACACCAAGCCACCATATTTCCTTGCATGAGGGCAGCTGCCTGGCTAAGAGTGTTATACAGCAATTTCAGTTTTTTAGAATAATATGTCCAGACACTAGTCTCTCCTAATTAAGGTTATAAATTCTCCATTGTAAGCCAGATTCTGGTTATCTTTATGAAAACTTAAATGCATGTACTTGATACTTGACAGGCATGCTTTTATAATGGTGTAGAATTTTTCATAAAGTATTCAGACAAATCAGACAAAGCATTTGGGATGTTGAAGGGTTTCAGGATGAGCTAATCTCACTTCTTGAATGTTTTTCTGGCCATTTTTTTGGCTCAGAATTACAAAAATAGTTTTCAATGAGCAACTGTAAGTGTTGCTGGAGATGAAAATAATTTTATTCATTACTGCTGAAGCAAAATATGAATAATTAAAGGAGCATTGGCAAGTTTTTTTTTTCAAGATAGGATTTTTTCTTTGTTTGAAATACCCTTAGCAGCTTCATAATTGCTTTTTGTTCTTTAGAAGTACTATTTTCATGTCATAGGTTTTTTTTAATGCTGTGTTTCTTATAGATTATTCTATAGCATGGTTCTGCTTCAAGAATTACTTATAGCACAATAAAAATATTGTATAATAATAGTAGGGCTAAATTATAACTCCCCACATGAGAAAAGGCTAAAAAGTCTCTCCATATTTCCAGGTAATGGCTAAAGATTGGTGAAAATCTTTGTGGCCTCAAGCCTGAGTTGTTTCTGTTCAATCATCTTCTTCTGGGGTGGGGTCTTCCTTACCATAAGATGCCCCCTAGATAATGCTTAAAATGCAGGTCTACCCTGGAAGTGCACAGGGTTGTAAACATGGCATCTTCTTTCTATCTTCATCTGCTTCCTTTGTGTTTTCACAGTCCTGTCTGCTCCACTGTGAAACAAAACCCTCAGATCATGAGATTCCCACCTTCCACTGCAGCCTGATGAGTAGCTGCTGTGATGGTATTGTTTGTTCCCCAGTGCTCTGAATAAGCTTGGTCTCTTCACCTGCCACTGTCTGCTTCGATTTGCCATGTTCAGAGAGATTTTTCTTTGGCATTACAGTGAAACCAGAATTTGTACCTGGATTACATTCCAAACTAATTTTCAAAAACCTGTGCTGAGTAAATATTTCTAGACTTGAACTGAACAGCACGTTTGTCAGTGTGACAGGGCCATTAGTAATGTCTTTGCTACTGTATGTGTTTCTTTTTACTGGAGGTTTAAAACCTGAAGTAAGCTGAATTTCCCAGGCATGTAGTGCTGATTCTCATTTTAATTCTTTTTGTTTCTATTGCTTCACACGAGCCACAGACTAGAAATGGAGAGATTGTTCTCAATGAACAAGCCGTAATACAGCTAGACATGAAAGTCACAAACAACTACAGTTAAGAGGGAACAAACATGGGTTAAACAATTTCCAAAGGGATAGCCGTGTTAGTCTAGTCCAGCAAAAAAAAAAAACAAGGAGTCATGTGGCACTTAAAGACTAACAGATTTATTTTTCGCATGAGAATGCAAATTCTGTAAGTTCACCCATCTTTGAAGCATCTGATGAAGTGGGATTTTCTCCCACGAAAACTCATGCAAAAAATAAAGCTGTTAGTCTTTAAGTGCCACACGACTCCTTGTTTTGTTTTGTTTTGTTTTTGATGGGTTAAACAAACAATGAAAAGCTTCCTGAGAAGAACTCATTCTCTGCCCTCTTTCTCCCAACATCTCTAGATCCGTAAATCAGAATATAGCTCAAAACCATAGAAAATTTAAAAATTGTTCCCAGAAATATACCTTGTGACAGAACCAGGAGGAATCCAGCAACATTGTCTCACACACTGTGACTTTCCATGCTTTTGTGACTAATTTCCACCAACTTCTTGGAAAGGTATTATTTAAAAAAATTCTGGGCCTAGATATCGAAATACAATCACTTTCTTTCTGCTATGAGTGTTACTTGTTCTAGAATTTAGAGCAGTGGTTCCCAACTTTTTCTCTGCTATGGCACACCTTGCTACCTTTAATTAATTTGAGGCACACCATCGTATAGTTTCCAAATAAACTCATGGATATTCATGAGCCAATGAGCCAATCTAGAGCTCTTTGAGTAGTTTTTCAAAAAATTCCGTGGCATACCTGCTCAGGCCTGATGGCACACCTGTGTGGTATGGCACACTGGTTGGGAAACACTGGTCTACTGAGCTGACACTGGTTGATTTTGTTCAGTGGGTATATAATGGCATGTTTGCGAAAGGGGAGTGCAGTCGTATGAAGTTCTTTAAATGCACAAACTTGCTGTTTAGGTACATTCACTGCTTCTGGGATGTAAAGGCACATTAAGACTGTCTCCTGTGACAAGGAGAATGAGAGAAAACTTCTAGAAAAAACTAAATCCTCACACCCTGTAGATTTAGATTGCAACCCATTTAATATGTGTTCTTTTCTGTTTTGTTTTTAAATGAAATGAATATTAATGCTTCTGAAATGTCTAAGAATCACAGCCCTGGAATTTAAAGTTCCTTGGATCTGATTCTTCTTTGCCCAAGGTCCATATGTGCCATTCTGGCAGTTTAGGGGGGCCTTTAAGAAGATGCAAATATAATTTTCACTAACTTAAGGTCCAGTTATGCTGGTAGTGTAGTGCAAAAAGATCTTTCTGTAAATCGGGCTCCTTTATCCATAGAGCAGGTTCAGCAAAATCTGCTGTGCAAGCTTCCCTGTGTGACCTGGCACTGAAACGTTAGAGGGAATTCCGTAAAGTTACCAAGATAGCTAGAGGAGCAGAACACAAATAAAATGCCCTTTAGCTGGGATTTTTGATGCCTAGGCTCTTGTTGTCTGTCTACAGGAGCAGATAAGTTACTTAAGTCTTCACACTGTACTTCTGTGCCATCCCAGAGTCACCTCTGAAACATGAAGTCATCCAACACAGACTCCACAGACAAATAGCTGAGTATCATTACAAGTCCCCATCCCATTCAGTTATTTATTTATCTGGCTTTACAGCAACTGGTGAAATAGATCTATCAAACAGATGTGAAACAGATATTTCACTACCCATGATATAAAGTCTCTCTGATGACATCAGAGCTATGATATATAGCTGATTTCAAAAGGAAAAAGACACAGGAACCTTTCTTTCATGTCATGCTTAGAGAAGGCAAAACATGGCAGGATCAAACGGGATACCAGAAGTGCCAGGGAAGAGTTCAAACCATTTGGGAATGACACTGTGATCAGTATGTGGAAGGCAGGATTCAGGTCAGAGAGAATTACATAGGAATGGAGCACTGGTTCCTTCTGTAGAGCAAATTAGGTAGTTAAATTAGTTAGTACAATAAAGCCTAACAGCCCCAATTAAGGATGAAGGCCCTTTGTACAAGGTAGTGTACAAACTAGTAAAAATGATAGTCCTTGCATCAGAGGTCTCACAATGTAGGATTATGACAAGACTCAGCAGGTGGAAGAAACTGAGAAAGGGGTAGTTGGAATGATGAGAGGATGAGAGATCAGGAAGACGAATATGTTATAAATAGCAGTTTCTCAGCTCACCATCTGCCTAGCCATTGTCAGATGACTGGATTTTCTAGTCCTCATGACAGATATAAACCTTAAGGAGCTCGGATACCAGGCTGATGAATGTAATAAAAGAACCTATATAGATAACATTCAGCAGTTTAAATTTTTACACTTATTTACACTTACTATGCATTATTTCAGAATTTTCCTTTCCTGTATAGAACCTCTTTTTATCAGTTTCATACTCAGGAGTAATGGAAAACATTTGCTGGAAGATCTCGGTCAGCATAAAACACAGCCAAACAAATATCCAAAAATATGCATTGTGTATACTCCAGTTCAGTAAAACTATTATTAATTTTGGAGGCCATAAAGCAGATCCTTAAAATGGTCTGCCAAATTGTTGTTTACAATAAAATGAGAGATGTTTATGCATATAACATCACCCTGTTCCAGAGATATCTAGGAATTAACAATATATGCTTTGATTTTTCTTTCTTAGAAAATGTATCTGAATTCCTCATGAACCACTTTACAACTAATAGTCTCTATTGCTCCTGCTGACAGTTTATTACATATTTCAACCCCCCATTGTGTGGAGAAATTGTTTGAATTGCTCTTAAACTAGTCCCTTCCTCAACTTTAATCCATGATTGACTTCTTGTTTTGGGATTCCTAATTTAGTGTGTTAATCCCACTAGTTTTGAAGAAGTCAGTTGCCAAGATAAATCCATACAATTTTTCCTTGCCTTGCCAGTAATGTATGCTTCATTAGAAAGTCCATCTTTATTAAAGGGTTTTGCCTCAAGTACTAGATGTCTGTATTTAACATTTTTCAAAGGTTCAGTCACTAATCATAGAAGAAAATCGATCAAACACATTTTTTTGCTTGGTTCTTTCTTCTGAATATGCTCTAGTTTGCATCCTACAAATGGCATAGTTGGTAATTCTTCAGCAGCAAAGTACCTTTATTACGAATGACAAATTAGATTTCATGGCTAGGTATCAAAATCTCTGAATGCTTTGTGCAACATCTGTATGTATCAGAACCTATTGCAAAAGACTCTAGTGCAGTAGGATCTCCTCTGATATTTTGTTTGTGGGATGTATTACACAGGCAGCTAAAGGATCCCTTATATATTTTACACTTTAGTACAGTGGTTTTCATACTTTTTTTTTTTCTCAGGACTTACTTGAAAAACTAGTTATTTATGCCCACAACCCAACAATTACATCCTTGAGCAATGCATTCCAGCCTTTTGGTGGCAGCAGCAGGGAGCACTGTGACCCAGTGCCTAAGGTTATGCAAACCAGTTTGAAAACCACTGCCTGAGTAAGACATGGTGAATATGACAAATACAAAGGATGGGTCTCCTCATGTGAACTTTTTACTTTATTCTCTCAGAAATGCTCAGATTCCCACGGGGACACTAATAGGAAGAGAAAAATGTTGATGCTATCCCATAACATTGGGGTTTTCATTGTACATTAAATATATTGGTAATCTCTTCAGCCTTGGTTTTATCAAGGTAGGAATTCTATATAGAAAATAAGTACACATTTCCAGTTTCTTGTTAGTCCTTGTCAACAATGGAAATGCATTTTAGTGTTGGAATGGAAGACTATATTATAGAGACTAGATAAACTCTGATCATGAAGGATCATCCTGGAGAGAATTGAAGCCGACTGACATTGAAATTGTATGCTTTTGTTTTGTTAAAAAAATTAAATCTGAAATGACAGTGTCCTAATATGGGTAAAAGTGAAATCAGAATCAGGTCTTTTGTGTATAGCAAAAGTACTTTTTAAAATTTCAGGTCACGTTATAAGTGTGTCCAATCTGGGTTCTGTTACCTGACACTACAAGTTATAGTTAATTTGAATTCTTTTTGAACATTTCAGTAACTTTTTCTTTCTTTTTTTTTTTTTTTCAGTAAAAACAAAAGGGAGAGAGATGAGAATCTGTTCTTTCTTACACCATTGTATTCAGTGACTATAGTGGAATTGCAAAGGGTTCAGAGAACAATCATTAGCAAATTGTAAATTTGTATCAGCATTAGAAAATGTTATGTAAGCCTGATCAGGGAATATCCTGTATTCAGTGGGGTCATCCTGAATTTAGTTACACCCATCCTACTACCTCAAAGGGACTGACATAGGATGACCCTGTCTAGAGTGCCCTCTGTGTCAGGCATGACAGACAAACCTGCTTCAGTTTTCCCTTTTCAAAGTCTTCAGTCACTGCATGGAAACTTATTCTCTAGTTTTTCAACATAGTTATTTACCAAAACATAGTTCAAATATTCCCTAGCAAAAGTCATAAACAGTCCATTTTCCAAACCACGTATACATAGTCCTTTGCTCTTCCTAGTGGGCACCCCCACCAGAGTCTCAGTGGGGTGTCCTCCTTTACCACACTCTAGTGTCTTCTGGCCAACTGAGGCTTCTTGTTGGACATCTTCTGTCTTATGCCAGGACAGCTACTCCTGCCCTTCCATCTGGAGTGCAACTCTGCTCTTCCACATGGAAACCCCATAGCCTCCCTGTGATAAAACCATCCCCACCAGAACATTAACTTTCACTGCCCTCTCACTGTTCATCTGGGTTCAGCAAAAAAAACAAGGAGTCGTATGGCACTTTAAGACTAACATTTATTTTTCACATGAGCTACGTCAGATGCTTCGAAGATGGGTGAACTTACAGAATGGAATGAAAATAAATGCAAGGGGGTGTAAAACATAAGATCAGGTCATACAGTAAGAGCAAGTCAGAGCAGTTGTTAGGTTCAAACCCTGGGAAGCCTGAAGTCAAATTACCTTTTGTAATGAGAAAAGAACCCATAGTCTCAATTCAATCCTGCTTTCACAGAATTTAGCTTGCATATTAATTCGAGTTCAACTGTTTCTCTTTGAAGTCTTGATGTCCCAGCCACATTTCTGATGATGGTCATTAACAAATCATTTATCAAGTGATTAGAAAGATGGAAGTGCTCAGCAACTGGTTTCTTTGTTTTGTGATTTCTGATATCAGCTCTGTGTTTGTTTATTCTTTTGCACTGTGATTGTCCTGTTTGTCCAATGCATAAGGTGTTGAGGCATTTCTTGCACATGATGGCATAGATCACATTAGTAGATGAGAAGGTAAATGAGCCTTTGATGGAGTAGCAGGCTTGATTAGGACCTATGGTGGTACCTATTGTGCAGATAAGTGGGCAGACTTAACAGTGTGGTTTTTGTTGCAGGGGTGTGTGCCTGCATCAATGTTTCCGTTGTTAGATCTGTAGTTGCTGGTATCTGTTTATGATTGGGTGGCTGTCTGTAGGCAAGGAGATGTCTGTCTCCCAACGCTTCAGAGAGAGAGGGATCATCTTTTAGAATAAGCTGTAGGTCCTTAATGATCTGTTGCAGAGGTCTGACTTGAGGGTTGTATGTGGTGACTAGTAGTGTTCTGTTGTTTTCTTTCTTGGGCCTCTCCTGTAGTAGATGACTTTGGGGAACCCGCCTAGCTCTGTCAATTTGTTTTCTTACTTCCTCAGGTGGGTACTGTAGTTTCAAGAATGCTTGATAGAGATCCTCAAGATGTCTCTCTCTGTCTGAAGGATCAGAACAGATGCGGTTATATCTTAGGGTTTGGCTGTAGACAATGGATCGTGTGGTGTGTTTAGGATGGAACCTTGAAGGATTTGGTAACTATATCAATCAGTAGGTTTTCAGTACAGGGTGGTAGTGATGTGTCTATCACTGATTTGTACTGTAGTGTCCAGAAAGTGGATATCCTATGTGGAGTATTCCAGCCTCAATTTGATGGTGGAGTGGAAATTGTTGAAATCTTGGTGAAAATCTTCAAGAGCATCCCTGCCATGTGCCCAGATGATGAAGATGTCATCAATGTAGCGTAGGTAAAGAAGAGGTGTTTTGGGATGAGACTTAAGGAAACATTGTTCTAAGTCGCCCATAAAGATGTCGGCATATTGTGGGGCCATGTGGTGCCCATAGCAGTGCCACTGATTTGGAGATATAAATGATCCTCAAATCTGAAGTGGTTGTGGGTGAGCACAAAGTCAGAAAGTTCAGTCACAAGCTGTGCTGTGGCATCATCTGGGATGGTTCTTCTAATAGCTTGTAATCCATCCTTGTGTGGGATGTTGGTGTAAAGAGCTTCTACATCCATAGTGGATAGAATGGTGTTTTCTGGAAGTTCTCCAGTGGACTGTATTTTCCTCAGGAAGTCCGTGGTGTCTTGAAGATAGCTAGGGATGTTGATAACATAGGTCTGAGGAGGCAGTCCACATAGCCAGATAGGCCAGCAGTAAGAGTGCCAATGCCTGAAATGATAGGGTGTCCAGGGTTTCCTTTTTTATGGATTTTAGGTAGTAGATAGAACATCCCTGGCCGTGGTTCTGGTGGTGTTACTGTCTTCTTGTGCTGTCTTAGGGATTTTCTTGAGTGCCCTGGAGATGTCAGCAAGTAAGCTCTGCCCTTGCTTCTCTGCCTTCGACTCCCTCTGCCCCTTGTCTCAGAGTGTCCTGTTTAGAGTCAAAAGAGAACTGCCTCTGCTACTCCTTGGCCTTCAGCCTCTGTCTGTGGATCTCTGGCTTGGGAATGCCAGCCAAGAAACCCCTCTTGCCACTCTCCTGCCTTCAGTCTTCTCCCAGGAGCCACAATCAGTTTCCGAGCTCTGGCAGTACTAGCTGCCTCCTCATCTCCTGACAGACCCAGTTGTTGGCTTACTGGTTCACACTCCTGAAGTGAGGTGACTTATCCACTTCTCACAAGTCCCCAAGAGGTTAAGGTGACTTGGTGGGCCAATTAACTGTATAGGCTGCACCTGGAAGAAGAGCCAGGGATTAATGGGGGTTAATTGACAAGGAGGCTCAGCTGGACAGGAACAGGAGGGTCCCATAGAAAGCCCAGTGGCTGAGAGCTGGAGGGAACTACAGTGAGTGAAGGACAGGCTGGTGGTTGGCAGTCTCTGCTGGGTTGAGAGAAGGCAGAGTAGGAAGTAGCCCTAGGGCACAGCAGTAAGGGATAGGACTGTGCAGACTTCGCCTGCTAGTTGCAGAGTCCCTGGTCTGGAACCAAATGGCTATGTCTACACTTACAAGTTATTTTGAATTAAGGAGGCTTAATTTGAAATAACTTATTCCATGGCCAAGGAAGCATTTTATTTTCTTGAATTAAGTGGTTCCTTACTTCAAGATAAGGAACCACTAATTCAATATAATAAAGCCTCCTTTTGCTTTGAAGCATGGCTTACTTTGAAGTTATTAGTTCAAATTAAGCCATTTGAAGCAGCGGAATAGGCCCAATTCAAACTAATTTCCATATTCTTTTGCCTGCTTTCCCCTATTTCATATTAAAGAGTCTAGTGAAGACTCTCTTCTTTGAATTAATAAAGCCGACTTTATTTTGAATTAAAGTCTTTGCTAGACTCTTAATTTGACATAATTTTGAAATAGTGCTAATTTGGAATAATAACTTTGATTTAAATTTGAAGTAGTTATTTCAGATTAACTACTTGGAATTAATTTTGTAAGTGTAGACATAGTCGTTGTCAAGGATGGGACTGGGCTCCCCTACCACTCACTGGGGAAGTGGCACAGTTAAGGGAGGTGAAAGAGGAGACTTCCTGGGACAGTGGGTCCCTTGACACACCCACCTCCTGGGCTGAGGCGGACAGAGGGATAAGCCATAAAGCAGGAGCAGGAGAGTCCCAAGGCAGTCAGACTGAGAGAGTGACAAAGTGCAGCTACAGGAATGGACATCAACCTGACGGAACTAATCCCCAGATGCAGCCAGAAGGAAGCACTCCAGAGCAATGTTCCCTCTAAGAGCCTCCGGCAGCCGAGCAACTCATGTTGCTCGCGGTGTGGGGGCCCCCCCACCCCCTGCGCGGGCCTGATTCTGGTGCACCCCCCCGTGCGGGCCCCAGCATGCCCAGTCCTTCCCCTCATTCCTACCGTGCCGCTGGAGCGGCATGGCCCAGCCACAGCTCCTGGGGCCAGAGAAGCACTAACGGAGCATGCTCAGACATTCTGGGCATGCTCCGTTAGAGCTTCTCTGGGCGGGAGTTTTAATAGCTCCCTGCTCCACAGGAGCTCTGAGCAGGGCCTCTAGCTGCCGGCCCTGTGTGGCCGGCAGCCTTCCCTGCGTGGGGGGGGGCTGTGGTGGGCTGCGCGGCTATGCACCCGCGCAGCTCAGAGGGAACATTGCTCCAGAGATCAGTAAATCACACCTTGTGATGCTGGGTCTCCCCTCAGATCATCCCCTGTACTCTGTTGCCAACAGGGGCTACCCCAACTGCTTAAATGGCAGGGCCAGCAGTAGACGGTAAGCAGCCCCTGCATTGCAGGGGGGCGCCGGCTTTTGAGGAGCGCCAAAAGGGGACAGTGTCATGGTGCTCCCCTGATGACGTCACTCGTCTGCACTGGCATCACTCCGCTGCAGGGGTGGCGCCACAATCCCCAGTGCCGGCCCTGTTAAACGGCCAAGTTGGAGCACTTCTATTGGGGCACAGGAGAGTTGGACCTACTTCATTTACTGGGACCAGCCACCCTGTGATATGGACTAATTGTAAGAAAGCTACTTTAAAATGCTCTCCTGTGTATGGTAATACAGCTGATTACAAATATATCCTTTGTCCCAAATATTGCTTTCAGTTACATCAGTCTTATTTTGATGTAACTCCATTGATTTTAGTAGAGTTCAGCGGTGTTGCTGGTGCTGGGCACCCGGGGCACGTGCCCCGAATCCTAGCGCCAGTGCCCCAGGTCTGGCGAGCGCTCCCCCCCTCGGTCTCTGGCCCAATCTTGGGCCCAGCTGCCTGCAGCTGTGGCTGCCCCATCCCCAGCCGGGGATCTGAGGCTCAGCCACCCGCAGCAGCGGCGGCCACTCTCGCCCCGTCGGGATGCGGGGCCCAGCTGCCCATGGCCTATGGGCTGCGGGTGGGGCCTGCAGGCCATGCCCCTGATCCCTCCCCGGGGCAGAGATGCCCCTGGTGGAGTTATTCCTGATATAGACTGAGTAACGGAGATCACAACCAAGTCTTGTATGCCTCTTGCTCATGAGGATGTGTTTTTCTTCCTTACCATCGGTCAAAACAATGAGACTGGCATTTGAGAGGAGGAGAGGGTGTCTTTTTTCACTCTGTGATTCATTAGTTAGCATAGCTATTTTAAAAATGTGTTTGTAAAATAACTTCCTTCCCTTTGAAAGTTGTAATGTAAACCATTGTCAATGAAATTACTGTTTTACAGAGTATTTGGTGACAGACTCCTGCCAGAAGAACTCACTGGCATAGTAGATCAATTAGTGTGTTATTTTACTTAAGTTTAGAGGCTCTTTGTTGAATCCAAGATATTAGAAACTGCCATGTAAGCATATGTCTTTTAAAATTCAGTGAAAATTGGAAGGTTTTAGCCATTTATGGAAAATGCAAATCTAGCATTTTCATTCTATTCAATGGCTGAATGTGTTGCATCAACTGCCAATTACATGGACAGGAGAGTTAAACATACTGGAGCATGTGTAGTATTTAAATACAAAACTAAGGCTAAACATGGGTTTTGAAGCAATTTTCTCTGATTGACTTGTTAATGAAGTCGGTTTTTAAGCAGAATGATAAGATGGTCCCTTGTACGCAGACATTGCTTCTCAGTGTCCAGGTTCTAAGACCTAAGGATGGACCCTGAGAAGGCTAAACTTTGGAGACAGCCCTCCAAATGCCATGTTGGGCACTCTTCCACCATATGAGTTAGTGTCCTGTTGTCCTGAAATCAGAACATGGTGAGGAGCTCAGGCCAAGCTGGTGCATGGTTGCAGCAATTCTCCTCTAATCAGAGAATCGGCTATAAGGCCTGGTCAAAGATCTGTAATACTTCCACAAGAAGGAAGGTGCATTGATGGATTCATGTATTTACTTAACATGTTAGACTCTTCTTCTCCACAGTACTTGCACTCTTTAAAGAGATAATATTCAGTTCACTGATGACCCTGATATCTGTGCATAGTAAAGGGCCAGTAGTGCTCATGTCTCAGAGTGTGTAAGCTGCTGCAGCAGAGGTGTCAAGAGATCAGTTATAATATAACTCACCCCCATCCACAGAAGTGTAATTCCTCCCTAGAAAAGGAGAAAACCTTGGAATTGGTGCTGTATTTGTTCCCCGTGTGAGAGTGGGGCATCAGTCATCCAGAGATGTAATAGGTCGGTTTCATCTGTTTGCAGTTCTCTAAACAGACTTAATTATAATGAAGAAACAACAAGGAGTTGTGTGGCACTTTAAGACTAACAGATTTATTTTTTGCATGAGCTTTCGTGGGAGAAGATCCCACTTCCTCCCACGAAAGCTCATGCAAAAAATAAATCTGTTAGTCTTAAAGTGCCACACAACTCCTTGTTGTTTTTTCACTGGACTAGACTAACACGGCTATCCCTTTTAAAGTTAATTATAATGGCATTTTGTTAAAAGTCCAGCAGAGCTGTATGTGTGAGCACATACATAGTGGAGGTTGGTGTGTAATTAAAATAGCCATTAGTAATACAAGTGGCTAAATTCAGATCGGTGTCAATGAGCTGAATGTGATGTCTACATCCATCGACCTCAAAGATGTATTCAGCTGGAACAAACACCAAGGCCAATGAGGATGTATGAAGGACAGCAAGGTCTGCTTCCCAGGAGACTCCCAATACTTTTGTATCCAGGTGGTACAGGAAGAGCCCCTCATTTTCAGGTGTTACCTGCCCTGCTTGGATGTCAGGTGACAGTCAGGTTTCACTCTTAAGTATGTGACCATTGAATGAAAAGGCAGAGGTCTTCCTTGGACATGGATGAGTTGATTGTCAAGATGAATGTTTAGATGGAAAATAGTTGCCTATTTATTGGTTTCATTGAGAATTAGTCTCCAGTACTGAAAGAAAGTGGTCAAAATATCCGTGTCTTGGCTGAGGTTTCCTTCAGTGCTGTAGAAGCTGTTTCCAGCTTCAGCAATATAAATGTCATCAGTTTGCATGCACTTGTCAGCTGACCCTTGTGGAAGGCTGTTGGGAAGATGTTTACAGCAACTAATTTTTCTCTCTGATGTGCAAGCTGAAGCTTCAGTTACTAATAATTTCTTGGATGAACTGCACCATCAGCCTACAAGGAATAATTTGAAGCAGCTTGGCGTGCCACACAGGATTGTAGGCTGTTGGAAGGACTGTCTTGATTTTCTTTCCTAACTCAAATGTATGTTCTGTGTCTTGTTAGCTAGTTGCGCTGCTGCAAAACAGATATAGGCCCATAGTCCCAGGTGACTGTTCATGAAATACTCCTACCTTTCTTCCATTTCATTTAATACAATCAACATTCTGAAATGTGTCCTAGGAACCAACCCTGGAAACATATAAGCCCGTGACAGTAACACTGCAGTGAGCAGTCTCATTGAAGCCAATGTATACAGCAAAGTAATTTTACTCTGCTTCTCTTTGCAACTTCTTTGAACAAATAGTCTTAATTTATTCCCTAAAAATATGTGTGACAGAGTAGGACTGTGTGATACATGAGCCCACCTGGGGTTGCATTTACTTGGCGTCTGAACTGAAGGTAATGGGTCTGCTCCTGACTGGAAGCTACATGCGTGGCTGGATTAATGCAGGGGCTATAGGGGCTGGAACTCCAGGCCCTGGGCCCCTGCCATATCTTGCCCCCCACTGCCTCTGCTAAGCCCCCACAGTGCCAGGGGGCAGGAAGCCCCTGACCTGATGGCACTGGGAGGGGCAGGGCCCTGGGCCAGAGGTGTTCCTGCCCACACCTGGGCTTGCTGGCCCGCCCTGTTTGTTGTGTTCCTGAGGCTGGGCCGGGGCCAGCTGGCACTCAGTATGGCCTTGGATGCAGCGCTCCATGGCCACGGCCCTGGAAGGACATGCTGGAGCCGCATCATGCACCAGCTGGCCCCACCCCTGCCCCCAGAGCGGAGCAAAGAGGGCTGGCCTTTGCTCTGGAGCAGTGTTTCCCGAGCAGTGTTTCCCAACCAGTGTACCATGGCACACAGGTGTGCCCTCAGGCCTCAGCAGGTGTGCCACAGAATTTTTTTGAAAAACTCTTCAAAGAGCTTTGGATTGGCTCATCAATATTCATGAGGTCATTTGGAAACTATATGGTGGTGTGCTTCAAAATAATTAAAGGTATCAAGGTGTGCCATGGCAGAGAAAAGGATGGGAACCACTGCTCTGGAGTGAAGAATGCCAGCCCAGGTAGGAGCCTCCTCGGGGGTAGGGGACTGGGGTCCCAGGACAAGAGAGGAGCCACAGTGCTGGGGCTCCTGGGGCCCCAAGGCTCCTTTATCCAGGCTTGGCTAAATGCCTTGTAATAAGATATTGTAGGCTCAGGCCTGTTAAAGTTACTTAAATATTGATCATCTCATAATAAATTTTGTACTTCTAAAGCATTGTACATTTCCGTGAAAGTTCTCCAAGTGCTTTATAAATATTCTCACAACACCTCTGCAAAGTATGATAAATAGGTATTATACTAATTTTATATACAGGTACACTGGCCCAATTCAAGAATCTTAGAACATAAATCAAGAGCTGTTATCCATCAGAAACCATAGAGGAAACATTGAAAAGCTAACTATAGTTGCCAGTGTTGGAATGTTTCTGGCATGCCTACACCTTAATCTCTGTAACAAATAGAAAGTGACAATAGATTTTTAATGATGTGGTCAGGACTCAGAGGCAAAAGACCTGGTTCTTTAGCTTGCCAACAAGACTTATTGTGCCTAGGGTTTGTTTGTATATCTCCTATCCAAGTAGTGAATTTATTGGGCCCAGCTTAGTTTGAGAGCCCCATCAGGATCATGATAGAAAGTGGGTAGGACAGTGAATTAATCTGCTGAACAAATATTGATGACTTTTCTGTATCACTGAAAAATAGTTTTTTCCAATTCAGTTGAATGAATGCTACAATAAACAACTACTTTTCCTATCTCACTAATTAACCACTAAGGAGATTTAATTTATTTGGGGATTTATAATAGGCATCAGTAACCCAGTTTCTAAGTGAATATACCGAATTCAGAACAAAATACATAACACATGTAGAGAGGGCAGAGTTTGGGGTATGTATTTCAGTGTACACTTTCCATATTAGCTCCCAGGGCTAAGCTGTGTTTGATGAAACTTGCAATGGAGAGGGGGAAAAGATGGCTTATGCCACCTTTATAATCCTTTCTGATATTGGGACCAACTGTGTGGAAGGCAGAGCCCCAGTGTAATTTAGATCAACCCTACAGTTGCTTTAAGCTATGTGTGGCAACCTGTTGCCCTTAGCAGCTACTTCAGCAGCCAAAGAGTGCGGTATAGGGACACCCATGCAAGGAACTGAAGTTGGGCACAAAAGTAGGGAGCAATAACAGCTTTGCGTCTTCTGGAACAGGACTGGTCACTTGATCTTGTAAGGAAGTGGGCACTCATTGCATTAAGTGTGTGCTGAGAGTGTCCGGCACCTTCCTCATGGAATTCAGCCCCATGCAGTATCAGGACTAGAAACAGGCTAGAATTCATCTAATTTTCTTTAAATGCAACAAACTGCTCTTAATTAAATATTTTAAGATATTAAAATGCAAGTGCAAGTAGCAAATTACAAAATATAGGGATGACATATGGAAACAATACTCCACAACACAAATTTATAAACCACATTGCAGATAAATCAAGATATCACTCCAGCTCTTCTAAACATCAGGAATTCTGATAGCCTTATATGCATGGCTCTGTTTTCATTTGTCAGTGATATATTTGTTATAATCTTCCACTTTATCATTTACTTAACATATTACGAGCCTGATTCTTTGCTCAGACCAGTGAAAGTCAGGAGTGACTTCACTACGGTCAAGGATCTCTCACTGTGAAGTAGCATTTCAGATTTTGGAATCAAGAAAGTACAATTTAGCAAAGCTGTACAAGTATAAACAAGTGTAAGTGAGAGGTGAATCAGGCCAAGGTGTAAATATAAGTTAAATGTAGTCTTTATATACAATATAAGTAACTTTTGTAAAGTCCCTAGAAATAGGACCAAGCCAAAACCCCAGATTCAAGCATACTCATACTTTGGAAAATTTTGGATCTGGTTCAGATTCAGATTTGTGGTTTTGACCCATTTTTAGTGCCCTTTGACATAAAAACCAGCCCTGCACATAAAATGCAATGAGAGTTTTGTTACTGACATCACTAGAATCAAGATCTGGCCCTAAAGAAAAAGTAAAAATTTCCCCTCACTTATCTTCTTTATTCCAGTAGAGTACACCCTCACTGTCACAAAGCTGTTGGGATCCAAGCCATTTGTTCATTATATCTAGGGGTTTATTACAGTGAAAAAGCTGTACCACACAGGGTAAAAGAGAGGCAGCTGATGGCTCCTCCAACCCCACCGCTGCAGCAGAGTTGGAGGTGGCATTCCAGGACCATGTTTGTTATAGCCAAAAGTTCATTATCATCAGGGGCTAAAGTATAATTTAGGGGGCCCCAGAACCCTCTTATATTGGTGGGCCCCCCTCATGCTGGTGTGGTCCTGCCCCAGCTGGCCTGATCCTGCCCCCGCCCACTCTCCTATCACCCCTCCCACGGGCCTGATTCCACCCCCCCCACAACCCCCCAGCTGGCCCCATCCTGCCCCCCACACCCCCCTAGCTGGCCCAATCTCACTGCCCCTGCACACTTCAGCCAGCCCAATCCTGCCCTGTCCCCAATCACCACCCCCCGCCCCTTTACCTGGCTGCCAGAGCAGTGTGGCCTGGCCACCGGCTGCTCTCCTGGCTGGGGGAGGTTCTCACTGAGCATGCCCAGAGGCTCTGTCTTCCCTCTGGCTAGGGACTGCAGCTGCCAGCTGTGCGCGGCCAGCAGTGTTCCCATCTATGGGGGGGGGGGGCAGAACAGTGTTCCATGGCATTCCCCCTTCCTTTAACCCCTGATTATCATGAAGGGCGTGACAGCAAGGATGCGCTGTACCATATATTCCCATTGACTGTTTCCCACATATGTATAAAAACAGTCAAAAATCTGGAAGATCAGAGGGGTAAAGATCTGGAAGGGTAAAATGGTGGTAATTTTGTATTTTATTTTAAAGACATTGGGTTCTTGCCTTTTCAGGGAGCTGCAAAAAAATTAAATTCTATCTATTTTGTTTATTCTGATACCATGTACTCACCTAGAAACCTAAGATTCTATTTCTCAGTCAACAGGCCAATGTTAATAGGTCAGTTAAGTGCAGTCCAAGTGAGTAATACCAGTACAGATAGGCAGTTTAGTAGTGGTTAAAGGAAATGTCCTTAATGCTGAGAGGGTCATTTGTTATTGTTACTGGAGATGACAGTTTCTGTTGGGATCAGTCATGATAGTAAACTCACAGAGGATACAGAGTTTGCTAAGAGTGCCATGACATCACCAGCCTCTAGCTGCCAAAGGCTGTCTAGCTGACTCATCATCATGATGGACCATCTCTGCTTTGCTTCTGCTGGCATTCCTTTTAAAAAAAAACAAACAAAAAAAAAACCCCTCAGAAATCACATATGGTCATACACCACTGAGAAACCTTTGTATCTGTTAGTATCTGTGGGTCCATTGGTAAGGTAGGCACCTGATTAACCAAAGTCTTCCTTTTCAACTCCTCTGTCTTTTTTTTTTTGTAGTGTTATTACTGAAAATTTAAATTCACTAAGTCAAGTAACTGAAAGGTGTGGTTTCCACAGCAACCATAATTAGGCTATATTTACATACAAGATACCTATATAGTAACATTGATTTTGTAGGAGGAATGCAGCCAAGTTATACGGCAAGACCAATAACTCTTTTTGGGCACGAGTGAGTTTAGTAAAATCTGTATGTGAGATTTATTCCAAAAAAAGATAAATCCCCAAATTGTGTGCAGTGTGACAAGTACTATTATAGTGTGCTTTTGCTCACTTAGCTACAAAAATGGCCAAGGGTCAAAAAGAAGAAAAACCGGGGTGAATTGGCATTCTTTTTTAAACTGTCGCAGTAACACATTAGGGGTCCAACTGGGGAGCTATAATAAAATATATTTTCTATGTTTGTGTATTATGTAGAAACTGGCCAAATACTCACTTTAAGCCTACGTCCACATGAGGCTTTTATTTCGAAACAACAACTGTTGTTTCGAAATAAAAGTTGTCATGTCCGAATGACATTTCCTTATTTTGAAATGACAGGGTCCCCACATTTCAAAATAGCGTCCATTGTTTTGGAACAATAAAATCTCGCCTGAAAGTGAAATAGCCATTGTTTTGAAATGGTTGTTTTGAAACAACGCTGTTCGGACGTGTTATTTCAAAATAACGGTTATTTCAAAATAACACTTCTGCCCTTCTCTTTCCCGGTGTGCCTTCCTTTTTGTATATGGTGGGTGGGGGCATGGCCCAGCGAGGGGGCCATGTTGCCACACCTCCCATGCTGCCCCTCTCCTGAAGCGAAATAGCAAGTCCTGTGTCTGGAGGTTTTCCCTTATTTCAATTTAATATTTGCTTATTTTGATTTAAGTTATTTTGAACTAATGATTTTATTTCAAAATAACTCCTTTCAAAATAATTTATTTCGAAATAAGAGTTTATGTATGAAGATAGCCTTAGGGAACATTAAGTTCAGCTTCTGAAACTTAAATAGATTCCTGGGACCAGAACCACCTTGAGTTCATTGTTCATAGTCATTTCTGTTAGGTTAAAAACACCAAGAGTCCTGTGGCACGTTATAGACTAACAGATTTCTTCGGGCATAAGCTTTCATGAGCTCCAACCCAGTTCATCAGATGCCTGAAGTGAAAACTACAGTTGAGAGGTATATGTACACATGCCAGGATCAGGCTCCATCTGCTCTCTGAACTGACTTTGCTAACGCTTGCTCTCCTCCATCTTGACACGTGAGAGCCAGGCAGGGGATTGGGTGGCAACATGGCCCTGCCAAGGGGCCATGTTGCCACACCACCCATGGTACCCCTCTCCTGAATTGAAATAGCAAGTCCTTTGTCCGAACTTGCCATTTCGATTTGGTGTTTTTCCTTAATTTGATTTAAATTAAATTGAATTTAGGATTTTATTTCGAATTAGCTTATTTTGAAATAAGCTATTTTGAAATTAGCATCTATGTGTGAACATAGCCTTAGTTTATAAGGTGTAACAGGATTCTTGCTATTTTTGTTGTACACAAACTAACACAGCTACCCATCTGGAAATTTATTAGGGTGGTATCCAGGGTCCAAGCAAGATTGGAGCCCCATTGTGTTAGGCACTGTCCAGAGAAGTACAACTTGACAAATTTACACTTTAAATAGACAAGATGGACACACAATATGCACATTGGGGATGGGTTAAAGTGTGGGTGTCGGGAGACAAGCCTCTGCGACCGTGTGTAAACCAGATCGCACATGAACAGGACCAAGAGCATTGGTGCCCCTGATTCTGCGCTGGGGCCTGAGCCGGCCTCAGGCATCTGCTTCTGCCAGCCTGACCCCAGATCCCCAGCCGGGGACAGGGCAGGGAGCCCAGCTAGGATGAGGCCGGAAGCAGCCGCCACCACCATGGGTGACCGGGCCCCGGATCTCCAGCCAGAGACTGGGAGAGGCAGGGGCCGCACCAGGACTTGGAGCACTGGCACTGGGATTTGGGGCATGAGCCCAATGTGCCAGGCCACAGTGACGCCCCTGCCATGGTCCCGTAGACACCACGTGTTAACGAGCCCTGCCTGTTAAATTGGTAGCTTCGGGGGACGTGATGCTAGTGCGCATTAACCGAATTTGCGGGTAAACCAGTCCGCACTCTATATGACACACTAACAGAGTAAACACTGTGCTGGCTACAAACATCACTTTAGTTCCATTTCTGGATGTGTATACATGTAAGGTTTACTTAGGAGGTGACAGCTAAATGAAAAGAAAAGGGAAGGGAAGTGGGGGTGAAGTGGACAGGTGGGAGGGTGGGAAGGGGCAACAAAGGCAGGATGGAGTGAAGCTGCTGAGGCTGAGGTTTGGAGCAAATGGCTATAATTAACACAAGACAGATAAAGTCCACTTAAAACTCGAAGTTCTTTGACATGTCAGAGCAGAGGTAGGCAACCCCCGGCATGTGTGCCAACAGTGGCACCCAAGCCCATTCAGAGTAGCATGTGGCACCCTCTGCAGTACCACAGAAATTGCCAGTCCTGCCACCAAAAGCCACTCTGGGTAGCTTCCTTCAGGTGCAGTTGGGACACAAGGGGTCCCCCATATGCTTATGCCTCCATGCGACAGAGAAAAAAGCTGTCTGGAGTGGCTCCTCTCTGTAGTGTGATGCTCCCCAAAGGAGCCACTCTGGGCAGCTTCTTTCTGCAGCATGCCTGGGAACCCCTGAAAGGAGCTGCTTCTTTTCATGGCATGCCTGGGGGGACCCCTGTCCCCCAGGTACACCACCAAGATTAGTCACTCTGGGCAAATTCTTTCCGTGGCATGCCTGGGAAGTGCTCCCACTCCAGTTGTGACCACTGCTGAATTTCAGGCAGCTGCTACATTTTTTCAGCAGAGGGGACCGCTGGCACCAGCTAAGGGGTGGGGAGGAAGGACAAGCACAGGGGCTGGCAAAGGTTGCTGACCCCTGGTTCGGAGGTTTCTGCTTTGGCTGCTTCTGCTCCTACCAAATAGGCTCTTCAGCCCACTCAAAAATGTCTGGTCCCAGGAATCGCTCTCTAGTTCGTGGCATTGTTTTTCAGTCCCATGATTTAGTTTTCTTCTACTTTCTCACAGAAGCATGTTCACATTGAATGAGAAAAGTATACAAAATACGAACTACCATGACAGTTTAATTTCTGCTTTAACCTCAGTGCAGTAAAAGTCTCATTTTATGACAGTTTTTGTCTCCCTAAAGCAAGTTTGAGGACAGGGGTCTCCAACTCAAATCACAATAAGGGCTGCAATGAGGACTAGTACGTTAGCCCGAGGGCTGCACCACTGAAATCTTTTCATACAAGAATATTGTAAATATCAATAATGATAGTGTCATAGTGGGCTGCAGGAAACAACTTCATGGGCTGTACACAGCCTATGGGCCGTGAGTTCAAGACGTCTGTTTTAGGGCTAGAGAGTGATTTTTCACCTAAGAGCTCTGGTTTTCAGAAATTCCACATGGGACATTACTCATAGCTCTGACTGAAGATAGGAGCAGTTTAGCCTTCATAAGGCTGTTGGGGTGTTGCCTTGTATTTGTTTTGATGGTGCTTCATTTTTCTGAGAGTAGCCAAAGTAAAAACGTGGTCAGCCAGCAAAGGATTACATATTTTTTTCAACTAGACCATTGACAGTATATTAGGTACATGGTTTAATGCTGTCTGTTTTTCTCTATGAAGAAGTGAATTTACAGCTTTCTGTTATAGCAGCACATCAGCTGTAAATATGTAACTGTTATACAGTAAATAACATTAATTAATCTTGAGCCTGTGATTAAGCAAAAACAAGAGTCCTGTGGTACCTGATAGACTAACAGATTCCTTCGGGCATAAGCTTTCATTGGCTCCAACCCACTTCATCACATGCATCAAGTGGAAACTACAGGTGAGAGGTATGCCAGGGTGGAGGAGGGTGAGTGTTAGCAAAGTCAGTTCAGAGAGCAGATGAGTCCCATTCATGCTAGTTGATCAAAGGGAGAGAATACTGAACAGATCAATCACTTTTTGTAATATGCTAAGCATTCCAAGTCATAGAATCATAGAATCATAGGGTTGGAAGGGACGTCACAAGGTCATCTAGTCCAACCCCCTGCCAAAAAAGCAGGATCACTCCCACTAGATTATCCCAGCCAGGATTTTGTCCACTTGGGCCTTAAACATCTCCAAAGACAGAGATTCCACCACCTCCCTAGGTAGCTTATTCCAATGCTTCACCACTCGTCCCTATTCAGACCCAGTCTGATTGTGTCAAGCTTATAGATTAGCTTTGACTCTGCATTTCCATGATGAAGTCTGTTTTTGAAGTTCCTTCGTTGATCTTTGTCAACTTTCAAGTCTGCTATTGAGTGTACATGGAGACTGAAATGTTCTCCTACTGGTTTAGTTGCTATTTTTTATGTCTGATTTGCGTCCATTTATCCTTTTGTGCAAGGACAGTCTGGTTTGGCCAATGTACATGGCAGGGGGCATTGCTGGCACAAGATAGCATATGCCACTTAGTGAACATGCAGGTGAATGAGCCCCTGATTGTGTGGCTGATGTGGCTGGGGCCTGTGATGGTATCATTAGAGTTGATCATAGAATCATAGGGTTGGAAGGGGCCTCATAGGTCATCTAGTCCAACCCCCTGCCAGAGGCAGGACCACTCCCACTAAACCATCCAAGTCATGGTTTTGTCCAGCCGGGCCTTAAACACCTCCAAAGATGGAGACTCCACCGTCTCCCTTGGGAGCACATTCCAAGGCTTCACCACTCTCCTAGTAAAAAAAGTTTTTTCTAATATCCAGCCTCGACCTCCCTAACTGCAACTTGAGACCATTGCTTCTCATTCTGTCCTCTGTTATTACCGAGAACAGTTGAGCTCCATCTTCCTTAGAGCATCCCTTCAAGTAGTTGAAGGTTGCTATCAAATCCCCCCTCAATCTTCTCTTCTGCAGACTAAATAAGCCTAATGCTTTCAGTCTTTCCTCATAGGACTTGTGCTCCAGCCCTTTAATCATTCTGGTTGCCCTCCTCTGAACTCTCTCTAGCATGTCCCTGTCCTTTTTGTAGTGGGGAGCCCAAAACTGAACACAGTATTCTAGATGTGGCCTCACCAGTGCAGAATAGAGGGGAATGATCACATCCCTTGATCTGCTGGTAATACTTCTTTTGATGCAGCCCAGTATGCCATTGGCCTTTTTGGCAGCAAGAGCACACTGCTGACTCATATCTAGCTTCCCATCCACCATGACCCCCAGATCCTTTTCTACACTGCTGCTACTTAGCTGAATGTTTCCCAGCCTCTAGCAGTGCATGGGGTTTTTTCGTCCCACATGCAGGATTTTACACTTGTCCTTATTGAAGCTCATAAGATTTCTATTGGCCCACTGTTCCAATTTATCTAGGTCTCCCTGAATCCTGTCCTTGCCCTCCAATGTGTCTACTGGTCCTCCCAGCTTGGTGTCATCTGCAAACTTACTGAGAATGCAGTCTACTCCATCATCCAGATCATTGATGAAAATGTTGAACAGATCCGGCCCCAGGACCGACCCCTGGGGCACACCACTCATGACTGGCTGCCAGCTAGGCATGGAACCATTGATTCCTACACGCTGAAACTGTTGATCTAGCCAGTTTTCTATCCACCTTATAGTCCACCTATCCAACCCATACTTCCTTAATTTGCCAATGAGAATGCTGTGGGAAACTGTATCAAAAGCCTTGCTAAAATCAAGATATATGACATCAACGGTTCTTCCTGCATCCAGAAAACCAGTCATCTGATCATAGAAGATGAGATTGGTCAGGCATGATTTACCCTTGGTAAATCCATGCTGACTGTTCCTGATCACTTTATTTTCCTCTAAGTGTTTGAGGATGGATTCTTTGAGAATCTGCTCCATAATTTTTCCAGGGATTGAGGTGAGGCTGACTGGTCTATAATTCCCCGGATCCTCCTTTTTTCCTTTCTTGAAAATAGGCACTACATTTGCTTTTTTCCAATCCTCTGGCACCTCCCCCGTTCTCCATGAGTTTTGAAAGATAATGGCCAGCGGTGCTGCTATCTCATCGGCCAATTCCCTTAACACTCTTGGATGCAGTTCATCCGGCCCCATGGACTTGTGCACATCCAGCTTCTTTAAGCAGTCCCTAACCTGACCTTCCGTCACTAAGGGCCTGTCTTCTTCTCTCCCATCTGCCACACCCATGGTAGTGGGCTGGGAGCTGACCCCGCCTGTGAAAACTGAAGCAAAAAAACGCATTGAGCACCTCAGCTTTTTCCTCATCCTCTGTCACAAGGATGCCTGCCCTATTCAGCAAGGGGCCTACACCATCCCTGATCCTCTTCTTGTTATTAACATACTTGTAGAACCCCTTCTTGTTATCCTTTACATCCCTTGCTAGCCCCAACTCCAGTTGTCCTTTGGCCTTTCTGATTTTATCTCTGCAGTCCCTAGCAATATCTTTATATGCCTCCTTGGTCATCTGACCAAGCTTCCACTTCCTGTAAGCTTCCTTTTTATGTTTAAGCTCAGAGCAGAGTTCTCGGCTAAGCCATTCTGGCTGCCTCACATGTTTGTTCTTTCTCCTAATTGGAATGGCAATTTCCTGTGCCCTTAGCAGGGTTTCTTTAAAATATAACCAACTCTCTTGGACTCCTTTCCCCTTCAGATTAGCTTCCCAAGGAATCCTGCCCATCAGTTCCCTGAGGGAGCCAAAATCTGCTTTTTTGAAGTCCAGGGTTTTTGTTTTGCTTCTTTCCTTCCTTCCGTTAATCAACATCCTGAACTCAACCATGTCATGGTCACTACTGCCTAGCTTGCTATTTACCTCTACCTCCCTGATCAATTCTTCCCTGTTTGTGAGCAGGAGGTCGAGCGGTGCAAGATCCCTAGTTGGTTCCTCTAGCATTTGTACTAGAAAGTTGTCCCCAACATTCTCTAAAATCTTCCTGGATTGCCCATGCACTGCTGTATTGGCCTCCCAGCAAATGTCAGGGTAATTGAAGTCCCCCATGAGCACCAGGGCCTGTGATCTAGAAGCTTCCGCTAATTGTCCATAGAACACCTCATCCACCTCCTGCTTCTGGTCTGGTGGTCTATATGATGTGCAAGCAGAGTTGGCAATGGGGTTTGTTGCTAGCATAGGTTCTTGGATTAGTGTTCTTGTTGTATGTGATTAGATATCTGATTTGATTTCCTTTTGCCAAGCCAAGGTGCTGCACTCTAGTTTTAATTCTAAAAAAACAACATCTGGCCAATTATTGCTGTCACATTAAAAATAAGGAAGATAGCTGTAACTTTAAATACATATTATATGTCCACTTCAGAGAAATAGCTAGAAGTCACTATGGTAGGTAGGAAGCTGCAGAAAAGTATATGTCAGAGATTAAAAAAAGCAATTGTTAAATACTGGTAGGTTTAGTGAACAGCGCAAGGCAGACTTGTACATGCCTGGCACCAATTAACACATTTTATCTGAGATGGTCATAGGTAATTCCTGGTGTAGTTATCCCATACCAAACTGAATTTCAGTGACCCACATTTAGCAGTATATGAAGAATGGTACTCCATAAAATGTCAAAGTAAATGCTTTTCTGTTCAGTTTAGATAATCCTTATTTTATTCACAAATAAAAAACACTGGTATCAATTGTATCATATTTCTCTGTTCAGTATTGAGGGATCAAATCTGTAACGTGCTATTTTATGGAGTGCAGTGTTCATTCTTCTCAGTATGTAAATAATTCTCTTGGGACTGGGATAGAAATGTGGGCCAAAGTCCCCTCCCCTTCTAGAGGTGCGAGCCCCAACAGGAGGGGTACCGTTTTGAAGTCTTTGCATTCCCTAAGTGCATGAGCCAACAATGTGTCTGGGCTCATATGCAGGGAGGTTCCAGGCACCCTGAGCCTCCCCTTAAACACCTATGTAAAAACTACAAGAAGTCCTGTGACACTTTTAAAGACCAGCTAATTTATTTATTGCATGAGCTTTCAATAAATGAATTTGCTAGTCTTTAAAAGCGTCACAGGACTCAAATCAGTGGACTATATCAAGGCATCTTGGGCTTGAGCATCTATGGTGCATTTTAAAAGACATTAAGAATTTTCTGACCCATGTTCAAACCTAGGGCTCTGGCATCCACACTTTAGTTAGGGTGACAAGACAGCAAGTGTGAGAAATCAAGACAGATGGTGGGGAGTAATAGGCACTTGTAGAAGACAAAGCCCTGAATATCAGGACTGTCCTACAAAATGAGAACTTCTGGTTACCCTAATTGCAGTGGACATGCACAAGTCAAAGTAATCGATCCCAGAGAGCCTCGCATTCCCTCCCTCACTTCCCAGTGTTGATAGGCTAGTCTTAGGAATATGTTGCACAGTGGGGAAACTCTACAGCTCACCCCATTTCCTAACTGTGACAGCACTATTGTTGGGACTTGAGTGTCATTAAGGAGTACATGAGCACAGAAGTGGCAGTTAGCTGGTTTGGTGACTGTCCTAATAGAATGACTACAGCTTGAGAAGGGTTTATAGTGACCTACAGTCTAAGGCAGGGGTTGTCACACTTTCTTTCCTGGGACCCTCTTTGAAAATATTTCAGGATTTCATGACCCCTCACCCCATGCCAGGCCACCCTTACTTCTGTGCATTGGTGGGGGTGGTGCTGACTTCAGAGCACCTAGTCAACAGCCCCTGCTCTCCAGACACCCAGGGCTCTTGCTGTCAGTCATACAGCGGACTGATAGCGACAGCCACAGCATGCACAGGGTCTGACAGCTCATTATCCCTCTTTAAGGAGCTCATGATCCCATGAGAGGTCCAGACCCCACTTTGAGAAGCCATGATATTCTTATCCCAGACTCTGCTGCACCCTGGAAGACATGAATAAGGGATCTTGGGAAGCTGTGGGTAAGTTTTGGGGCTGGATCCCATACATTGTCCTCACAATGCACGCTGCCAGGCATTTCTGCCCGCACAGCTCCAGGGAAGGACAAGGCTGCCAGAGAGCAAAACAGAAGCCAAGAGGCTGCCCTGCAGAGTGGGGGAGTAGCTGTGGTGATGGGGATTGTCCTTCACTGGCCTTGCTGAGCTGGGAGCTTTGCCGATTCCACTCCCAATAAGGTAGCCACTTAGTCCCCTCTCTGCTTTCTGGCCCTTGCCCTGAAACTCCCTTGCCCTTCCTTGTGCTGTATGTGCAGGAGTGCCTGGGTAGCATGCACCAAAATCTGGCTGTGCTTTTGTGACCAGGAAGCAGTGCCCTTTGTAAACAATTTCTTCTGATCAGTCTTCACTGAAAACCATGCTTGCTCTGTGATAGCATGCATGCAGACTGGTTTACAGTAGAAAGTGGGTTAGTGCTGATCTGAGCTCCTGCTGTTTTCAAAAAGAGGTGTGGCGTCTCTTTGCCATACAGTGCAATTGACTGCACCACAGATTGTTGGCATACAGAGAACGAAGGAAGTTGCCCAGAGGATCTCTGGGATGTATATGAAGGACTTCTGTGATCCAAGTCAAGCCAGGCCTCAGATCCTAGGTTCCAGCTTAACACTGGCTTAGAGCCTCTAACCCTACAGGGTTCTGCGGGACCCTAGCTTAGCACACTTGGTGTGTGGGTGCAAGGGTGACTAAGCCTGAGCCCAGGTACAAGTCTGAGCTTTCGTTGCTATGTAGATACACCCTGTGAGATAGGTCAGTAAGTCTGTCTAGTGCAGGAGTAGTCAACAGGCAGACCACAGGCCAAGTCTAGGCTGCCAGATGCTTTTAAATAGACCCCCAAATTTTTTTATTTGCTTTTTATTATCATTACACTTCATTATTGTTTTATTATTTTCTCTGGTGTCTGAACCTGGACTATACCTGAACCAAGAAATTTCAACCTTGCCAAAAAAACAAAATAGTTGGCTATCCCTGATTTAGTCTTTAAGCATTGCTGAAGTGCCATCACCGTACTATCTGAGCAGGGCTGGCTCTACTATGAGGCAAGAGACAGACATGGCTTCAGGTGACAGTTCTAGGGGCTCCCAGCCCCCTGAAGATCAGGCTGTCTCCTGTCTCTTCAACTCTTTCCTAACAGCTCAGGCACTGTTAGTCAACCTGCAGTTAAGTCATGTAGGCAGAGTGCACTTTAAATCCCTCTGTAGGCAGACGCTGGAGATTTTTGCACTTTGGAAAACCGTTTCAACCTCCATGAATGAGATGGGAGGGGTGCCAAACCAAAATTTGGCTTGGGGCGCCACAACCCCTTGAGCCGGCCCTGTATCTGAGATGACTTAACTCTCACTATTTTAACTATAGATAGACTGATCTATTGTCCTAGAAATATGGAATTTCTGTATGGCTTCTGTGCTGTTTTTCAGTAATGCAGACAAGTCTCCATATTTGATCAAATGAGTGAGTTTGAATTTGAGTAACTTTGCCAGACTGAAGAAGAGCTCTACATGAACTCAAAAGCTTGTCTCTCTCTCTTACTAAGAAAAGTTGTTCCAGAAACATGTATTATTTTCGTACCTTGTCTCTCTAATATCCTTGTACAAACACTGCTACCATAGCACTGTGCAAATAAGTTGAAATTTGTGACATTTAAGATATTTTGTTAACATTTTTGGGCATCAGTAAAGCAACTGCCTAAAGTACACTAAAGAGAAAAGTACAGTTTCCAAGTGGGTGATAACAAACATTTTACCAGCCACAGTTCTCTTAAAAAGTTCTGTCTGGTTATAAGGGGTGAGAACAGACAAAAGTAGTACCGGTACCAAAACACAGTGAGATGTGTAGATGGCTCACCAACATTCCAAACTGCTCTAACTTTAGGGTAGTTATGTTAGGCTATTAATCCTCATATTACATATCTGGCAATGGCCAGTGGGAATTAATTTTATCCAAAACATTAAACTGCTCTATTATTTCCTGTGCAGAATTTTGTGCTGATTCATTCATATCCTTTCATCTATCTGGGTCCTTGATACATTTCTGCACACAGGAGGTGTTTCATAAGAGTACTGGTGATAGTCTTCTCTAAGCCCATTTCCGAAATTATTTTGAGATTTGTATTGTGTTTGTTTGTTTTATGCAATCCAGAGTCTATATACTTGGTGGTTACTAGCTACATAAATGCATCTGTCTTAAAATAAGGAGAGTTTACCATTATTAAAAGTTATAAAGGGTGTGATCTGGGGAAACAGTTACTAGTATGCATCATGTTGGGTTTGTGATTGTTACATCCTATCAACAAAAGGCAGGATTTAATCCTACACCTAATTCTACAGTTTTTCAATAGTGTAATTTCTAAGAAGGTGTTGATAGGGTTACAGCTCAGCTGGCTTTGCAACTGCATTGTAAGCAAATAAATGACATAAAGTAAATAAGGAATTAAGATAAACCATCTTGCTTTGGTGAAAATTTCTAGAGGGGTAGCTGTTTTAGTCTGTGTACAGCAAAAACAATGAGAGTCCTGTGACGCCTTAAAGACTAACAGATTTTTTTTGTGCATAAGCTTTTGTGGGCTCCAACCGTCTTCAGATGCATCTGAGAAAGTGGATTGGAGCCCATGAAAGCTTATGCCCAAAGAAATCCATTAGTCTTTAAGGTGCCACTGGACTGTCATTCATCTTGCTTTGCTATTCCTTTTTTTCTGGAAAGTTAAGCTTTTTGTTCCAGGAAACCCATTTTTAACTATTTCCTCAATATAATTGGTATTAGTGTTTTACCTTGGAATTAATGTTAAAGTATTTGAACTGACCAGCACTAAGTCTTGTTCCAAAACCACTTTTTATCATCACCTTCTTATAGTGCACTGGCTTTGTCAGAAGTAATGGAAATATGTATCTCATACCAGCTTCAGGATACTGTACCATTCATTTTTTGGGGACAATTGATATTTGTTCATAAGAATACAAGTGGGAAGCCTAATCTCTAGTACTACAGAGATAGTGAGTTTCTGTAGCATTTGGTACATAATTTTACCACCTAAAGCTATAATTAAATATTAAGAGCAAGAATGATGCATCATACTCCTTCCTTGGAGGAAGATGAAAAATGACATCAAAATAGTGGTGGACAGCATTGAGCAAGGCTTATCTGTATGTTAGAATGTATACACACAAGAGATAGCCCAAAGTCCCCACCCTTACTATAATACCCGTTTTTAAGCTTCCCTCAGAACAGCCCTTAAAAAGGCAGTCTAGACTCAAGCTGGCTAAATACAGGATACCTCAGCTTGTCCTTTGACTTGGTGCATTCACAGTAAAATGGCCAGCCGCTAACTGATTGATCACCTTCCAAATCCTCCTTTACTCAACCATTCTGAAAGCCAAATTCTACTTGCAATGACACAATTTATATTCCTGGAAATGGGTGGTGTAACTGAGAACAGAATTTTGCCCTTCGTGCTGGTTCATCACCTTTGCTTCAAAAGAGTGTTAGTACCTTATCCAAACATTTTCACTGTAGCCTTCACAGCAGTCACAGCTACAGTAGCTCAAATTACATTCAGGGTAATGGAGTCACACATTACAACTGCAGTTCTGGAACTTAAACATTCACTTACACACAGATCTAACTAGTGAGCCAAAATCCCCTTGATGTTTGATGGGATTGAAGCTTTTGAGTGCCTAAATCACCTTTTACACTATTTAGGTCCTTAAGTCAGGTAGATGTTGCAACACTGAGTGCAGTAATGCTTGAATACCTTTAAAAATCTGTGCCTAACATGCATGGCCCGAATGTAGAATATGCTTGGCATGAATCTGTGGATAGGCAATTTTTAGTGACCTAGATTTATTAAGTTCTGTATGCTTTTTATGAAGTCTAATTGACTGATAGTAGCCAATAAGGCTTCTGGGTAGTTTATGTAACCCAAAATGAGGCAGATTAACATACCTCTTAATTGACTGCAATCCTAATTTTATTACAAACATGTTATTGCTTTAACTTCAGTAACAGGGCTTATGTAGGTAATAACATTTTGTAACCTTCAAACAAAGTTATGGATGTTTGGTTGAATTAAGCAATCTGCTTATTTACTAGCTAATGTCCTCATACCGAAATTGCTATCAAGAAATACATTTAAAAAAAAACAAAACATTTTTCCACCTGAATTCTATTTGTGCCAAAGACTGCGTCTGACAGGCTAGGCATCAAGAACCTTCAAAATAAATAAGAAACCCATCCATACACTTTAGCAGAAAAGGGCGCACCCAGTCAGTATGCTGCAATCACAACCCATTATTGGGATCCAGGAATCACTTCCATACCCTGAGGTCTTTCCTGAGCTCAGCTGACAGAATCACAGAATGATGTGGCTTATTAACCTTAAAAATGGTCCCTTGCCAACCATCTGCAAGTGGATGTGCCAGGAGCTACCGTGTGGAAATACAAATGACCAAACAATGCCTGCAGCTGATATTGTGAAAGCTGTTCAGTAGTCAGTGTGATGCATACTAACAGATTCCTACCCTACCACTATAGGAACCAGGAGACCATTCTCTGAGCAAGTGTTGCTTAAGAAATCAGAGTCCACAATTAACAAAACTCTTAATTAGTTTGCCTTCTAATGCTGGTTTACATCTGCACTGGGAGTTTGTTTGTGATCTTTATTCTTTACATATAGCAAAGGAGATCAGAGACAAGTCAAGCTCTGTACGGAGGCCCTGTCTATGAGAGCTGTGCTCCTGACCCACTAGCTTATTCTGAAATGATAGCAGGTGCCATCACTGTCTCACTTATTGACAGATCTGTGGCAGCCAAGATAAAGTTACTGAGAGGTCTAATTCTCTGTAACTTGGAGTCACAAGTTATAAGTAAGTGTTGCTAATGCTTCTGTCAAGCCTTGAAGAAGTCCAGCTGTTAATATGAGATGCCCACTAGCTCATTCCTTGACAGATCTATTTAATATTTCCTGTTGAAAGCATTGGAGACCTAGACTTTGTATGCAGCCCAGGAATCTCCAGGATTTCTAAAACCGACAGTACTCTGCTCATGACAGCTGGTACTGCATAGGAACCTCAGGCTATGCCCACCATTCACACCAGGGAATACTGAAAGGATGACCACTCTCCTCCAAAATGCAATCCCTGATACACAGTTTATTAGTGTTTCCTTTGTACATTACATAAGCATAACTGCTTTAGATGTGATGAGCATTGTATAGGTGCCTGAACAGTTGTATTAGATAATTTAATATGTGATTTATACCTTGAATAAATAAAAGGATTCCTCTCAGTTGAGAGATAGGTCTGAGCCATGACATTCAGTCCCAGGCAAACTTTCTCCATGGTGAGGATTGTTTAAGTCTAGGTTTTCAAACATAACTAATAACTTTATTTGACTCCGTGTTCTAGTGTTCAACTTGAGAGTCTTCAAGTGACTTGCATCTTGCCAAGTTCCAAAGGGGCAGCCATGTTAGTCTCATTCAGAAACACAAACAAGAGGTCCTATGGCACTTAAAGACTAACAAATTTGTTTATTGCATAAGCTTTTGTGGGAGAAAATCCCACTTTGTCACCTTTAAACAAACTTTTCTTCAGCAACAAAGAGGGCAAAAGCTAATATATCAGAGTGTAAGAAGTTCTTATCCTGCTGTGTATGCCAATGCACAGAGCATTTAGCTGGTTCCTTTCTGATACCATTCAAAACTGACAGCTGGGGAGTGCCTTCAGGATGACAGATTGTCAGCAAAGTGACACAGGATGTGCCATGTGTGTATTTTTAGTTAGATTTGAGTCCCTTTTGAGCCTATGGTTCTTAAGAAATGCAGGAAATGTGAGATGAAACCAATGTGGTGCCTAAACCCTACAGGGATGCAGCATATTGTCTCAGTCTTGATAGTGGCAAACTCTTATTGCTTTACTTATTCTCAGAATCATGGAAATCTTCAGAAACTGCAGTAGGGCATTTTACTGTAACTTGTGACTTATCCATTAATTACCACCTATAGCTATAGCTATAGGGTATGTCTACACACAGGTTTAAATTCAACCTAATAAATATTAGGTCAAATTTAAAAATAGAGCTGTTTACACAGCACTTGGATGATTCGACCTAAGGCTTACCTTAGGCTGAATCCAAGAGAGGTCCCTTCGAAATTACAAAACTTCCTGCAACTTCGAAGGGATTGTCAATTCAAACACCAAAGTTCGAATCAATGCTGTGTAGACGTATGAATTCGAACTAAAATTAGTTCGAATTCATATGTTTGATCTTCTTCCCAGAGTGCATAGCACCCTTGAAGGAAGGCCAGTGCCAGCCCCGTGCAGGGCTGTCAAAAGCAGCCCCACAGGGGTGCAGAGGCAGTCCTGGGTGGGGCTGTCAAATCCCACTATCAGCGGGGTGCAGAAGCAGCCCCGCAGGGGGCTGTCAAACCCGGGTGTCAACAGGGTGCAGAGGCAGCCCTGTGGGGGGCTATCAGAAGCAGTCCTGCTCGGGGCTGGGAAGGGGGCACTTTCCCCCAGCTGTGGCTCAGGAGACAGGAGCCTGGCAGGGGACGTTGACCCCTGGCAGGGCTCCCTGGAGGCAGGGCACCCCCACACACAGCTCAGTGCAGGCGGGGGAGAAAGGATTTCCACAGTCCTGTGCTGTGAGCGCCTGGCTGGGGGAATCCTTTCTCCCCCGCCCCCCTCAGCCCCCTGCGAGGCTGTCAAACCCCGCTGTCAGCGGGGTGCAGAGGCAGCCCTGGACCAAGCTGTGCAGGGGATGCTTTTCCCTGTGCTGGGCTGTGGGGGCTGCAGCCTGGCATGGGATTGGGTGGCAACATGGCCCTGCCAGGGGGTCATGTTGCCACACCTCCCATGATGCCCCTCATCCAATTCGAACTACAAAGTCCTGTCTATGGACATGCTAGTTCAAATTGGTTTTCGTAGTGTGGTCATGTTAGTTCGAATTGACTCAATTCGAAATAATCATAATTCGTTCGACTTGATTAGTTCGAATTGAGTCAATTCAAACTAACAGCCTAAGTGTAGACATACCCATAGATATAGATATATGTTCAAATAACCTCAGTAAGTTAAGGAAAGGGCAAGTAACATACACAAACACAAGGAAATATATATATTATTATTAATATATATTCATATAGACATGTGGCACATGTTTATACACACACACACACACACATATACATACACACACACACATACATGTGCCTTCCTTGTTTGTGTGTGTGTGTTACTTGCCCTCTTCTTAACTTACTCAGGTGATCTGAATATTTTCCTAAACAGATTTTGTGTATGTGGTGTATACTTGATTATACATTCTGAAATCTTGATTTAGACCTGAATCACCTGTGCTCCTTTTAATCATGTCTGGGTATTAAATTAATTTACAGTAAGAGGTAATCAGTCATAATGAATATGATATGCTGATATAGAGATGTATTCCAGATAAATGTGCATGGTAGTTTAGTAAACTGATTTGGAGAAAAAAACCAAGGAGTCGTGTGCCACTTTAAGACTAACAGATTTATTTTTCGCATGAGCTTTCATGGGAGAAAATCCCACTTCATCAGATGCTTCGAAGATGAGTGAACTTAAGATGGGACGATCACTGCGCTAAAGAATAAATGAACACAGAGCTGATATCAGAAATCACAAAACAAAGAAACCAGTTGCTGAGCACTTCCATCTTTCTAATCACTCGATTAAGTGGTTTGTTAAAGACCATCGTCAGAGATGTAGGTGGGACATGAAGACTTCAAAGAGAAACAGCTGAACTCAAATTAATATGCAAGCTAAATTCTGTGAAAGCAAGACTGAATCGAGACTATGGGTTCTTTTCCCATTACAAAAGGTAATTTGACTTCAGGTTTCCTTTGGTTTGAACCTAACAACTGCTCTGATTTGCTGTTACTGTATGACCTGATCCTATGTTTTACACCCCCTTGCATTTATTTTCATACCATTCTGTAAGCTTACCCATCTTCGAAGCATTTGACGAAGTGGGATTTTCTTCCACAAAAGCTCATGTGAAAAATAAATCTGTTAGACTTAAAGTGCCACACAACTCCTTGGTTTTTTTTGCTGGACTAGACTAACATGGCTATCCCTTTAGAAATTGATTTGGAGAAACCTGTTTCAACAATCTATTACTGTGCTGTAGACTGTTAAATTGAGCACATATGTGCCCTTTACTAAAAATGCAAATAACTGTTTATTTCAATTCTTTTAATTTTTTTTAAAAATTATGTCATCACAAGAAGTTTTTTGAATGCTTGGGTCATTTGGACATATAATTGACTGGACTGAAAACTATTGTAGTTCTTTCAGATATCTTTCTACAGCAAACATGGTTACAGTTTGAAGTATAGAGGTTTAGCAAAAAGACTGAAAGGAAAAAGCAGCTTTAACTCACTCCAGGAAGAGCGTCAGTAAAAAAAAAAAAACAAAAAAACACAAATATAGCATCTCTGTATTTTCAAAGTGGCACTCACAGATATATCTGCATGATTCCCATTAAAGTCAATTGGAGTCATGCAGCTGAAACCCCCTGCAATGTTTTGAAAAGCAGGGGATAGAAATGGTACTAAACCAGACATATGGTCTTCTGTTCAGTTTTCTGGTGATAATCTATGATGCATGCAGGGCCAGTTCTTCCATAGAGGTGACCTAGGTGGTCGCTTAGGGCACCAAAAGTTAGGGGGAGCCAAGGGTTGGACTGGGGCTGCTGCACTTCCCACCGATAGCCAGACCCCTGCCCGTGGCCCTAACCTGGTAGTGGTGGCACCACCCCCCTGGCAGCCATGCGGGGGGTGAGGGGAGGGATGCCAAAATCCTTGCTGGCCTAGGATGGCAAAAAACCTTGGGCCGGCCCTAGATGTATGCAGTTAAAGCAATAACATAATTAACTGAATTTACTTAGGACTTCATAGAAGTTTCATCAATAGATCTCAAAGCACTTTATAAAGACAAGTTAAGAAAGATTCAAAGGGGCAGCCATGTTAGTCTAGTTCAGTAAAGCAAACAAGGAGTCCTGTTTTACAGATGGAAAAATGGAGATGCAGAGACATTAAGGAACTTCCCCAAAGTCCCATAGCAAGTCAATAGAAGCCATTGGTGCAGGCTTGTCCAACCTGCAGCCCAGTGGCCAGACTTTGGCCCACCAAGGGCATTCATTCGACCCATGGAGTGCTGCTGCAAAAGCCTGGGAGCTGGGGCTGGCCGGGGCCCTTGTCAGTTTCTCCCCACGCTCTGCCTTTCCCCCTCACAAAGGCATCCCTGCCCCCATCTTGTCCTCTGTACACAGTGCAAGCAAAGACAATGCCAAATATCACACTAATCATTATTTTATTAAAGTTTATTCATAAGATTGATTTGTATGTCTTATCTATCAAAAATTTTCTCACTGGTCCCCTGATTGAGAAGACAATTGCAAAGTGGCTCATCACCCAAAAAGTTTGGACACTGCTGCATTAGTGAGTCCCAAACTTCATCATCCCTGCTAAAATCAGTTTAATTTTTAAAATGTTGGCATAAGCATTACCAAAATAAAAACACAGTGAAAACATGGCGCTTGGTTTTTACACAAAGTACACTAAGTGATGTCCTCCCTCACTATGCCTCTTACCCCTACTCAGAGTTGACTTTGCCTCCTTTACTTTGTTGTAGAACTAGATTGCCTTATCTTCATTGTGCTCTCATCACAGGACAGCTCAGGTGTGTTAGTGATGTAAAATACCCTTTTGTTAGCAGTGAAGACAAGGCCACAATCTGGTGCTCTATCCATTGTGTCACAGTAACTGTTGTTGTATGGTATATTGGATAGAGGCAGTGCTGGTGGTAACTTAAAGTTATAGTAAATGGATGAAGTTTTTGGCTATCAAGAAAGACAAATTATTTCTTTTTTATATCATGATTTTCTCAAATGAGTTAAATTTACCTTCTTATAGCTACAACTGCCCTGTTGGTTTGTACTGTAAATTTTAAAAATTCCAGAAATGAAAGAAAAACAATACTATTATAGTGTTGATAGTGGAAAGTGTAAACTGAAATGTTACCACCCAATAAATCATTAATCAATTTTGGGGTGTGGGAGGGGGAGAGATCTTTTTTTCTTCTGCAAAAAATAAAATAAAATGATTCAGATATGTGGAGGATTCCTGTAAAAATGCAAGAAAGGTTGTGAAAAGAATTTCTTACTACATTTTGTCAATTTCTTTTTGCGGCTTCTTGGAACTCTGGGATGTACCTGGTTTGACTGTAATATTTATGGTTCTGACAACCTGATTGCAAGGCATAAAGCAATCTAAATAAGGAATATTTCTGTAATGGCCACTGGCAGGAAAGCATGACAGGAACATTGTCAGTCACACAAAAATAGCTTGCAGCAAGCTTTCTTCTGGTTGAAATACTTCTAGTTTTAAACTAGCCAAGGTATTATTAATTTTACGGAGTTCAGTTTTGCTCAAATATGCACAACTAATCTTTGTAAAATATGTGAAATTATTTGGAGCTGTTCTTCATTTAGCACTCAATGTAGAAACCATCATGCTACAGTGGAAATGACCTTAAAATACGTTTTAAAAGTTTTGCATTAAAAAATCTGAATCACCACAATGAAATAAAAGAAACTTGTTCAGAGACTGCATTTTGTATTTTCAAAGAACAACTGACTACATCTTTAAGGATGCAGATTAAAACTAATAAAATTCCTTTTTACATGTTCTTTTAGAAATTTCGGGAACCAGTTACTTTTTTTAACCATCAAATAATGTTATTGGTCTAACAATGTGTTCTCAATTTGACCTTCTTAAATTATAGATTTTCCTGTGAGAATAATCACTAGCGCGTATCTTACTTGCTGAATGAAATTCAATTGCCTCTTTTATTTGCCATGCAGTTAATCTGGTCTAAAGATAAGATTAGATAGATAGATAGATAGATGCCCTGTTTTATGAAAAAAGTCATATAAGAATAGTTTTGGAGTACTTTTGATAACCCCTCACTTTAAATCTTTAGGTGTAAACATTCATTATAATTTACAAATAAGACAAAGGACTTAACCTAGAAACTTTTAGGCTATGTCCACACATGCATCATTATTTCAAAATAAGTTATTTTGAACTGAGTTATTTTGAAATAAAGTCCTTATTTCTAAATAAGTTAATTCCAATTAAGAAAATGTTAATTCAAATTAAGGGAAAGCCTGCTTTCGAAACAGCTGTTATTTTGAAATGGTTATTTCAAAATAAGGTCGTTTGGACATGTTGTTTCGAAACAGTTGTTTTGAAACAATGGTGTTGTTTCGAAACAACATGTCCAAACGGCATTATTTTGAAATAACCATTTCAAAATAACAGCCGTTTCGAAATGAATGTGGTTTAAGCTGTTTCAAAATGACGGTTCTTATTTCAAAATGACAGAGCCTGTCATTTCGAAATAAGAAAACTTCGTGTGGACATTCAGTTTTTTATTTCGAAACAACTAGTGTTGTTTCAAAATAAAAGACTCGTGTGGACATACCCTTAAATAATATAATACTCTTCTTTTCTTTCTTTCTTTTTTTTTTCTTTCAGCATTTAGTCTACATCTTAGGTGTCTGAGCTTGCAATCTGGAAACGTAAAATATTTGCATTTTTGTTCCTATGGAAGGAAGTGTTTTAGGCTATGTCCACACATACATCATTATTTCAAAATAAGTTATTTTGAACTGAGTTATTTTGAAATAAAGTCCTTATTTCTAAATAAGTTAATTCGAATTAAGAAAATGTTAATTCAAATTAAGGGAAAGCCTGCTTTTGAAACCGCTGTTATTTTGAAATGGATATTTCGAAATAAGGCCGTTTGGACATGTTGTTTCGAAACAGTTGTTTTGAAACGATGGTGTTGTTTCGAAACAACATGTCCAAATGGCCTTATTTCGAAATAACCATTTCAAAATAACGGCAGTTTCAACATGAATGGGGTTTAAGCTGTTTCAAAATGACGGTTCTTATTTCAAAATGACAGAGCCTGTTATTTCAAAATAAGAAAACGTCGTGTGGACATTCAGCTTTTTATTTCGAAACAACCAGCATTGTTTCAAAATAAAAGACTCGTGGACATACTCTTAGATATAGCTTAAATAGATGCTTGGTGTTTCCAATGACAACATGCAAACCATTTTGACCACAGCAGAGAGTTGACCATACAAGTACCTTTGCTGTCAATAAAACAAATATAATACATCGACTCTAATTTTAATTCTAGAAAATATTTCTTAAGATTTCAGAAAAGGAATGATCTGTATCATTCTTTCCTCCTATAAAAATATTCAGGGGCCCTCACATAGGACATTATAGTATCTGAACAAAAGGAACTTGTGGAATTTTAGAGCCTGTCATTTGTAAGACAAATAAAGTGGAGAATAGCTTCATGGGAATGAAGTGAAGGATCTAAGGATTCAGCTCTCAAGGGTCAGTTTCTTGTAGTGAACTTTCAGCCTACTGAAGTCCTGAGATTAGCTATAGCATATATATGGCAACTCAAAGGCTAGAGGTCACACTCTGTATGTTATTTACATCTGTGGCAGAAGGAAAACATTTGACTGACAAGATGACTAATTCAAGCAAGCACTTGACATCTTTTTTAAATTATCTGAGTAGTTAGTACAGTGACAGCGAAAGTTAATTGGATAGTGCCTATAGGGATTAGGAGAAATTTAGGTAGATTGGAGCAAAAAACTAGAGAGTTGAAAACTGTTAATTGTATCTGATAGTTTAATTTTCCGCAAATATTTAGTTGGAAATTACAAAGAGTGAAATAATCCATGTATATATACTGGATACAGTTTCATGGAAACAAAGTTGTATTTGTGCCAGAGATATTATTGGAACCTCTACATTCAGTGCCATCCATTGTTTGTATTAAGTCACTGGAGCAGAGACAAGGGTAAAGAGCATTAAAATGCTTTCTAGTATTTTTAAATGAATATATAAGTAAAAAGTACTAAAGCATTTTCCCTACTTTTTAAACATATCAGCTAAAGTCCCCACGCAGCATAGCAAAGGCTCTTTCTTTCTCTTTCTGTATTGGTGCAGAACAAACGTAAACAAATGTTCGGTTGCCTGCTGGACTAAGTGTTTGTATACATGGGAAAGTTACAGTGTTAATTTAGGATAGGATTTTAAACCAATTTAGTGAAACTGGCTCAAAAGGCTTTATGAGCACTCTTGTTTTGGATGAAAATGAGATTGTTTGATATTGAAAGAATAATCCATGCAACCTTTCCCACTTGCTTTACTGAATTAGTCTAAAATGCAGGATTTGGGGTTATATCCAGTATTTATGCTACAATACTAATAGCATTGTCTATCAGTTAAAAAATTAAGCCAGTTTTATCTGGAAATATAATGATTCCTTGACTTTTTTTTTGATAATTTTGTAAACCCCCTATGTGTTGACTAATTGTTCATCTTGTATTTACTTTTTTTAAAGTCCCAGTTAGTCCTCCATTTCCCATTATAAATCTTCACAGTGCCTCAGTTTTGTCCACTTTATACCCATGAGAATGAATGAGTTGTAGGTGTCAAAGATGGAAAATACCTGTTAGCTTGTTCAATCCATCCCCATTCCAGTGCAGTTTTATGTCCTAGCTTCATTTGTCCTCAGGCTTCCAATGCTTCCCCTGAGAAACATTTCACAGCATAAAAGCTCCTGTCCAGGAAGTCTTCCTGATGTTTAATCTGAATTTTCTTTCTTAACTTAATCTCTTATCTACTGTTTATATCTTTGGTACCGCTTTATAACTCTTCTCCCTCCTTGCTGTTGGTTCCTGTCCAATATTTGTAAGCTCTTATCACATATAGTGCCACCTTTACTGTCTGTTATATTTGGTGTGCCATTCACCCCCTGATCCAAGTGGCACTAATGGAGCCCCTTTTCCAGTTCCATGTCACTGTTCACTAATCACCTAGAGGGTCATTGCAATGGGGATATAAAGCATTCCCTTACCCTGTTCAGCGATCTGTTAGCTTCTGTTTGTTCACAGCTTTCCCTGCCTCTGCCAACCCAGTTAATGAAGGACTGGAAGGAGGATTTGACTGTGAGAAGAAAATAAGTTCCAGCATCCAAGGCTGTGCACAATCACAGTATTTTTCTGTGCTCTGTAAAGACTAGTTTAGTAAGAGCAATCCTACCTGAACTCTAGAAGTAGCATTTCCAGTTCCTTTCTTGATTATGTAACTAGAATTTTGATGGGCTTCCTCAACTATTGCTGCAGTAAGACACATTAATTAAGTTCCATCTGATGTATTTGTGTTCCTTCCCACAGTGCAGCTTTTTTTCTCTCTTGTTCGTTTCACTTATCCAAATTCAACTGAGGGACTTCCTTGTTTTTTCCCAAGTGGCTAGCTAAGATACTCCTGTTCCTGCTACATGCCCCTCTGTTTGCTTAGTATTGTTTTTTCCCCCGCTTGGACATTTGCAATGTTAGCTAATGGCTGTGCTTTTCCTGTGTCTGCTCAGAAATGGCAGAAATGGTAGAAGGGAGAAGAGAATTCAAGAAGTCCTTTTCCTCCTTCAAGCGCTGCTCACATAATTCAGTTACAGGTGTGTACATGCCACACTGCACGGTAGCTCGGAAAGTCTTTAGTGTTAGCCTGTCAGGTCAGGGCACATGTCAATTTCAAAAGGGATAGCCATGTTAGTCTAGTCCAGTAAAAAAACAACAAGGAGTTGTGTGGCACTTTAAGACTAACAGATTTATTTTTTGCATGAGCTTTCGTGGGAGAAGATCCCACCAATGCCTCCTCCACGCAGCGACCGCAGCTATATAGGTGACCATGAACCTGGCCCTCCCAGTTTCTTTTTCTGCCATCAGCGTCAGTTTGGATCAGCATTATCTTGCTAAATGCAAATGTCTGTCTTTCATGTGAAACTCAAAATGTCAGGTTTCAAGCCGTGCTTGAGATGTTGCAAGGCTTTTTTGATGGACAACCCGCACGAGAAATGTCTCACTTGCCTGGGTGAGTCCCACCTCATGGGAGAGTGCTCCATTTGCTGATCCTTCAAGCGAAGGACACGGCTGGAAAGAGAGTGCTGCCTCCTCTCGATTTCAGGGAGGGGAGCCACTACCCCCAAGGCTGGCCACGCCACCAGCGCTCCGCCAGACCCTCGATTGGCCTGGGCTCAAGATCCCCACTGATCATCAGCACCAGGCTCAAAATCTCAAACCACTACGGTACCACCTCGGTACCGACTTTGCTGGTCACCAGGTAGCCTCTCAGCTGCCCTGGGAAGGGCACCGGCACAGGCACCCGTGACAACCCATTGAGGGCATTCAGACCCGACTGCAGTGCAGAAGATGAAGAAGCAGACCAAAGCGGCACCGTCCTCTTCGGCACCGGAGGGCCTGGCACCGCTCCCTGCGGTATCCCCAACAAACCTGATATTGCCATCAAGCCTGCTACTGCTGGACCCGGCACTGGCACCGGCACCGGCACTAGTATCGTCACTTCCAGTACCATCGGACCTGGCACCGACAACCATGATGCAGGTACTGGTACCGTCACACAGCTCTACACCTTTCTCCAACCCGGTACTGTCAGCTAGCTCAACACCATTCCGTCATTCCTCCGAGGAGCTCTCGGTACTGGACTCCTTGACGTTGGGGGGGGGGGTCTTCCAGATCGTCCTTTGAAGACCCCTTCCTTCCTCCCCAGGAGGAGCATCCAAGAAAGTGGCTTCGAAAGAGCTCTGTATCACCGAGCTGGAGGAGACCACGACCACCGGGAGAAATCTCTGCTCCCCCCATGTCTCCTACACCGCTAGTGAGGTTGCCATGTAACGAGTGGACCCTCAACTGGTTGAATGCAACAACAGACGACATCTCCTCCTGCTACGCTCAGTCGCCATTACTGGAATCCTCGGATTTCTCTGACGACGGGCCTGACCCTGATTCTACACAATGTAGCAGATCAAAGGCCCAATCCTCCTCGTCACCTGATGAGTGCCTCATTGACATGTCTGCTGACCGCAAGGGAGATTCCCACATCAAGCAGGACCTCCCCCGCCACATGGCAGCAAACCTAAAGCTGAAGCTAGGGGTGATCCAAGAGGAGGGTGACTCCCTCTTCAACGTGTGCCATAGAGCCCCCCCAGCTAAGGTTGCAATCCCCTTGCATTCTGGGGTATTTCTCATTGTCCAGGAATGCTGGCAGATGCCTTCCTTGATCCTTCCAGTGTCCAAAGTGGCGGATAAGAAATATTCTGTCTCCCCAGAAGGATTCTCCTTCCTGTTCCGTCATCCCACCCCAGGATCCCTGGTGGTTGATGCAGTAATCCAAAGGGAGAGGCAGGGCCAGCCACGCTCCATGCCCAAGAACAGAGAGGCGAAGAAGCTTGACCTTCTGGGCAGGAAGGTTTACTCCTCTGCTGCCCTCAAGCTCCGTATCTCAAACCACTCAGCCCTAATGTCGCACTACATCTTCAACTTATGGGAGGCCATGTGAAACCTTCGCACAGCCATCTCCAAGGAGCACCTGAGAGACTTCGAGGCAATGCTGGATGAAGGAGAAAGAGCATCCAGGGATGCACTAGCAGCATCCTGGGACGCAGTGGATACAGCTGCCCGCATGATGGCATTGGCAGTTGTTATGCGACGGTTAGCATGGCTCCAAAGCCCTGGCCTCTCCACGCAGATGCAGCAGATTATTCAGGACCTCCCCTTTGAAGGCCCTGACCTCTTTGCATCTTCCAAAGACGCGAAGCTGCATTGTATGAAGGACTCGAGGGCCATGCTCCAATTCCTCAGAATATGCATTCCACAACCCATTAGGTGCTCTTCAAGGTCACATCAGCAGCTCCAGCAACAGTTACACCAACTGAAGCAGCAGCTGCAACTGCAATCTCAGTTCCCAAGATCCCTCCAGTTCCCCCAGCCAATGTTCCCTCTAGGCTGCACCCATGCACGGGAGTGCAGAAGCCCCAACGCCCTGGCTCAGGCCTCACTGCCGGTGGCACAGGCTTGCAGCTGCGGCTCCTTGCTGGCCCCCAGGGCACATTCTTCCGGCCAGCAGGGAGCTGCTCCACGGAGTTTAAAATTTCCCCTGAATGTGCTCAGGACAGGAGATTTTAAACTTCTCTGTGCAGCTTCCTGCCGCCTGGAAGAATGGCAGCAGCGAGGGGCAGGCTCCCCTGGGAGCAGCTCCCGCAGTGGGAGGAGTGGGCTGAGGGAGCAGGGTCAGGGTACCCCTGCAGCAAAAGTGGGGTCAGGGTACCCCTGCAGCAAAGGAACCTGCAGCAAAATCAAGGGAGGGGGAGTGGAACATACCATTTTCTCTCTTCTTAGAGGGGTTTGTAGCAAAAGTCTGTGTGGTTCAGTTGGCTGAGCAACTACCTATCCACCAAGTGTTGTGGGTTTGAGGCCTATGCTGGGCACTTTGGCTATTTTTTGGGGGGACTCTTGCTCCCTACAAAAGGCCTAAATTGGAGGGAAAATATAGCAAAGCCTAACTAAATGAAGGAAAATAATTTATACTGTGAATAAAATTACAAGCAGGGACAAATTAAGTAAAGAAATAGGGGCACTTTTGAATTGGTTAGAAACAATGTAGGATGTTTTTTAAAATTGTAAAATGGGCTGCTGTGGAAAATGAAAAAGTAGCAAGTCAGCTTTTTTTTCAACTTTTTTGGTGCTTTGCAAGGTTATATTTGCAAATTTAGTTTTTTTTTAACTTTTTTTAGTTTCATGAGCTTTAATGAAAGGATCATGAAAAGCTTCCATTTACTGAAAAAATGAATTTTTAGTACCAGAAAACATCTTGGTAATTTTTTTTTATCTTAAAATAATTTTTAAAATGCCATACTTTGTACTGTTTTAGTGCTGCATTCATTATCATTACCATTTTCCATGACATAATATGGTAATGACAGCAATGTTCCCTCTAAGCTGATGATGCAGCTGACCAAGTTATGGATATGCTTGGGGGCGGGGGGGGCAGCAGGGAAGGGGCCCAATAAACATTGAGGACTTTCCTCAGCTGCATCATCACCTTAGAGGGAACATTGCCCCCAACGTCATCTTGGAGACCTGGACAAAGACAAGAGCCGATCGGGTAAAGGGGGGAAGCTCAGCGCCTCGCAGTCTGGACAGCGCAGGCAGGGATCGGACCATGCATCAGGCTGTAAGCAGCGTTTTTGATGGTCTTTTAGAGGGCAGTGCTCCAGAGCCCCTGTTCTCCCCCCACCGCCTCCGCCACTTTGCCCCATGGTGGACCCGTGTCATGTCAGGCCAGTGGGTTCTCGACATGGTGGCTCGAGGATACTGCATCCAGTTCCTTTCAATCCTTCGGGACAGAAAACCACCCCTCATATAATATCAGAGAATCTGGAACTGCTGGGCAGGCTCAAAGTCGAATGCCAAAATCTGCTCTCCCTCGGGGCCATAGAAAAGGCTCCCAAGTGGGAGCATGGCAAAGCGTTCTACTCCCACTACTTCCTGGTCCCCAAACCCAGTGGGAACCGACGACCTATTCTGGACCTCAGGGCACTCAACAAGCACATAAGGAGAATAAAGTTCCGCATGGTTTCCCTGCCCCAGATTGTTCCTCCCTCTCCCCAGGAGACTGGTTCACAGCCCTTGTCCTAAAGGACACTTACTTTCACATAGCCATCCGACCCCACCACAGATGTTTTCTCAGGTTCGTGGTGGCACGAAAGCACTACCAGTTCACTGCCCTCTCCTTAGGATTATCTCTAGCTCCCAGGGTGTTCACAAAATACATGGCACCGGTCGCAGTGTTTCTACACAGGAGGGGCATAAGAATCTATCCCTACCTAGACAATTTGCTCATAGCGGGCAAGTCAAATCGACAGGTGCAAAACCACGTCGACCTGGTAGTGAAACTGTGCAAGTTCCTAGACTTCCACATAAACTCAAAGAAGTCCAAGCTTTGCCCCACTTAGGACACAGTATTCATCAGGGCATGTTTAAATGCTCGACAGGGCACAGCATCCCTGCCCTTGTCAAGATTTTGGTCGATTTGCACCATCATCACGGAACTGCAAGCACCAGGGTTGACCACAGCGCACCGATGCATGCAGCTCTTGGGACACAAGGCGGCTGCCACCTCGGTAATCCAGACAGCTCACCTGCATATGAGACCATTCCAACTCTGGTTTGCCATGAGGTTTCAGCCAGGAAGAGACCGTCTGGACAAGGTACTCTCAGTCCCCCAATATGCCTGGGAGTCCTTCCAAATCTGGAAGTACCCAAGCTTCGTGATGGGAGGTATCCCGTTCAGGGAGTCCAAGCCCTCAGTGACCCTGATAACGGACGCTTCGGACTTAGGTTAGGGAGCACACCTGTCTGAGGGCCTCTCCACGCAGGGTGTTTGGAACCCCGAGGACAGACTGCTTCACATAAATGTGAAGGAACTCCAGGTTATCAGGTTGGCCTGCATGACCTTCCTTGACCAGATCCAAGGCAGGATGGTTCAGGTCCTCACAGACAGCACAACGGCCGTGTTTTATACGAACGGTCGGGGGGGGGGGGTCCGCTCCTCCAGTCTATGTGAGGAGGCAACCAAACTTTGGGAGTTAGTGATAGATCATCACTTCACACCGACTGCCTCCCACCTGCCCGGGGTAGACAATGGCCTAGCAGACTCACTCAGCAGAAAACCCCTTGCGAATCATGAGTGGTCCCTCCACAACGAGATATTTTCCCTGCTGATAAACAGATGGGGAACTCCACAGGTGGACCTGTTCGCTACAGAGCAAAATCGCAAATGCCCCCGATTCTGCTCCGTTCAAGGTCGGGAGGAGGGTTCTTCTCAGCGATGCCTTCCTCCTCAATTCATTGGGGGCCCTAATGTATGCCTTCCCACCAATTCCCCTGATCTGCAGGGTGCTATTGAAGGACCTCGCGGATGAGCCGCACATCATTCTGATAGCCCCGGACTGGCCCAGACAACACTGGTTCCCTCTCCTTCAAGACATGTCCGTGAGGACCCTACTCCGCCTCCCATGGTCAGCGGACCTCCTGACACAGGACTCAGGCTGCCTTCAGCACCCAGACCCGGGCCTCCTGCCCCTGACAGCCTGGATGTTCTGTGGCTCAGCGAGCCAAAGAGGTGCTGCTCAGGTAGGTTTAAGAAGGTCCTGGTTGGTAGCAGGAAACCCTCCACCAGGTCCACTTACAAGGCAAAATGGAACCACTTTTCCACTTGGTGCCATGACAAAGGCATAGATCCTACCTCCGCACCAATTCAGGCAACTTTAGACTACCTTCTTGATCTGAGAGAGAAAGGCCTCTTCTTGTCATTAGAAGTCCACTTGGTGGCAATTTTGGCCTTTCACCAAAGAGTAGATGGGACTCCACTTTTTTCACACCCCATCTCTCACAGGTTCCTGAAGGGGGTGGAAAAGCTTTTTCTCCACCCTCGCAAACCCACCCCTCAGTGGGATTTGAGCGTTGTGCTACGGGCTGTAACAGAGCCACCCTATGAACCATTGGACTCAGCCACTTTGCTTGTACTGTCCTGGAAGGTGGCTTTCCTGGTAGCAATCACCTCAGCCAGAAGGGTCTCAGAGTTATAAGCCCTGTCCTCTGAAACTCCATATACGATTTGCTTCCCAGACAAGGTGGTCCTTTGTCACCACCCCTCATTCTTGCCCAAGGTTGCCACCTCCTTCCACATGAATCAAGAAATTTGCCTGCTGGTTTTCTATCCTGACCCTCAGGTGACAGAAAACCAGAGACAGTGGCACACCCTGGATGTGAGGAGAGCGCTCCTAATCTATATCGAGTGCACGCATTCTTTCCGTAAGACCTCCCAATTGTTTGTGGCGGTCGCTGAATGCATGAGGGGCTCCCCAGTATCCTCTCAGTGTATCTCCAAATGGATTGTGAACTGCATCAAAGACTGCTACGGAAGGTCAAATACGCCTCTCCCAGGGACTGTGAGAGCCCACTCTATCAGAGCTCAGGCGTCTTCCATGGCCTTCCTCGCTAAGCTCCCGATCCAAGAGATCTGCAGGGCCACTACATGGTCGTTGATACATACCTTCATGATGCACTATGCCATTGCCCAACAGGCTAGAGATGATGTCGCCGTGGGCAGAGCTGTACTCAGTGTGGGTAGACTGTAACTCCTCCCACTATCCTTGGGTATGGCTAGCAGTCACCTGTAACTGAATGATGTGAGCATACATTCAGGTCCCTCCCACCGTCCCTGCTAACGGAGTTGGCAAAGGTATATGGGACTGGCAAGGTGTCAGGGTCACGGTTACCTATATAGCCATGGTCGCGGCGTGTAGGGGGCGTTGGCCATGCGCCCTGACCTGACAGGCTAATACTAAAGGCTTTCCGAGCTACCGTGCACTGCGGCACTTACACACCTGTAACTGAATGTATGTGAGCAGCCCATCTCGAAGAAGGACGGTTACTGGTACGTAACCAACCGTTCCTCATTGTAAGACACTTGCACAGAACAATTAGAAGCTGTAACTCAGCACTCCAGTGTGGGAAGGTAAGCTAGTATAAGGGGACTCTTCGCCCATTACTGAAACTTACCAGGTTCCAAAGGGGCAGCCATGTTAGTCTAGTAAAGCAAAAAAAGCAAGGAGTCTTGTGGCACTTAAAGACTAACAGATTTATTTATCGCATGAGTTTTCGTGGGAGAAAATCCCACTTTGTCAGATGCTTTTAAGAGGGGGAACTTACAGAATGGGATGAAAATAAATGTAGTGGAGTGTAAGACATGGGATCAGGTCACACTGCAACAGCCAAATCAGAGCATTTGTAAGGATTCAAACTCTAGGAAAGAGCACATAGGGGAGGGTGAGGTCAAATTACCTGTTATAATGTGAAAAGAATCCATAGTCACGATTAAGTCCTGCTTTCACACAATCTAATTTGCATATTAATTGGATTTCAGCTGTTTCTATTTGATGTCTTGATGTCCCGTTGATTTTAAGTGCCACAAGACTCCTTGCTTTTTTCACTGAAACTTAGTGGCTATGTCTACACTAGCAAATTAGTCCGGATTAAGCAAACTTAGTCCGGACTAATTTGAACCCTGTCTGAACTAGCCGCTAACAAAAAAAAAAAAAAAAAAATTAGTTCCAACTAATCAGAGGTTAGTTCGAGCTACTTAGTTCGGCTGGTTAGTTTGAACTAAATGCTTAGTTCGAACTCATTTGCATTTTTAGTTTGAATAGCCCAAGGGAGACATGCTAGTTCGAACTAAATAAGTTCAAACTAGTGGTTAGTTCCAACTAAATGCAGTTTTTTAGTTCGAACTAACTTTTAGTTCAAACTAGCTGCACTTTTTTAGTTTGAACTAAAAAGTTAGTTCAAACTAAGAAAAGTGCAGCTAGTTCGAACTAAAAGTTAGTTCGAATTAAAAAAAGCACAGCTTGTTCGAACTAAAGTTAGTTTGAACTGAAAAAGTGCTTATTTCAAACTATCTTTCAAACTACTTAGTTTGGACTAACCAAGTCTGAACTAAAATTTTTGGTGTAGCCCAGGCGTGGCCAAACTGTGGCTCCCAGAAGAATATCAGCAAATCAATTCAGGAAAGCAGCCTCAGCCTAGGAGTTCAGGAGGGAGTCAGGACAGTGGGGAGAAGTGGTGGCATGGTCAGGGATGGTGGGGAAAAGCGCAGCATAGTCAGGATTTTAAAAAACTTGCCACTAGCCTGCAGTCTTCTACATTGAGCAGCAGCTAAGCTTTTACTGTATAGGCCTAATTGTCATGGTAATCTTAAATAATTATTAAAACCTGACATTAGTAGGATCGATATTTGCCCTCTTCTTATGATAAAATTAAAGTGTACAGTGAATTTTAAATTTAGTAATTTTGGAGTAGGTAAAAGTATATGGTTATATGCCTCAGTGCAGCTCTCAAAAGATTTAATAATCAACCTGTGTGGCTCTTGAGTTCCATAAGTTTGGCCACCCCTTGTGTAGACAGTGCCAATGGGTCTTTTTGATTAGCCATCTTTTGGGGAAGCAGCACCCTGAAACAGACAGCCACCAGGGCTGGTGGGGAGAGGCCAGTGTTCCAGGATGGCCTGACTGATGGGGCAGACAGGCCAGCGAGGGAACCAGGAAGGTCCCCTCCCGTCCCATGCCCTGCTGTGAGTTGGAACTGCATGCAATAGGGAGGAAGCAGCCAGCAGGCGGGAGCCTAGAGAAGCCAGGCCGCGAGCACTGAAACCAGAGAAGCAGGCAGGGCCAAGCTGAGCAGCGCTGGGGCTGGGATTGTCTGGAGCTGGGTGCAGAAGGCCCGAGGAGGAGTCCAAGGAGCTGAGCTGAGCAGAGCTGCGCTGTGCAGAGCAGACCCACAGCAGCAGAACCAGAGGGGCCTACGGAGCGTCCCAGGGAGCTGAGCACAGACACACAGAGCCAGAGTGGAGCCAAGTGCTGGGGTTGGAGCCATTCAGAGCCGGATGCAACTGAGGAGAGCAACAGGGACCCAGGCAGGGCCTGGCACAGGGAGATGCCACCAGCCCAGAGGCCTTGCAGACCAGTCTCAGAAGGGTATCATGACTCCAACTGGGGGGACTGGGGCTGGGAAGAAGGGCCCTGCCCCCTAGAACTGAGGAGCATGTGGCCATTGCCAGGAAAGGTTTCTGACTCTCTGCATCCCTAGAGCACAGTCGGCCTGGGCAGGAGACCTGTGACGTGTGGAAAACAGACTGAGAATGTCTCTCACACCTTACAGGTCTCATGCCAGGGGTCAGCTCTGGGTGTTTGCCTTTAATGTTTGTTTCATAGATTCGATTGCTTTGAACTGTATGCAATGATTAGTGCATCAGGGAAGCACCAGAGCAGAATCAGCACTCTGGAGTGGGGACACCTTTATCCCTGCCTGAGTGACCCCCAACAAGATTGAGTGTTGAGCTGCCAAGAATTTTGGGTTTAGTCTTGTTGAGGTTATGTGGACACCACCACACAGGACAGTGAGAGGGGAGCCCACAAGGTCAAGCAGGCCCCTGGGTAAAGGAAGTGGAAGCAAGAATTCATACCCTTTTGCTAGCCACCTTCACTGGGGTGGTGTATAAGCCAGGAAAGTTCCCCACAATAGCAGGACCTTTCTCCCGCTTACACTAGTGCTGCCTTTGGTGCTGATCAACCTCAGAGGACATGTTTCTAGATGAAACTCAAGTGGAGTCATAGCATTATACTCCCAGTGTGCTGTGGGGAGCACTCACATATCTCTTTAAAAGTGTAGCAAAGAGCATATCTAACTTTTCTCCTTCCAGCACCCAAAAGAGGTTTTCACAATAGAATGCCTCCAGGCATGTATGCTGCAGAACTGTGCTCCCTTCCCATTCCGAATGTGGCGCAGCAACTGGAAAGGCATAATTTGGTCCATAATCCAAAGGGGCAGCCGTGTTATTCTAGTTCAGTAAAACAAACAAGGAGTCCTGTGGCACTTAAAGACTAACAAATTTATTTATTGCATGAGTGTTCATGGGAGAAAATCCCACTTCATCAGACATTTGAAGATGAGGGAACATCATCAAAGCATCTGACAAAGTGGGATTTTCTCCCACAAAAGCTCATGTAATAAATAAATTTATTAGTCTTTATGTGCCACAGGACTCCTTGTTTGGTCCATAATGTCTCTCTGTTACTTCACTGATGCTGTTGTTCCCAGAGAACTGGTATTTCTGCATGGGTATTCCCAGGTTTCAGAAACAATTTGTAAGTGAATTGATTTATTGGAGTGTAACACCTTTTCTGATTGTATCACAGGAATAGCATAGTCTGGATTCTTTCCCTAGATTTAAGTTTTGTCCATATTTTGCACATTTCCAAAGGGGCAGCCGTGTTAGTCTAGTCAAGAAAATAAATGAAGGGAGTGTAAAACAGAGGATCAGGTTTTGTAGTCTGTCTACTCTGTGTCTTGTTTTGTGTAAACTTTTCTTTGGCTTGTTAAATGCTGGGCTCAGAAAATCTCAACACTGGATGGTTATCTTTGGTTTGGCTTCTGATTGGTAGCTTCTGCTTCCTTCATTTCAAAGGAGCATGTCTGTGTGTATGAAATCATCTGCAGGCCTATGACATTATATAAATTATTGCCTTGTAACACTATTATTTATTAGCATTGATAAACAAACCCAGCTCAATTCAATCTGCACAAAGAGGGATACAGCCAAATATCAGCTGTCTCAGTAGTCTGTGAGCAAATAATGTAAATGGATAGAGTCCATTTTTGTAAACCCTATTATTTATGTTGTTTTTGAGACTTGAGGCAAGACCTTTCATCTGCCGTTGTTTTCTTATTCATTGTTGAAATACATTTGGTGATACTTCTGAGTATGAAAAGTGTCTTGTAAAAGCATGTTTTGTTTTGTTCAGCAATTCAGCTTCAGTGAAGAGGGTAATGTAGTTATCTTGGAAGTTGCCACCATTTCCTGTTCCAAAATGAATATTTAAATAGCTGTTATTTTCTTGATGCAAATTCTAATCTTATCTGGATTTCCAGATTATAAAATATATGGGGTGTCATGATTCTGCTTGCAGTGTTATATACAGAGGTGAGAGGTGTCTCCAGAGACCGTAAGTCATTTCCCATTTTGGAAGACAGGGCTCTGGCCAGCTGGTGGGAGCATAGACAGTGTTGGCTGCAGTTTACAGCAAGCATGCATTGCTTTGTTATGTAACATGTACAAAAATGTGAGATACAAGCTCTCAGTGTCTTAATAAGAACAACATAATTAGGTAACTCCAGAATATGAGCTAAGTTAAAAAGTGATGTGTAAGGTGGTGAATTGCTCTTGTTTACTACACGCCTTTCCCCTCTCCACTGAATTAGACTAGGGGATCCTGTTTCAGAAATTGTGTACAAATGGGTAAAGGCTGTAAATCCTTAGGTTGTAAACCCTTAGATTCTTTGGTGCAGAATTTGTGTTGTCATCCTAAATCTGATAGGGTCTCTGAGCACTCTCTAATATAAATAAAAATATTTTAAAAATAAGTTCCACATTGGTATGATGATTTGAGTTTTAAGAGCTGAATCGCCCTCCTTCTTAGCCACCCTCCCACATAAACCTGCTTAACTGATTGAAGCTAGTGGGCAATGTTTATGCATTTCTAGGCATAATTAATCCCTCTGTGTAAATTAGTTGCAGGAAGTTTCAGTATGTGTGAAATATTCATTGAAGGAGGGCTACGAAAAGAAGATGTTGAGCCACAGAGAGCTCCTCTTCTGAAGAACATTGGTAGCTCCAAACCTTGTTTCTCTCTCACACCAACAGATGTTGGTTCAATAAAGATATGACCTCACCCACCCTGTCTTTGTAACATCTTGGCACCAACATGGCTACAACTGCATTGCATACAATTGCAATCAGATCAGTTTTCTTAACAAGTAGACTTCTGAGTGCAATCAATTACAGCAAAATATCAAATTGCATTTTAAAATAATGCCAGTGATTATTTTTTCATATTGCAATAGTTATATTTATGCTATTCATTATTAATTTGAATATTCATCCAGAAGCAATGTATGATAAAGGTATGTAATTGTAGCTTAGCTGTAAGTATTTTGTTATTTCAAATTAAAACGGATTTTGATTTTAAGTTTAGGAAGGTCATATGAGGAGTCAATAAATGCATTATTAACTGCCTAATACTTACTGAAGTTATAACAGTGTGGGTAGTGCCACCAAAGCGAAATTTGAGTCTGTTTTTTCCCTGTATAAACATACTAACAGTTAGTGTTATTTGGCTTTATATTCTGATTGTTTCTACTCAACCTGGATTTCTTCTAAGATACCAAAGTATGCTTGCACGTCATTAGCACATAAAGTTTCATAACAGGGGATTCTAAAGTAGGCAAAACTGCAGAGTGCTGGTAAAATTGTGCAGCGGTAAAATCATTCTTTGTAAATCTGATTTTTTACTGTATTGGATACGAACCATCAGTGAAAAATAATTTATTGTGATTAAGGCTAATAGTTAACTGGCAGAACTCACCCGCAGACTCCAGCTGGAAACACAATGGTAATGTAACATGAATATCTGACTTCTCTATAACAAAAATAAAATTGCATTCACCAATAAGGGCTAAAATGTATGGGAATATTTAGCGCTAGATCATGTTCTCACGGTACAGCCTTGCACTGGGGATGCTGTGGAGGCACACTATGGTGTAAAGATCACTTCTTCAGAGAAGCAGAATCTCTTGTAGGGCTCCCCCATACCTTGTAAGAGGTGTAGCATGTTTCCCATCTCTTCCAGGCTAGTCAGGTTAGCTAGCTAGCAGTTGGGAAAACTGAGCTACATCTGTCTACCTCTCTTTGCATCCTTAAGGGACTGTCCTCTTCAAGGGGTCCATCTCTGGACCAGATCTGATCTCAGCTGCAGGGGTACAATTTTGGAAACACTTATACAGGCCTCACAAAGGCAGAGGGTAGGTTTAAGGGGTGGCCAGAATCTAGCCGTCTGTATGTGTTACAATCTATGTGTAACACACTAGGCAGTACTGTAACACAAAAAACTTTTTAGTTTGCCTTTTTAATATAGCTCTGGATGTTTAATTGTTTATATATAGTAGAGAAACATCTGTTTAATTCTAAGTGCATGTGGCAAAATTAAAATCAATCAAATGTATGCATCTGTTGGCTGATTCTTGTTTTATAGTTTTGTTTATATCATATGGTATCACCTAAAAAAAGAATATTAAATGTCTTTTTATTCTCAGTCACAGTAGTTACTGAGATTTGAAATTAAGTAATAACATTATCTGAATAGCCTGTTCCTTGTAAACTTGGATACCCATTCAGGTTTTCCTTATGAACAATGACTCGGTCTTCAAAGCATCTGATGAAGTGGGATTTTCTGCCCCGAAAGCTTGTGAGATAAATAATTCTGTTAGTCTTTAAGTGCCACACGCCTCCTCCCCCCCCCCCCCCCAGTCTAATGTATTTCTACAGAACTTGGTGAAAAGCTATGGAAACCAGAGGGCATATTCCTGACCTAAATTCTAATCTAAGGCAATTTGCTGGTCATTTACTGTGAGGTATTTCTCCCTGTGACTGACAGATTCTACACACAGCAGATATGCAAAGGCTATTGTATCAGTAAACCAAATATGGTAAAAACTTGCCTGAAAAATACTGTGAGACTAAGATAACTGGTTGTAGGAAATTAATGCTATGTCATTCTACAATGAGCTAATAATTAGCCCTGACTTTTTGATGGAATTTATTCAGTTAATAGTGTGAAACAGCACCTATGCTATTTTCTTGGCTTAGAATATACAAGACTAAGTATTATTCTCCCAAACCCATATTTAGCACAAAGCTGCCAGGTTTCACTCAGTTCAGGAAGTGTCAATGGGTTCATCATGCATCCGAACTTCTGGCTTTCTTTTGTTTGTCTGAAGCATTTTCCCTAATTTTTTAAACTCAGTTCCTTTGGAAAATGCCACACACATAAAAAGAAATATTAAGGCCACTAAGAATTTCCTTTTATATTTTACAGCAAAAGGAAGTTAATCATTTTCCAAAACCAAGTACAAATGGATAATTTTTTATAGTGAAAAGTACATTAATAAATATTTTGCCAGTGAAATGAGTTACATGTACTTTCAGTGTACTGGGTATTTTGGCAAAAGATTTGTTTAGGATCTATCCTTTCAGGTTTTGCCAGCATATATAGAAATACACATAAATGTATTTTACCAGCATTGTGTTGGAATATTTTTCAGATGGGGAGGAGTGGTGGGGAAAGCAGATGAGGTGCATTTAATTAACGTGCTTTGCTGCTGATAGGGAGGAAATTGCCAGTTCTTAAGACCTCTTAGAAAGGAGAGACTTTCCTGTGCTGTGGTACAGTCCACCTACCAAGACAATTGTACTGTATTCATAAACAAAACTACAGTACATAGCAAGAGTTGCTAGTGATCCTTGAAGTCAGACTCTGTGTCCTTGTAGTTCTGAACCAGACAGTTGAGTTTCGACGTTGTGATGCTACTAGAATTATGGGTAGTGAGAATTATAGGCTGTTCTTTAGATTACCACTGTAAGGATTTATTATTGTCAAATGTGACAGAAGAGCCTAGCTTCAACTCACTGTAGTGGTTTGGCTTATCTGTTGCTAATTTTGTTATTTTCACTGGTTCCAAGCTGTCAAAAAAAACTTTATATAAACTTTCTGTAAAAGCTCCTAAATCCAAGGTCTTACATAAATTGAATTTTTCTTCTTAAATTTAAAAAAAAAAAAAAAGGCTTGAGACTTGCAAGGCGGAACTGACAGTTCACTTTGCTATAATAGGGAATCCTGAGGGGAGAGCTGTTCCAGACCTAGCATGACCTTGCTACAGAATTGCTCCTATAGACTTAACTCAGCAGAACTACTGAAGGATTCCTATGTACAATGACAAGAAAAATGAATGCTGTGGATCTGGGTATATAATAGTAATGTAAGGGACTTCTGCAAATAAAGCAAAGGAGAGAAAAGACTGAAGAGTTCTATTTAGATGAAATGGGTGGCTGGATTGCAGCAGTCAAGGACTTGCTTGCCATCAGATTCTTCAATCTGAAATTATACCAGTAACTTGTATTTATTTATAAAGTTAAAAGCTAAACATCTGTCTCCATTAATATAATGTATTACCCAGATTTAAAGTTATGCAAAGATACCATAATTTGTCATCTTTCTTGATTTTTAATCTATGCACATTAAATTAATATTAATCTTGCACTTATATATCACTTTTCATCTGAGATTATCCCATAGCACTTTAGGACACACACAAGTAAGTAAAAATATATGCTTGCCTGCAAATGAGAAATAATTCTCTCACTACCTAATTGCAGGTAGACCAGAGTGAAATTTTCAGTTAATTTATTCACCAAAAAATGCAGTTTGGTCAACCTAAAACTAATTGTGAATTTGACATTGAGGCTTTGGACAAATATGAATGTCTGCAGATTGCGACTGTAAACGCCAGTGAAGAATCATTGGGCTATGGAAAGCATATCTTAATGGTTCTGATCCCCACATATGATGCTTCCTGTGATTGTGAGAGGCCTACACCAAAAAGTAATGTTTGAGCTATAGATCGTTCATAAATGATTCGATAGCTCACCATGTCTACTGCATTCAAAGATCTTGCAGTGACTATTTATGTATTTGTTTGTAGTGAAACAGTTCTTTCAGGATATTGAGAGCAGTCTATATGAGAAGAGCCAAGTGACTATGGCACTATCTTGCTGTAAAGGCAGTCAAAACCATTGTCAGGGAGGGTGACTGACTAACATGGCTATCCCTTTTGAAATTGAAACGAGGTCTACTTTCCTGGAGAATGCCCTAATCATGGGGGGTGAGCATTATAATGGAGTCCACTGCCTTGCAGAAAAATCTGTTTTCTGATTTGATTTGTTCCACCTGAAACTGATTTTTGGACTCAGTTCCACCTGAACCAGCTTTTTCCCCGAAGAACTGCTAGCTGAAAAATCAATTACTTGTCTGTCTATAATTGCAGCTACATCTAGGCTGGCTAGCAGCCATCAAGTGGCATGCTTTCCAAATGGAAAATTGTGCCCAAGGACACAAGGCCAAATTCATCTTTTTACAAAAGACGTCTTAGGATCTTTACCAGCCATTCAGAGCACAGAAGACCTATGTTTTTAATATCTTATGTGACAGATGTTACCAGCAAAGGCCTGATTTGGCGCTCCTCAGGATTTGGACATACAGAGCATTTGGTAGAAAAGTGGCTTTTTAATTATTTTTTTCAATGTATTTGTTTTGTCTGACTCATCCACTAAATGCTGTCTCCAATCACCATCAGCTCTTCTTTGTGAAGATGCAGCCCAGTATTATACTTAAGCATGTGTAGCCAGTGCACTGAAGCTGAAGAATTTTGCCTAGCAGTACCCATAGAGAGGCGGTACTCATGTTTTGCTGCTACAGTTCCTCCCCTGACTATATTAGGTGGCACCATCCTGACAGAACTGGCTCAAAGGGCTGTGGTGCCCCAAGCCAGCTTTCAGTTTGGCACCCTTGGGGTGTTGGGGTAGAGCGTGGGGAACAGCATGCCCGGGGCGGAGCAGGCCAGCCCAGAGGTTGGGCTCTGCTCTCCTGCCACTTCCCTGGGCCAGCTGTTCTGCCCTGGAGTGGAGGGCCAGTCCAGAGGCCGGACTCCACTCTCCCACCCCTTGCCTGAGCCGGCTGTTCCGCTCTATGGGTGGGGAGGGCCAGCCAAGAGGTAGGGTGAGAGAGCAGAGTCCACTCATGGGCTGGCCTGCTTCACCCCGGGGGCAGAGTGGATGGCTCAGGGGAGGGGTGGGAGCGTGGGGTCCAGCTTCTGGGCTGGCCCACACCGCCTCCTGGCACCCTTAACCTGCATTGCCCCGAGCCAGTGCCTCATTGGCTCATGGATAGAGCTGGCCCTGCATCCTGACCTCCCTCTGTTTCTTCTTACAGCTTGTGGGAGCTGTGTGTGGTCTTACGCTCACATTCTCTCCCTGGATGAGCATTTTTTCTAGATGTATATATTTATAGTACCCTTAGACTGGTATTGGTGGTATTTAGGTGCATATTCCCATAAAGTGCCCTAACTGAGGTTTTAACATTGCCCATTATGTTGTGGAGCTATCCTTCACAGCAATCTCACCATCATGCTTCCTGTGTTTCTGTGAGGCCTGTATCAAGGAGCAGTGTTTAAGCTTTAGGTCATTTATGAAATAGATTCAAGCAGCTAGGGATCTTCACCTAAAACAGCACCTACTCAAACAGATCATGTAGCATGCTTAAACACCAGGGCCCTCATCAGATTGGAGTCACACCCAGGTCCTAAGAGTTCTGCCCCCTAGTGCTGAGCAGCAGGTTTCTCCCTGAAGAGATGTAAGAGTTGTGTCCTGTTGAGTGTGTCAAGGAAAAGTTTGCATGAGACCAATTGAGACTGCCCTAAAACGTCACTCCCAGGACGAGTATAGACCAGTAAAGGGGTGGGTGAGGGTAGAGATCCTGTTTCTTCAACTGCAGTTCTGACTCCAGACTTTCCATAGAGTTGGGTACCAGCAAGAGCTATGCCAGCATCATTTGGTCTTCTTCAAGTGCTTACTCATGTTGATTCCAGGTGGGCATGTGTGTGCCAAAAGCCCAGTCACCAGCAAACTTTTCTCCTAAGAGTATTCATAGGGTCAGTTCTTGTGTCCCCTGGAGTCATGCCCTTGTGGCACCATATATAGGGCCAGGCAAACCCTCCACCTCTTCAGTTCCTTCTTATAACCCATGACATTTGCTTTTCTCTTGCTCAGCAAGCTCTTCCCTAGTGGACTTTTTCATATGAATAGTTAATTAAGATTTAACATTTAATTGGTGTTACAGCTGTGCCTATCAGAGGGATCAGTGCAGATTTTTCCACCCCAGAACCCAAAAGGAGAGATTTAAAGTTATCTAATGGTGGCAACTCTCCAACTGCCAGAACAGAGTCCAGCAGAGCCAAGACCTAGTACTTCAGCTTTGGTGGAGAGTGCACCAGCCTCTGTAAGAAATCTGACACTAAGGAAGAAATCTGTGCATAGAGATGCTCAGCACCATCATGCATCACTGGCACCAAGGGACACAACACATGAAGAGATGAGGCACTGCTCTCAATCAGTAGTCCCATCTAAAAAGCAAAAGAAGACAGACTGGGGAAGCTCACCAAAGCTGAAAATATCTGGGCATAAAGAGTGGAGCAGAGAGCAACCCATGTCAGGCCACTGTAGTCCTGGCTGCTCAGGCACGGTGCTATCAGCTGCAGCCCCATTGAGGGCTCCATCGAATCCAGTGTCCCGAACTTCCCACTCAGGTATATCATTGAGGAGGAGTTGCAGCTCACCTCTATGTCCTAGACCTTTGAGGTGGAGAGACAGCTCATAGAGGGCACAGCACTGACCCGTCCCCTACGCGGGGATGGATCAAGGCCAGGACCCCAGACCATCAGTTCAAGAAAACTCCCAGTTCCATATAGGGGCAAGTCATCAAGGGGCAAGCTATCCTTTATGATGTTTTTGCCCTCTCTGAGGTACCACGCTCTGGCACCGTCAAGTACTGCACTGCCCTGGTCACCTAGCAATGAACAGTACACCTCTGACTCTGAGGAATAATCATACAGCTCAAGAAGGAGCCAGGCCTGGCACCATTAGGCAGCAGGCTGAGGCAGTGCAACCGTTCTCCATGTCTTGGCCTCCTGAAAGGCAGATGCCAGCCCAGTGACCTTTCTGGACCCTGCTGGCATTCTGCCAGCCATAGGGGTCACATTGCAAAAAGTTGCATTTGCTTGTTTCTGAGATTAGAACCCTACCAGCTCAAGCAGGTGGGAAAATATTATGTGGCACTGAACATTGCCCCAGGCCCAAACCCAGCACTGAGCCCAGCACTGAGCAGGAACTCAACCCTGGCATCAAGGATGCCGCACCAATACCATGGGACTCCTTGAGTGCCAAAGGACAAGAACAAGGCACAGTGCCCGTCAGAGCTTCTTTGTCTTCAAACAAAGCAGTGGCAGGAGCAGCAGCTGTACCTACTGTGAGCAAAGTAGGGCTCACCAGGACCTGTTGCATTGGGTAGCACAGAAGATGGGGCTTCAAATAGAGATCTTAAAGAGTGTTATTTTAGCCCCAGTGGTTCCCTCCAGAGTCACTTTGCCATTAATAAAGACAAGTAGACAAACTGGAAGGAGTCCACAAGACAGCAATAAAAATGATAAAAGGTTTAGAAAACCTGACTGAGTAGGGTTAAAAAGAGGTTGGGGGGTGGGGGGCATTGCCTTTTGTCTTTCTTACAACACTCTTGTTAGTATATTCCAGAATTATATTAGCATTTATACAGCTACATCACATTGTCAACTTATATTCATTTTGTGATCCACAATAATAACCCCAAATCCCTTTCAGCAGCACTATCACTCTGTTATTTCCTGACATGCATTTGATTTTTCCTTCCTAAGGGAAGTACTTTGCACTTATCTTTACTGAATTTCATCTTTTTCATTTCAGACCTATTCTCCAGTTTGTCAAGATGATTCTGACTTTTAAATGTTTCCAAAGTGTTTGCAGCCTGACCCACCTTTGCAAATTTTATAAGCATGTGCTTTACTCCATCATCCAAATTATTAATGAAAATATTGAATAGTAGTGGACCCAGGTCTGTCCCCTACTAGATACACCCTCCCAGTTTGACAGCAAACCATTCATAACTACTCCAGTTGTGCACACACCTTATAGTAATTTCATTTAGACCACATTTCTCTAATTTGCTTACAGAGTGTCATCTCTATGTGTCAGAAGCCTTACTAAAATCAAGAGCTTTGCCATAGCCCTTGTGCTATGCTCTGTTCTAAACAGGCCTCCCTCAGTCTTCTGTGGAAGCTGTTTCACTGTGCATACGTAAGTAAATAGTCATCAGAGCAGGAACTTGAACTTGGATCTCCTATAGATAAGGTGAGCACCCTTCCCTTATCTGTATGACTGACTGCCCAGGAAACAAATCGTTTCTCACATACACATTACACTGTGATTTCTCAGCTGTCTCGGTCTCATTGTAAACACAGGAAAGTCAGCATTGGTTCCCACTCAGAAGACAGAGTTCATTGGGTCCCTAATGGACTCTGAGCTTGAGAGCATTCCTGCTGATCGAGCATTGTCAGACAATTCTCGGTCTGCAATCCCAACCTTCCAAAACAGTTTGGGTGTGTCTTAGACCTCATATTCACATGTTTACAGGTGGTTCAGTTTGCACGGTTGTGTCTTCACCTTTTGGAAATGTGACTATGGACTGTTTGCTATCCAGGCCTTCATCTCTTGCACAGGTTGGCTCACCTTTTTCTCTCAGTTCTGTGCTTTCTACAGTGGTGGACATTTCAGGGGAAAGTATGTGAAGACATTTCTTTTACCTGGCCCTTATCAACCAGGGCTGTGGTTGCTGACGCTTTCCTGGTAGGTGGGGGAGAGGCATCACATCTTGGGTTGCTGAAGGTTCAGGGGCTGTGGTCAGGATAGGAAGTTCCACTGTATATCAATGTCTTGGAGCTTTGGGCTGGGCTGGATCAAGGCCTGCCCCCCCATTTGGTGGGGGGGGGGGTCAGGGGCTCCAGGGCCAGGCCAGCACTGCTGCAGGGCCTCAGCGTATCTGTGGCCAGTGTAGCAGCAAAAACAGTGTTTCACAGAAACAAGTAACAAAAGGTGCATGCACTCAGTGTTTGGCACTATATCAGTGTTGTTGCATGAGGCCAGGGACCAGCACTGCTGTAGGGGAATTTGGGGAGGGGGCACAGCCAGTGCTGCTGCAGGGGGTGCTGTGGCCGGCACTGCTGCAGAGGACTTGGGGGGAGCCTCCCGGCTGGCACTGCTGTAAACAACTCTAAAGGCCACTGGGCACAGGCCCCAGAGGCCCATGAGATAATCTGCCACTGGCTTTGGGCCATCTGTAATTCTTGTTTCAATTTCCTAGAACACATGAAGGCTTCAATAGCTCGTATACTTACAAACAATATGACATTTTATTATGTGAATAAGCAAGAGGGAACATTCTTCAGGGTGTTCTGCCAGGGGGCAATCAGTTTTTATCAGAGTCTCACTCCAACAGCCAATCACATCTCTCAGGCTGTCTCATTAGGAATTTTTCCCTGAATCAAGAGTGATTGTGAAGCTCAGTGTTCTGCAAGTCATCTTTTCACCCTTGGACATCCCAGTCATTGGCCTGTTCACTACAAAGGACCAGCTGTTCTGTTCTTGAAGGGACCTCAGTCCACGCTCCCTGACTGACACCTGCCATCTCAGCAGGCAGTTGGCTCTCCTATATGCTTTTCCTTCTATCCAGCTCAACAATTCCACAGAGCATCCTCAAGCTGAAAACGAATTGAGCCAAGTCAGTCCTCATTGCTGCAGCATTGCTGAAGCAATTCTGTTTTTCTAACATTCTCATTCTGTTGATTCAGCTTCCTATATCCTTCTCTTATAGCCTTTCTCTCCACTCTGGCTTACTTACACAAAATCATGGTTGCACTCTGCGTCCTGCATTCAGCTCTCTGCATCTCACAGCATGGCTGTTCTACGGATGAATGAGAAGGAAGAGCAATGCTCACTGATTGTTCATCTGGTATTACTGAGTAGTAGAAAATTTACCTCTGGATGTCCTATTTGGTAGAGTAGAAGTATTTTTCAGTGTGGATGTTAGCTCATGGAGTTCAGCCAATCTTGATGAGTATCCAAGACATCTTGGAGTATTTGCTGCATCTTCAGTTGGTAGGCATTATACTTCTCTCATTGAGGGCACACCTAACACTAATCTCAACCTTTCATCCATTCATGGAAGATCAGTGTTTTCCACTGCCATGAGAGTCTTCAAAGGAATCCTTGGTCTCTGTTCTCTGGGGTAGAAACCACTTCCTTTGTGAGACCTCAGCACAGTCTTATCAACTCTCATGGTACCTCAGTTTGAAGCTCTGGCACCTCGCCAATTCCTGTCTTGTGTCAAAGAACTGCATTCCTCATGGCTATAAAATCTGCACGAAGAATTTATGGGGCATGGGTTGTGTTTGATGGCAGAAGGAATGTTGACTGGGATACTGGAGGGTTATCCAGTACTTTTTTGAACAAGAGCTACCAGAGGTGGTCAGAAGGGACAATTAAAACTTCTTTTAGCTAGCTTCTCAAACAAGACAACATCCCTGAATTCTACATTGTCAGCAAGTGGGTACAGTACTCTGTCATGATGCTTGAATCTACAGCCTTTTAGCTAAGAGGCAAGGGTGCAACCTACTGATAACATCTGGGTGGAAAGCCAGCAGTGACTGTTGTTTGTTCGTTTGGGATTTTTAGAGTCTTTTAAATGAGTCTGAACAATGAAATTGGTCTAACAGCTAATCTGTGTAGCTGTGGGATCTCATTTCTGTTATCCTTGTAAATCCTCCTTCTTTCCATTCTGCTATTACACTAATTATTTGCACGTTGTCTTTACACTGTGAACTTTTTTGGACTGGGATCATGTCTCATGTTTTCATACAGTGCTGAATTCAATGAGTTCCTGAGCCTGGCTGGGCTGTTAAGCACCATCTTAATATAATAATGAGGCCAACTGAGCTGTAATAGCATAGGTGAAAAACAGAGTCTTCAGAGGCATGATTTTCCCCTTGCATGTGGACATATAACTCCCATTGACTTCTGCAGGGTTTTGCCAGGAGTGTATGTCTTCCATGATGAGAGGTCCCCAGGTATTTACAGTGTTCAGTGCTCATGTTTAGAAGAGAGAGTGCATAAGCAATATGTTTGAGGGGAAAAAAGTAGATTTTTGAATGTCTCTTTCTGTATAAGCAGAGGGGGATGAAAGACCAAAGTGGTGTCTTTTTGTTATTCCAATATACTAAAATATCAACTACTGTATAGTGTTAAAACTAAGACTAATAGGACTAATATCTGTTCAGGATTTTTTTTTAATGTATTAGTGTTAAAAATGAAGAAACATCTGTTATTGAGGTTGCCTGTATTCTTGCAAGCTATTTATGTGACCAACTCTTGCTGTATGATTCCTAGTCATATATAAGAAAAAAGGCAGACTAAAACTTGGAATAATTGGGAAATTGGCAGAAAGGGTTAGAGATGGCTTTGATTTTAAATGATATCGGCTTAGGGTGAATTGGGTCAGAAAAAATGTTTTTCGACTATTGAAAATAAAAATTATTTTCTTTCTTTTTTTAACAGTTAATAAGCAAATTAAAAAAAACCCAGAAAATATTCCTTGGCAAGTCAAGTGAATCTCAGGAAGCCATGCCTTCACTGTCAGCTCTTATTAAAAAGACTTGTATTATAAAATTGATGCCATACATAGTCTAATGAAGGGATTATAGTAGAACTGTGTGCACTTGAGCGGGAATTAGTGCCTTGCATTGAGAGATACATCTGGAACAAAGAGGATTTTAATCAGGATACATTATTAATGAATTGCATATGAGCTACACAAACTTGCTTTATTAGGCATACTGTAAATGAGCTTATTTGGTAAGAGCATGCAAAATGTGTGTGTTAAGAGAGGATATTTTCAGAATTTAACTCATCTTTATATGGTAACGGCATCTGGCTGTAATTGGTGCCTGTGGCAATTGTTGATACCCTGATATTAGCTTTCCATGCCCTTTAGCGGGATTGGGAAAACATTTCTAGTACTCGTTAAGCTGTCTATTATCAAGACATCATAAATATACACACTTAGAATAGATGATTTGCTATATCCCATTGCCTTAGAGCGCTTAAATAAATTAGTTCCTACTATTTCAAGCATTAATGTTGAAGTAATAATTATGCATAAGGCAATAAAATGCAATTAGAATTGCCTTCAAACTTACTGGAGTGAGAACATTTCCGGAAAATATAACTTGCTCTTCTCTTAAAATACACTCCTAAGCAGCTGGATGGGCTGTGTGGTTCAGGATGCTGGTAATGGTATGTTAAGCTTTTCCCCTTAAGATCATCAGCTTGCCTCCAGCTCAAATCAGTATTGATAAAGTTGTTAACCATCTTTCACCTAGTCAGTGACTTCTGCAATGAAGTGCTGGTCTGACTTTTTAGTATGCAAGTGCTCACATACACTTGGCATTGAGTTTTTCAAAAGTGAGAGCCATTACTTAAGCAGAATGCGTCCTGAAAATACGTACTGTGTCTCTGTGTTTAACATGCTCCGTTTTTCCAAATATGCTCCATTTTGCGGTTTTGCAGAAGATGTGATGCGTAACATTACCTAGATATCTCAGATCTCTGCAATAGTAATCATAATAAGGTAAGGTAATAAGTGTGTGTCAGCCTGGATTTTCAGTCTGAGGTCTGAATTTTCTTGCATTAAAGTCAGACTTCTTATGTTCTTTGAATGTACTTTTTTTTTTTTTATAGCTGAATCATAAATAAGGTGTTCGAACTTTTTTGGCAGTCAGGTAATAGTTAAATTGAGAAGAACGTTTATTTCCCAACTCAGAAAAGCCATTTAATGGTGTTGGGTCCATTTGCTCATAGCGGGACTATACCCAAGCACTGCAAACCCCAGGAGCTTGGCAAGCCCAGCAGACTTGGCAAGTTTTCCTAGCAACGGACTCACCCAGTCTGAGTCAAGCATAGCTAGTTGTGACTTGCACAGCTACAGTTGTATTTAGTATTTCTTGTTAACAAGAATATTAAGACAGAGGTTTTTTTTCATAACCTCAAAAAGTAATACATAGACTGTAAAAATAAATAGTGTTTAACAAACTGCACATGACAATGTATGGCTTATGTCAGCTTCAGAATAAATATATCTGTATATTATTTTACACTGAGACTCCATGATATGTGGTCCTTGACATAAGATATGAAGGAAATGGACCATGAATTCTTCCTTGTGTTGATTGGCATTTGTTAGTGTGAAACCCTGCAGAGGAGAAGCATGAGTAGTATTTTATAGTGCGTCATGAGCAGACAACTCTGTCTCATGTTCAGAGAGAGTGTAATGCAAGTAAATTTGTGTAAGCATTGAAAATACAGCCAGTTGTTGTTTTGTTTCAGTTTTACCTGTATGGATCCTGCTGAAAGGAAAACTCAGTCAATTTCAGCCTTTAAAGTACCAAAATATTTTTAAATGTGTGTTTTCTTCATTCTTGCCCATCTAAATAGTATTGCCCTTGAAACAAGTGCATTTGATTATCCAACATATGATTATTTCAATAAAAGATACTTTGTAGGGTTGGATGAAGTTTCAAAAAATTGATTTTTCTCATTAAACTTCCAGCACCTCCAACTGATGACTTTTAGTCCAAGAAACTTAGTAAAATGCTACAAATGTTATTTGTATATCTAAGTCAAAGCCAACCTTGTCAAGGGTTGGAAGAGTCAGAAACACCCCCTCTCAGTTTTCTACTAAGGTGTCTAATAAGTGATACTATGTAAACCTTTCCTTGAGGATTTTTAGAAATCTTTTATGGACCAGTATTGCTAGGTAAGAAGCACTTGGTATGGAGGTGAGGTGCTGTTCTTCACAAGGAAAAGCTGTTACATTTTGTTCATTTGTCTGTCTGTCCTGTGTTGCTCCTCATGGCCTCATAATATCTTGCAAGTTAAATATTCCACAAGATTTTATGTTTTCCTTCCTACCCTTAGTGGTAAGAATTTTTTTATTGTGGGAAATCTAACTAAAAGAAATGAACTGTGCATTTTATTGTTATTTTCTGCCAGAAGTAAGGGCCCTAGTCAAAGGCCAGCTGAAGAAAAAGCCCTGTTCCCCATCTGTACAGGGGCTGACATTTCCATTTTTCCACAGGACTGTAGCTGTCATAGGAAGTTATTGTCTCAGAGATAATGATGGTTCCTTAAGTAGCTTAAGCCAATGTCATAGAGAGCTCTGAGTCTTACAACCAAATCCTTGAAGTTGACTTTGTTCATTGGGGTTCCAGAGGACTGAGCAGCGTATGGGGAGTTTTTCTCCCATGAGCTCCTGTTGCTGAGTAGACAGATGGAGTGCTGTATTCTGAACTGATTGTCTCGGGGATCAGCCTCTTCATTCATAACCACAGTGACTTATAGAAGAGAACCCTGGAGGTCACAAATTCCTCGACCACCATTGCCAAAAACCTGGAGATATCTTTCGGTAAATTAGCTGTACTTGTTTCATCTCAAGAGAAGATGTTCTCAGACTTTTTCAATCTGAGCCCCCTACCCCACCCCGAAGCTATGATTTTTTGTTTCACTCATTTGCAGTTCTACCCACAATCTAGTTGAGAAACCAATGGGCAGGTTGCTCTTGGAGAGGCAGGTCTCTGTTGGCTTGTGTTTGATGGGTTCTTAGGGTGAGGCAGGAAGGGGATTGTCTACTCTACTGGATATTCTGTTGAAATGGAGGTGTTCCTTATGGAAATTAAGGGTTCTGAACGCTGCTTCATCTCTCTCTTTTCTCTCTCCTCCTCAGACCTGGTATGTGTATTTAAACATGGCAAGAGGTTGCTTAAGCAAAATAAGAAGTATGGTCAAGGAAACTGGCTCCTCATAATTTCTAGGCAGAACTTGCAAAGCAGCATAGCATTCTGGTTGGAATAATATCTAAGACTTTCCTAGAATGATAGTAGTGCTGTTTTTATCCAAATGGTATCAAATGGGACATTACAAACAAAACTTCATAACACGGTTACCTTGCAATTTCTAGCACTTGCCAGCTTGTGATGGAAATTGGGTTAGCTTCTAATTTTGTGTATGTTAACAATTTGTCAGTAATAAAACATTTTTAAAGGGTTTTAGGAATCTTTTTTTTCTCCTTTCAATGTAATGATGCTAATACTACAAACTGCTCCATCACCTTAGCGATCTTACTTAAATAAGCAGTTCTGTAGCACTATTGAAAATGCAGCATTTTAAAAAAGAACAACTGTGTGACACTGCTGATAATTATTTTTAGAGCCCGCTAAGCAGCTGTCTCCAGATGGTGGTCCACATTCCAAACCGTTCTCTCCTCTTCAATATATATGGAAACATTTAGTGCAATGTTGGTCTAAAGTTTTGTGTAACTTTTTTTCTGTTTCAGCTTTGGTTTGCATTTGTTAATGGATTTTCTGGGCAGATTTTATTTGAGCGATGGTGCATTGGCCTGTACAATGTGGTAAGTATTCCATGTCTCTGCCTGATGGCATGCAGAACCTCAGTGACATTCCATTGTTGTTTATGTCTGTGCACTTTATCTCAGCCATCCATCTGCATACATATCATGAAGTGCAAATACATTTTAGGGCCTTTTGTTGATCTGCCCGGGACTGTAAATGCAAAAGACCCTGGATGTTTATTTTTAATCACAGCAAATATATTTGGAATAGTGTCTTGAAAGTATTAGCACATTTATCGTAACAATGTGCTTTCATTAAATCTCTGCATGTTTAGGCAACTCAGATGGTTCATTGCTTCCTGTTCAGAAAGTATTTAGGACTTGTTTTTTTTATATTTAAACATTTTTATTTTTCTGGTTTTTTCCTACCCAGCATAAATATACATTTATGTTGTATCATGATTTTGGATTTTTAGTGCTTTATTCATTATTGTAGTACAGTAGCTCCTAAAGCCACTCATCATTTTCATCCAAGGGAGGCTGTTTTTTAGGCATTTATCATCCACGATTAATACTAAAGATTTATTCTGTTCCTGGGGCTTATAGAAATTTGGTCTATCAATTCACTGACATCTGCTAGTGACATTATTATTTACATCTCATCTGGTGCCTGGATCCACAAGCCTTGACTATGGCAACAGGGAAGCTGCAGGAACATTTGTCAACATGTATGAAATTTTCTCATTGTGTGTTCTGAATTGTGAGTTTTTGAGGAAATCCTTGGGATATTTTTAAACAAATTTTCTTAAATATACTAAAAGTCACCAAGTAAACTATTTGTATCATTAATTAATGGCTTTAAGTAAAGTTTACCCTTTATTCTACCAGGACTTGCTTTAAAATTTTAAAAATATAATAATCGTAATCCCACAAAACCCAGTGTCCAATGAGATCTTATTTTCCTCTCTGGAGATTTTAGGCCAGTGATTTTACATTATCTCAGTTCTTTGCATTCCCCAAACCCAGAGATTTAGCAATTTTCTTAAAGCACCCCGCTCCACCTCTTCTATTCATGTATTTGTATCTATGTATCTTTTAACATTATTTCTTTTCAGATGAATCCAGCCACCTTGAATTAAGCACTTTGACTACTGCTTCTGAAAGCAATGAAGAAATAATTAACCACGTTGCTTTTAACTACTGTTATTAGGTGTCAGAAATAATATTTTGATTAGTTCTCTTCATCAGTCGGATCTTAAAGCTATTGTTTCATTATGTCTGTATATCCCAGGGTCACTAAAGACCTAATCCTACAGTATGCAGGAGGTGCTCAGTCACCCAAAGGGATTAGGCTTTAAGACATCACTGAGGGGCCCAATTCTGCCACTCTCACCAATGCAAAATAATGCTATACTTCTTCATAAGTAGCTCCATTACAATATTACTGAGTGTAGGTAAAGTTGGTAGAATCAGAATTCTCGTATTACATTGTTTCTCCTTGGAAGGTTATCTTCACAACCAGATTGGCTAAAAAATGTGGTTGGATGGTTGGTTTGTTTGTTTGAATGAAACTTGAAATGCTGCAGAAAACTTGGGAAATACCAAAAGTCTCTGGAGACATCCTAAATCCATCCTACCGCATGAAGTCTTCATGGAGCATGTTAAGCCACCGTTTCTCAACCACTGTGTCATAGCACAAAGGTGTGTCGTGAAGAGCAAGGAGGTGTGTGGCCAAAAATTAGCGTTCGCCCCCAGCTCCCAGCTGGAGCGCTACTGCCTCAGCTTCCCTTCTCCTACTCCCTGCTGAAGCAGGACGGGGGGGAGGCCGGCAGGAGCAGTGCTCTGCTGGGGGCAGTCCCAAAGCTGCAGAGGTCTCTGCAGATCCAGGAGGTTCCCAGCCCTACAGTCTGCTGGCTTCCCAAGAGGGGAAGTCAGCAGCAGGAGCGTGCTGCTGTGGCTGAGGGCAGTCCTGGAGCTGCAGAGATCAGCTCTGGGAGCCTCCCAGCCCTAGTGCCTAATGGCTTTCCTTCTACCAGTCAGAAGTGGGGCGAGAGGAGCCAGTAGAGTGCCAAATATCATGTTTTGGCAGATTTTGTTACTTCTGATCAAAGTAATAAAATCTGTCGAAATATGGTTTTCAGCACTGCACTGGAGCCCATCCTGCTCAAGAGGGGAAAGGGGGCAGAGGGCTTGGTGTGTCACACAGAGCTAGGAAGCCTCCCTGCTGTGTCATGACCCTGAAAAGTTTGAGAACCCCTGCGTTAGGCTAGTGGCCTTAGTTTTAGCTTTCATCTCCCTTGTAGGGGTGCTGCCATTGCAGCCAGTCTGGCCTGTTGCTTTATGAGTAATTTAAGAGATTGTATCATTCATGCAGAAAATATGCTTGCAATTACTGATCTCCACTAATATCCAGGCCTATGTGGAGCTGAATCTTCACCTGTACTCTTTGGACATAATAGTCATTTCTGGCAGGAATCACAGCCCAACATGCAAACAAAAGATTTTGCAAAGATAATAAATAAAACTGCATCTAATCAAAGATTCTTAGCTGAACGATAGTCAAACTGTAGAGAATTGGATTAGAAATTCCCAGCATGAAACTGTCAATGTGTGTAGAACATGGAGGAAAGTGAGGGAGGGAGAATATAGTTTTAGGCTGCATTATAATAATACTTTGAATGTATAGTATATCCCATCCCAAACCCTCAAAACTCTAACCAAATATTGATGAATTAAGTCTCTAAGGACCCCTGTAAAGTAGGCATGAGTGTTGCAACAGTCATGCAGATGAGGAGGCTGAGGCATAGAGCAATTGCTGAGGTGTCCAATTCTGCAACACTTACATTGGTAATGCATCTGACGAAGTGGGTTTGAGCCCACAAAATCGTATGCACAAAGAAATCTGTTAATCTATAAGGTGCCACAGGACTCTTGTTGTTTTTACATTGGTTAGCAGTTAGTCTTGGGAGTCATCGTTTTGACATCAGTGAAACTGCTCACATGCTTTCATTGTGAGTAAGGGTTGTAGAATTAAACCCAAAGTGACTTGCCTAAGGTGCTCTCCCTCTTTTTTCCCTCATGGACCAGTATCCGAAGGTCCATGGCCCTAGCAAATCTCTCTTCCATCTCAGGAGCACAGTGCAGCTTTGCGCTTCCCACAGTATTTCTGAAGGTGAGTATTCCTTTAAGACCACAGCTTCCTTCAGAAAGGAGAGATCCAGCAGCAGTGCCCAGAGCCGCCACTGTCAGTAGCACAAAGTGCTGGGCATGGTTCTAGCTGAGCCTATCTAACTCCATCCCCACAGAGCCAAAACTTTGAGGGCACATGCCCCAGGAAGCCTCTCCTCCCAGCAGCATCAGAAACCCAGTCATGTCAGCAATTCTGGTCTCTCTCGCTGTCTCTTAGGGTTGAGAGTTTGGCTTTTGGGAGGTTTAACTCATGAGATAGTTATCTGATCAGGGAAATAGGATTTTCTCCCTTCTCATAGTTTACTGCTACATGGACCCATCTCTGCCCTTGGATGCAGCAGGCAGAGTGTGATAATGGTTGAAGGATTTTTTTTAATGAATTCTAGAAATCAAAATAAATAAATAAGTGAATTATGTGAAGGTGGGGGCTGTTGTTCTAAGGAGAGTGGGAAGAGTTCATAGTTTTTAAAGGACACAACCAGTGCTAGATATAGAAGTGCTTGGGATAGATTGTAAAAAGCCTTTCAAAATAAAAAAAACTGTAGGTGAAATCTTGGTCACCTTTTTCAGCCAGGGTAGTGGCGGAAGCATATAGGCTATGTCTACACTAGTAAATTAGTCCGGACTAATTTGAATCCTGTGTACACTAGCCTTTGGCTAGTTCGAACTAAAAACAAGTTTTAGTTTGAACTACTTAGTTTGGCTGGTTAGTCTGAACTAACTGCTTAGTTCAAACTCATTCGCATTTTTAGTTCCAACTAGCCCAAGGGAGACATGCTAATTTGAACTAAATAATTTTGAACTAGTGGTTAGTTAGAATTAAACACATTTTTTTTAGTTCGAACTAACATTTAGTTTGAACTTGCTGCCCATTTTTTTTTTAGTTCAAACTAAAAAGTTAGTTTAAGCAAGTCTGAACTAAGTTTGTAGGTGTAGACATAGCCATTTTGATAGACCTGCATAGTGGGGCTGTGATTTAACAGGGATTTTTTAAAAGCAATCACTAAAAGACTCAGTAGTTTTAACTTCAGAAGAATCAGGCAGGCACATTGTGTGGCCATGTTACTGGTATATTTCCTGCTTCCCTCCTCTACTCAGCAGGGTCTTCTTTTTGGTACGTAAGAGACTGTATCTAATCTGTCTATTTAAGGTACTTAAAGATGCTGGCTCCCCATCGGCACAGTGTCTAAGCGTCTTGCAATCTTTAATGTATTTTTCCTCACAATACCACAATGAAGTGCTATTTGTCAAAAATAAGGATGCGATGAGTCAAACTCAGTGGGTGAAGCAGTGGCAGTAAGGTGTAGAGCTTAGTGAGATGGCAGCAGGACCAGGATCTGAAGCCACAGGGAGACTAGACATGAGAACAGGGCTGCAGCCAGGGAAGGGCTGAGGCAGGCTCAGGCTTCTGGGGTCTGGTCACCAGTATCAGGCAGGGGAGAGTTTTAAGAAGTCCTTTAGCTTCTCTGCAACTGCCTTGTCTTCCTTGCATCCTCCTTAGTACCTCAGTCATCCAGTGGCGCCATGGAATGTTCTGCAGCCTTCCTGCTTCTAATGTACTTCAAGAAGAGTTAGTTTTAGTGTCTTTTGCCAGTTGCTCTTCAAATTCTTCTTTGTCCTGCCTCCTTATACTTTTACACTTGACTCGCCAGAATTTGATCCTTTTTATTTTCCTCACAAAGATTTAACTTTGAAGAATGTATTTTTTCCCCTAACCACTTCGTTTACTCTGTTTAGTCATGGTGGCATTTTTTTTAATTCTCTTTGTTTGCATTTGGCAGGCGATGGGTGTATATATTTAATTTCAGCCTCTGTTAGGGTGTTTTTTAAAGTTTCTGTGCAGGTTTCAGGCATATCACTTTTGTGACTGTTCCTTTTAATTTTCTATGTAACTCAGCTCATTACTTTTTTGCTGTTCCCCTCTTTGAAATTACATTCTGTTGCTCTGGTATTCCCCCCCACGAGAATGTGACATTTAATTTACATTATGGTCCCTATTACTGAGTGCTTGGAGCAGATACTGTGCTCCACTTAGGACTAAATTAAGAATTGCCTCTCCCCTTGTGGATTCCAAGACTCGCTGTTCAAAAAACCAATCACTAGCATTGTTTAGACATGTTCCCAGTCAATATGGAGATAGTTGGAACTCCCAGATTGTTACTGGGTTTTCTGTTTGTGCAGCTCCTCTACTGTCCCTGAGCATTTCACCATCACAGTCACCATCTTGTTTAAGTATTCTTATGCTATAATTTTATTATTCAAGCACCAAATGTCTAGCCATATAGATTCAGTGATATAGTTTGATTTACTGTAAGATACTTACTGCCTTTGAATTCTTTTTTTCCACATAGTGCCACTCCCCCACCACTGCAACTTACTCTGTTGTTCCTATATATCTTATACCCTCCTATTAACATGTCATTGATTGATTAGAATTGTTCCACCTAGTTTCTGTGATATGCATTATACCAATATCCTCATTTAATAGCAGGCACTTAAATTCACCCATCTTGGTATTTAGCATGGATTCACCAAGGCAAAGTCATGCCTTACCAACTTGATTACCTTCTGGGATGATGTCACTCTGTGGATCTGGAAAAACAGTAGACATCATATACTTTGACTTAAAGCAAAGCTTTTGATACAGTCTTTCACAATATTCTTGTTAGCAGGTCAAAGAAGTATAGGTTGGATGAATTGCTTGTATGGTGAGATAGAAAGCTAGCTAGAATATTGGGCTCAACCACTTAACGATCAACAGCTCAGTGTCTAGTTGGCAGCTGGTATCGAGTGGAGTGCTCTGGAGTCAGTCCTGGGGTGAGATTGGTTCAGCATCTTCATTCATGATCTGGATGACACAATAGATTGTGCTCTCTGCAGTTTGCAGATGACACTAAGCTGGGGCAAGTGGTAAATACCTTGGGTGGTAGGGATGGGATAGAGTTGCCTAAACAAATTAGAGAATTGGGCCAAAAGAAAAACGATGAGTTCAACAAGAATAAGTAGAGGGTCCTTAGAACAAAAGAATCCCACGTACTTCTACAGACAGGGGACTGACTGGCTAAACAGCAGTTCTTCAGAAAAGAACCTGGGGGTTACTGTGGACAAGAAACTGGATACAAATCAACAGCGTGACCTTGTTTCCAAAAAAAAAAAAAAAAACTGTGTTTTTCAGAGCATTGCCAGCAGATTGAGGGAAGTGATTATTCCACTCTGTTTGGCACTGGTGAGCCCTCATTTGGGGTACTGTGTTCAGTTTTGCCCTGTTTCCCCTCCTCCTCCCTCCCAGTACAGAAGGGATTTGGACAGATTGGAGAGTGTCCAGGGGAGGGCAATGAAAATGATTACGGAACTGGTGCACATGACTTATGAAGAGAGGCTGAGGGAACTGGGCTTACTTAGCCTGCAAACAGGGTCAGCCTTACCCATGAGCCAATGAGGCACTGGCTCAGGGCGCTGCAGGTTAGGGTCGCTGGAGGTAGAGTGGTTTGGTCCAGGAGCCAACCCCACTCTCCCCCCCCTCCCCTGAGCCAGCCACTCTGCCCCCAGGGGTGGAGGGGACCAGCCCAAAGGGCAGACTCCTCTCTCTTGCCCTGCCTCTGGGCCGGCCCTCCCACACCAAGAGAGGAACAGCTGGCCCAGGGGAGGGGCGGAAGAGTGGAGCCCAGCCTCTGGGATGGCCCGGTCTGCCCCTGTGCTGGCTGTTTCTTGCCCTTGGGATGGAGCGAGCCAGCTCGGATTGAAGGCGAGGTTCCATGCCCTCTCCTGGGAGGAGGTGGGGGGAGGGATGCAAAATCAAAAGCCAGCTTGGGGTGCCACAGCTCCTTGAGCCAGCTCTGCCTGCAGAAGAAAAGAATAAGGGTGATATGATAGCAGCCTCCAGCTGCCTGGAGGGGGTTTTCAAAGAAGATGGAGCTAGGCTGTTCTCGGTGGTGGCAGATGACAGAACAAGGAGCAATAATTTCAATGTGGTAGATCTAGACTGGGTATTGGGAAAAGCTTTTTCACTGTGTGGGTGGTGAAGCACTGGAAGGGGTTATTCTAGACAGGTGATGGAATCTCCATCCTTAAAGGTTTTTAAGACCTAGCTTGACAAAGCCCTGGCTGGGATGATTTAGTTAGGATTGGTGCTGGTTTGAGCAGGAGGTTAGAGTAGATGAGCTCCTGCAGTCTTTCCCAACCCCACTCTTCTACGATTATATGATTTCATTGACATTGTAGATATTTTCTGCATCTGTTGTAACAAAAGCATATACATGCAGAACAATAATTACTTGACAAAATTCTAAATTCCAGAAATCTCATAAATAAATCTTCCCTATGAAAACTAAGCTGAAAAAGCAGAAAAGAAAAATAAATAAAATAGTCATCTTTGTTCATTTCTCTACATATTCCTCTGACCTAGCAGTATCACTTCTTTCTTGTCTGGATTCAGTCTGAGTTATTCCTATCAAGGTGTTTGCTCAAAGACTGAAGAAGTCCAGAAATAACAGAATCCAAAATGTTCTTTATTTTTTAGAATTTTTTGTTTGATTTCTGCATTTAATTGTAGTAATGTCTTTATATAACCTTTGCTTTTGTATAACAAATAGAGCATTTTAGTCACTGTTCCATTTGCAGTTGTGTTTGAACCAACATACTTCAAATCCTTTCTATAAAATACATACCAGGCTTTCCTTCTCAAATGTTAGATATGTTTTAACATAACTAGATTAGTTAGCTAATAATGTGAAACAAAATGCTGATGCTCAGCTTGTTTCATTCAAGCCGTGATGTCAAACTCATTTGCTATGACAGGTCAGATTTGACTTAAAGGTACTTCAGGTGGGCTGTAGATACCATAAGTCAAAATACTATGGCACTCCTGTGGCCGCAATCTCTCTCTCTCTCTTCCTTCCCCCCCTTCTCCCTCCACTGTTAGGGAGAGAATGGGGTCTTGCAGCGAACAGTCTTGCATACCCAACACTCCATAATGTCACAAGACCTGATACATTCGGCCCTTGGGCCACATGTTTGACCACCTATGTTTTAAGCTTATTATTTAACAGTAAGAATTTCCCTTTATGGCTTCTTTTTGTGCTTTGGTTAAGTGCAATCATTAATGACAGTTATGAATCACTGAAACCTGGGGGTGAGGGTCTGTCCCAGGGGGGTGAGGTTCTATCCTGACCCAACACAGTGAGAGTTTTGCCACTGATTTCAGCAGCACCAAGATTTCACCCTAGATCTCAAAGCTTATCTTGGATGAACTTAAAAAGTTAATAGGTGTTTTTTTAATTAGAGTTTGTTTTCATTTAGATTTTCACAGCATTGCCACCCTTCACTCTGGGAATCTTCGAACGATCATGTACCCAAGACAGCATGCTTAGATTTCCACAACTCTACAAAATTACTCAAAATGCGGATGGGTTCAACACAAGGGTAAAGGAAATGTTTTGGTTTTAAAGAAAAATACTAACATATTTTCAAGTCCTTTTTATTTCTAAAAGGCCTCATTTAGTAGTTTTACTTCAGTTTTATACCAGCATAACTCCACTGAAATCGAGTTGTCTTTTATCTTTCCATGAATTTTTTATTGGTTTGAAAATAATTTGCTGTTTCTGAAGACTGACTAGAAGAAAGGCCTGAACTAGAATAACAGTCCTGAAATGAATCCAAATTTTGGGAAAGCTCACAATAGGGTGCATATCTGAATATGAAATTTACAGCTCATAGTTAAGTTTACTGAGCAATACGTGGCCTGTCTGCAGCTTTGAAACGTCCTGGATGAGTTGTGCCTGGTTTTGAGACTCATAGCCATAGGCCTACTACTAGCCTTGTTAAGCACTCTTTTGAAGTCTGTCTAGGGTTAGGATGATTTTATTCTTCCTGTCATTGCTGGGGTTTGAGAAATATGCAGATAAAATTACACTCTTGTATCTTTTTTTGTATTTTGGAGAATATCCTACACTTTCTGTTTCATTGAGTTACTGACTTCTTTGTGCTAAAAAACATGGAGTTCTTTTGGTTTTATTGTAAGTAATTAAATATGCTCTTGAAACAAACAAGGTCCTGGATTTGTTTTGTCAGGATTTCTAAGATTTCAAAGAACAAAACTAGAGAATACACAAACCTCTGACATATGAGAAACATAACACTTTTATGTGGAACATTGTGGGGTACAAAAGAAAATTCACCCATTAAAAGAAAATAAAGTAACTACTAATAGTAGTACTGGCTATCATAATGATAATTTGAGTAATTAAGCAAAAGTGAATCCAACTTTTCTTTGTATTTTGATAAAAGATTTTAGGAGATGATATGTTCACCCTAGTATAATCTGACATATGGTATTTTAAAAATATCCTTCAATTGATTCAGTGTTGTCACATGGAAGCACAAAAATTATGTAAAAAGTGGATGAGGCAATACATTTAGAAAAGTTCAGGTATTGCAGCTTAGGAGAAACACTAAACTTTGCCAGTAAACTTCACAATGAGGCACTTGTTGGGAGTTAGAGAGAGATCAAGAGTTCTGGCAGACTCCTGACTTTCTTGGTTTGTTTTTCCTTAGGTTTTCTGGGGTCACTGCATCAACGCCTTGATCCACTCCATCATTCTTTTCTGGTTTCCACTGAAAGTGCTGGACCATGGTAACTACTTCATTATTTCAAATGTCAGCAACTAGTGTTCAGTCTTCCCAGTGCCAGTGTGTTTCCAGAGCTGGAGGTTGCAACAGGTTCTAAGAAAACTAATGATGATAGACAGCTGGGCAGGTTATAGCTTCTAGGCTTGACCATTTATCAGTACTGACCTTTGGAAGCTATTCTCCTTGCATTTGACATGGATCTCTTCTTTATAGTGACTTTTGTACTTAATTTTTAGTAAGTCTCTTTCAGTCACTCACTTATGTCCTCTGAAGAGTCTAATATAAAACATAGGTTCATGCACAAAAAAAAGAAAAAGAAACCTTCAGTTCCTTTCCTTTTACAATGTTTTCATTCTCATAATTGTACAGTGGTTATGTGATGATTTTATACCCTTACTAGGGAACCCTTTGCTTTATATTTTGTCAGGCCTTTTAAATTCTACAATAGACCCTTCCCAAATTTTCTACAAAATGCAGGGTAATTCCTGCAGTGTCTCAACCAATTTCCACTGAAATCAGTGGAAAGGCTTTCATTTCCTGTTTTCCTAAATTTTCTACCAAATGAGCCTGTGACATCCTCAAGTCTGGTATCCTGCAACTGCCATTGGCAACTGCTCGGTACTTTACAGAAAGATAAGAAATCTCACCATGTACCCAACCAGTTGTACAATGTTGTACATGGACAGGACAAACCCTTGCAGTCTATCTACTTTATTACCTGACACAGGAGATAGGATTAGTGGTATCTTATGAATAATGACTTGTGCTATTATTGAGTTAAATTGAACAGTTCCTTTCTAAATTCAGTTTTAGATTGATCTATCTAAAGGTTATAATAAAGGAACATTTGTTTCTTTATATTTTCTTTAACTTCTTGGTCTCTCCCTAAACATTATTTTAAATAAAAATATCTTCTTAAAGTGCCCTTTTAGATGTCAACAGCTGAAATAGATTAGGATGCACATTCTTCTCCAATGTTCATAATTTCATCTCTGAAAAATTATGCTAATATGAGTCCAGATCCTTTTACTCTCCAAGAGGGATGAATATAATGTTTCCAACTTTATTTTTGTTTGAATAAAAAGCGTGTTTAAAGCTTCAGCCAAAATTGCTTAATTCATACTGGTATATTCTTTACCTTCTTGAGTTCCTTAGGATACAGAATGCCTATGTTCAGTGAATGGGTGCTTGTATAGTTCTTCAGACTGATGTTTGCTGTACCTCCTAGCTGTAGTCCAGCCCTATCCTGGGCCCCAGGCCCCATCTCACAGCCCCTGACTCCAGGGCTGCAGCTCCAACCCTGGCTCCCGGACAAGACTGCAGCCCCCAATGACGGCTCTGGCCCTGACCCCTGCCCCAGCTCCTGATTCTGGATCCTGGAGAAGGAAGCATGGACGAAGTAAGGGGGGAGGGCTGTAACCCAAAAAGTTGGGGACCACTGCCATAGACAGCCAAATTTTACTACAAACATAAACATCAGACACTAAAATAAGCAGAAAAAGGAGAAAAAACCCCAATACCCAAGGAGTCTTGTGGCACTTAAAGACTAACAGATTTATTTACCACATGGCCTTTCATGGGGGAAAATCCCACTTCGTCAGATGCTTTGAAGACAAAGTGAGATTTTCTCCCACAAAAGCTCATGAGATAAATAAATCTGTTAGTCTTTAAGTGCCACAAGACTCCTTGCTTTACTTGCTTTACTAGACTAACACGGCTGTCCCTTTGGAACTTGGCTAAAATAAACAGCTCTTGGCATCAACAAGATGCACTGGAGATAATAGGCCTATTCTCCATTGCTCAGCACCCTTGTTTTCATTAACACCAGTACAAAGGGATCACAAATCTGGGGCTTGAGCCCTCCCATTCTGATTTGGTAACATTTTACACCCAGCTTAAACCAGAGTCAAGGACTACACAAGGTGAAAGCTCATTAAGATCAGGACCAATGTATTTAGTAAAAAGAGTTAAGGTGTTTACGGATTCCTGTGACAAGAAGCCAAACAGGCTCCCATCCGTACTGGCTAGGAAGCCAGTTGAAATCACATGGCACTTTGAGTAAATACCTTTTCTGTCTTAATAGCCAGGAATGCCAGAATGGCAAGTCCTACACCCTAGGCTGCAGGATTCAGAGTTGGGAATGTAAGCTATAGTTCTGACCCCCATCATTTATCCAGTTTCATTTCTATGAAGTGATTGAGAAGCAAATCTAAACTGGGTAGTCAGTGTAGCGACACTGGTTAGAAGGTGGTTGAAAAAGCTGTTTACCTGCAGATGTCTAAGTTCAAATGCTGTTTAGTTCAAAAGTGAAAACAGGCCTAATGAATTTTTCTCCACCTACCTAAACTTTGAAATAATTAAAGTAAGCATGACGGGCAGCTCCTACTCAGGAGAGAGCCAAGGTTTGGAAACTGGGGCTGTTGAAGAGCAGGCCAGAGCTGCATCAGCAGAACTCTATTAGGAAGTGGAAAATAGCTGGTGCTGCTGCTTGGATGAAGATCCATGATCATTGTAACACTGCAAGACATATCAGTAAATGATCCCAATTTCTTAGTATGAAGTCCAGGTCTGCCCATAAAGTCAATAAAGTAAAATCAGTCAAGATCATCAGCATTAGGCCAAGACAATACATGTTTATAGAATCCAGGCCCAAGTTTTTGCTATAGGTCTATATTTTAACTCCAGTCTTAAATACTTCTCTAGCAGACATCTTAAAACCTATAAAAACATAACTGGTGATTGTACTTTGGTAATACTTCAGGATTCCAATAATTATGAGTTCATCTGGCATTTGTGTGACTCTTGTGCTTTTTTATGGGCCTCTATTTTAAGTTGGCAAGTGCTCAGAGTGACTAAATGGACAACAGAAGTATTGCCAAGGTTGGCACTTTCAGATGATAGATCAACATGTGCTCACCCTTCTGTCTGCTTTCTGACAGGAGAAAGGGTATGTCTAAGACTGAATGCCAGTCAGTTGATGCATTAACACCCATTAAGATGTTTTAGGTATTACATTATCTACTATAGATCCCTTGCTGCTACTGCCTTTTTTTTTCTTTTAATCTAACCTCATTCGGCTACAAATCACCTAATGTTTAAAAACTACATTACTTCCAAGGAATATCAATTTAAAAAAATATTACAGACATCAGTAAACAACACAGTGACAAAGAAAATTGCTCAGCTCTTCTAGACAATTAGTTTGTTAATACTTAGCAAGCATTCTCTCACTAAAACAGCTTTTTACAAACAAGCTTGTAACTATGATACTTCTGTGCATATAATGGTTGAAGCCCTGGCTAGCACAACGCCACGTTAGCAGTTTCTAACATATTTCTTTTTAAAGTGCTTTGAATAGCTTAGCGTATGAAAGAGACTCAACAAAGACAAATTTGGGAGAGATTTTTTTCAAGAATGTTATTGAAAAGCTTTGCCTTTGAAAATCCTCCATTTTATTCCATTCCTGTTGATACTCTGATTATCAAATGTGATGGTAAGCTTTGTTTTCCCTCTTTCAGATGCGGTGTTCACAAATGGCCAAGGACCAGACTATTTATTTGTTGGAAACATCGTCTATACGGTAAGTTATTAGCATTTCTATCTTAGCAATTTTGCTGAATCATAAGAATCTGCGGAGGGGGGTAGGGTATTTCACATACTGAATATAATATATTTCCTCTATTTATTTCTTTCCACAGTATGTTGTGGTTACTGTTTGTTTGAAAGCTGGTTTAGAAACCACAGCATGGACTAAAGTAAGTGTTCCTCAGTCTTTTTTGGTATTTTTCTTGCCCACATCTTTCTTCCTATTGTGTGTTATATTTTAATACAGAAATTAATATTTTTTTTATTTTGGTTTGAAATGGAAGTGTGTTTTCATCTGAGTGAGAATTCTCTCACATCTGGAATTACATCACTGTTTTCCTTGCTCGTCACTTCATAGAGTATGTTTGTGTTGGGAATAAATGCAGATGATGAGGCATAATATAATAACTTTAACATGCCATCAAACCTGTGCAATAGGGAAGGAGAAAAATTTTTTACTCACCTGCCTCTTGTAAATATTCTGAATTTAATGTATTGGGTATGACCACCAAAGTAACACTGTTAAAGTTGTTGAATATGGCCTGTAAACTACATCTTTTCCATTACCTGATCCACTACATAACCACTTTGAAACTAATCCATGAAGTACCAAACACAAGGTGTCTAGCATCCGGTATGAAATTAGGGCTTGACCTCTATTGATTTCACTTGGTTTTCTGTCAGACCCTTCTTTTGGCAGTTCTTTATCTTTCAAGTCCGTGAAGTCTTTTATATGCTTGTTCTCGCTTGGTGTTTCCAAACATAGCTGTGTTTTCTGAACCAGAGAATTATGTTAGATTTGGGGGTAAATGAAAACCGTACACATTCTCTGAAGCTCAGATTCATGGGTCTTTAATCTCAGTCATTGGCTATAATTTGCTGTCCAATGGATAGGCTTGCCATATATGACAGACTTGGGTAATAGCCTCCCAGAAATCCAATGATTTTTTTTTTACCTTTATGCCTTCTTAACAGAATTTTTTCAGAAACATTTAAGACTTAACTTTTCCAAAATGACCAGTGATTTTGGATGCTTCAATTTCTGGTCATCCAATTTGAAACATCTTATAAGAATTTGAGGTGTCTCAAGTGGGGTACATAAGAATAAAAGCATCCAGAACCATTAATCACTTGAAAATATAGACCACAGAGTGCTCTGCAGGCTGTATATAGTTAAGTTGTAAATAATCATTTGAAGCTGTAAATTATACCAAACTCTTTGGAATAGGGACTGTTATGTCTGTAAAGTGCCCCACAACTCATTTATTCTTATTTGCATTGTAACAATAAAAGTTCAACCTAGTGGTATTACTATAAGAAATGGGGTTATGTAGTCTAATATTCTGAGCACAAGCATGTGATTCAGGGGCTTCTGCATTTGTATCCCATAAGGACCCTACTGACTCCCTTAATGAATGTGGCCAAGTCCTTTAATTTTACTGCCTCCACCCATCCATCTTTAAAATGTAATAATAGTTACAAACATCATCAAGGACTCATGTGGATTAGTTAATTAGTGTTTGTCCAACATTTTGAAGATGACAAAGAGGATTATTTTTATTTTACTTTATTGTTTTGAATGTGATGCCTTTATCTGAAACATATAAAAAATTATTTGTGCTAATTTTTGTGGTTGTTTCTGTGCTATTTTTGTTGTTGTTTTTTATGTGTAGTTCAGTGCCATTTTGAAATGTAAAATAATTTATTAAAAGAAATGAACCTCACATATGCTATAAGTGGACATATCCAAATCTACTCCCTCACCATATGGGGCCTCTTCAAATCCTGTTATATTCAGAATAATTTGATGTTTCTTATCCCTCTTTCCTGAATAATTATCCCCATGTGACTGAAAAGATACCAATTATTGACCTTCCTGCTTTCTGAATTTAGCAAAAAAAAAAAAAAAAGCACTTGTAGAGGTCAATAAATACTCTACATTTTTTCATACTAGAATTTTATAAATAAAATGTCATCCTGTGCAAAAATCTTCCCTGTCAGAAACAGGAGTTTATATATTAGTTGCATGAGTTTTTCATATATAAAAATAATATAAAGAAAAATTCCTCCTAACTCCTTACTCACTGGCTTGGGCCTTGTGATGATTTGTTTCTCCTTGGGGGCCTTGTGTTGGTAATACTTATTGTTTCAGCTGTGAGTGAATCAGTGCATGAAGAACATTCATATTACTTGAAGAGTATTAAATGTAAGACTCTAAGCTTCTTCTCCATCATCAAGTGGATTGGTTACATGCAGGTTTATTCTCCAGAGTCAGAAATATACTTGGCCACATGAGAGAATGTGATAGGTGCAAATGAAAGCTCTAAATAAAGAACTAACACAGATTCACAGTTTTATCGTAACTTACCCAGTATGCAGGGTGGAGGGAATGGCCAGATCAATGGGAGTTCCATGGTGCACAGCTAAAATGCTAGAGTGGAAAAGTTCAGAATGACTTACCGTTGTATATAGTGTATTTGTAGCACTGCAACAGCCTCTTCATGAAACACTTATAGTCACTCAGCATCCTGCCTCAGAAGAGCTTACAAATTAATGTAGACAGAGAGAATACTCAGAACAACATGAGAAAACTGGAGATGCTATGAGCCTGATTCTCCTTGACTTGCATTGATTTTCACAGCTTCATCAGTTACTTCTGGTTTACGTGTGATCAGCCAGTTCATATTTCTGATAAATCAACAATGTGATGAGTCATAGAGCTCTTTTACATATAACGCTACTCCTCCCCCTCTTCTTCCCTGCCTGTCCTTCCTGAACAGTTTATAACCACCCATGGCAGAACTCCAGTCGTGCAGACTATCCCACCACGTCTCTGTTATTCCTATGATATCATAGTTCCCTGTCTGTGCTAATATTACCAATTCTTCTTGCTTATTTCCCAGGCTCCTCGCATTAGTGTATAGGCACCTAAGATATCCGGCCGATTGCCCTATTTTGTCATGTTGATTTCCAATTCTATTACATAAGCCTCCTTGCATTTTTTCTAGGAGTTCTCCTCCCCCACTCTCCTCGCGTGCTGGGGCTTCAGTAGAGCCCTTAAGACATTTGTTTGATTCCCCCCCCCCGTGTTCCAACTACCTTCTCTTTTATTGCTGGTGCTACAGTCCCAGCACCCCCCAAGTTCCATCCCTCCCCCCAGATCACCCACATTGTCACTTACCTGTGGGCTTTGGTCTCCTTCCCCCGTTGAACCTAGTTTAAAGCCCTCCTCACTAGGTCAGCCAGTCGGTGCCCAAATATGCTCTTCCCCTTCTTGGACAGGTGAAGGCCATCTCTGCCTATCAATCCTCTGTCCTGAAACAGGACTCCATGGTCAAGGAAGCCAAATCCTTCCTGACGACACCATCTTCGCAGCCAGGCATTCACCTCCAGGATACATCTCTCTCTCCTCAGGCCTCTAGCCTTGACTGGAAGGATTGAGGAGAACATCACCTGTGCTCCAAACTCCTTCACCCTCGCTTCCAGAGCCCTGAAGTCACCTTTGATCTGCTGAGGATCACCTCTCGCAGTATCATTGGTACCCACATGGATAAGCAGCATGGGGTAGTAGTCTGAGTAGTAATCAGTACATTATAGATGATGATTATTCTCGTAACCATTATGTATAACACCGTATTCAATTTTTCCAGTGATGGGTTTGTTAGTGATGCACGTAGCTTATATATATACATGCAATGGCATAATAAGATTTTTGGAGATGTGATCTCTAACCCATACATTTGAAAATTTCCTTATTAGTGGATCATGTAACCCAGCATGAGTAAAATGGGACCCCAGAGTCAGAAAGTACATCAGCATTCTAAGGAAAATCTGTGTTTCTGAAGCTACATGTAAGACAGACTGGCTGAAAAGACTAACTGTCTGCTGTGGCATGGTGAAAAGATTAAAGAGTCAAGCTGTTATTTGCTGTTTAAGCCAATCTGTGCCACTGGCCTAAAACCAAGTACAGTAGATGGCTATGAGTGAGAATGACGGAGATCTGGAGAGAAAAACAGTCTTCAGAGGAAAATGATAATGTGGATATTAAGTGAAGAGAGCGTTATTGTGATTATTTTTTCACCTCTACAGTTTAGTCACCTGGCTGTTTGGGGAAGCATGCTGCTCTGGTTGGTGTTCTTTGGAGTCTACTCTGCCATCTGGCCCACCATACCCATTGCACCAGACATGCTTGGTCAGGTTAGTTTTCTTTCATGGTTATGGGAAAGATTGGTGAGTGTGCTTTCTAACTGCAGCATTTTGTCTTTAGTGCCTTTGGTAAGTAATATTATCTGCAGCGCCAATACAGCCACAGGATGATACTTGTAAAGGGAACGCTTGCAGAGAGTGCACCTATGCTTTCTGTGAAACATCCCTACATGTGTTCAAGTTTTATAATAGTAATTAAAACCTAAGAGTTTGGTTCTGAAAGTTATTCATAGTATAAGTCACTGCTCATACTGTAGCCATGCAGTAGAGTTTTCCCATTGACTTGGATGGGAACGGGGCTAGGCTTTTCATTAACGCTATTGTCGGGAGATTTTCTGGGTAACAAAGATTTGACAAAGTGCCAGAGAAAAATTTGATATTTTTAAAAATGTGGGTTATGTACTTCCTCTCTTCGTATACTTGGCTTTCTACTATTCCTTTCCCCTAACTTGTTAAAAGTGAACAGAGAATGTTCCTGAAAACAATTTATGGGATGGTCCAAAATAGAAGGGAAATTTGTACATTATAGGTCCCCTGACAATGTTAGTGGGAGTTCTGGATTTGTTCCTTCAATGACAGTTGTTGCAGGTGGTGAAATTCACCCTTCAGTGTCATTATTTCAACTTGTGGTGAAGATAGAGAATAATGAGCCTGTCAAAACTCCCTAAGAGCCCAGTGAGAGCATTTAGAACAGGAGATTCCTAGGAAATAAGAGGTTAGTAAATATACAATAAAATACTACTCCAAGCAAGCTCCAGTGTCATTAGTGACAGTTACTTGAAAAGATGCTCTTACAGGAAGCTTGGAGTTACCTTTAAAGTTGTAAAGATGCTATTGTATGTGTAGAAAAGAGGAAAAAGGAAAATGAGTATTATTATAATAGTGAAACTAAGCACATTAATTTTTATAAAATGTCAAGTTTACACATCAAAAAATAAGAAAAGCAAAGCATCCATGAACTTAATTAATGATTTGTAAGGTTACTTATCACATAATTTCATATAGTAAACCAGCATGGTTCTGGCCTAATAAATATTTCATTATATAGTGCTACAATGCAGAGGATAATGGAGATTATAGTGTATTATCATGGACAGCTCCTAAAGCAAGGAAAGAGAATGGCAGCTGACAGGGTGGGATGAGCCATCATACGACTGACAGACACAACACTAAATTCCTTTGATACTATTCCATAATATCCTCAGTGTGTTTCATAGTGCACATTTGCATAAGCAACTCTAATTCACATTTGCATAAATTAGGTTGAAATTTGATGAATCTTATACCCAGCTATGAATCATTTTGCAATCCATAACAGCAAACTCTTTATGTTCCTATTAACACACAAATGTCAAATAAAGTAGCCCCTTGTATTCAAATGCTTGGGTTGGCGCATTCATTTCTAAAACAAACAAACAAACAAACAAACCACTCCAGAAAAGCACCATGCCTGGAGCAGATGTTAACCACAGTGTAACCCATGAGCTCCAGAGTGAAGTAACTGATGTTAAATAGTGTTTTCTTTTTGCCTGAGTACTTTCTAGAAAAAGTTTTTGTACTTAAACCGTGTTATTTTATACTCTTTAGTTTTCTAGAACAAATGGTGTCTTGAGATATGATATTATTATCTTGCTGCAGGTAAAACAATACTGTAGATTATTCTCATGGAGAGCACAACATATGTGTTGTGAGTGACTGAGTAACAGCATTAATGTAGTCCAATAGTTACATAGCTGCTTCTGGATCTGTAATCAGCTTTTGAAGACATGGAGTTGTTCATCATCTTAGCAAGAGTACAAGAACCTTTGGGGGCAAGTGAGTCATGTGTAATATAATGCATACTTTCAACATAAAAATTAGTTTAAACTGTTCTTTTCTGTTGTAGTTTTATCATATTTTTGCTCCCTGGTTAGTATGCTTTGAGAACATCTTGAGGATGATGGAAGAACACTAAGATAGAGGAAGCTTCTGTTGAACTTAAATTAAGTCATACAGCAGTTCTCAAATAATAATTTGCTAGATAGTACCAAACCATGGTCAAAAGAGCTGGTAGCAGCCTAGGCTTTAATTTTGTAAAATGAATAGTTTCTCTTCTTCCAGACTGTTTGTTGTTCTTTTTTTTCCTGCTCTTCTCCTTTTTGCAATTGTAAGTAATCAAAATGTGTTAAAGCAAAGTGACAGTGAAAGTTTATGGTTTGTTTTTTAAATTGCTTCATTAGAGTGTTTCTAGTTATTTAAATAAATTAATTTTCAACATTCATTAAACACTTCGACTACACTAAATGCCATAGCACTTAGAAGCAACCAAGTTCATAATGACTACAGTGCTCAGCTAGTGTCTGGAACAAGCAGCAATTCCCACCACAAGCCACAAACACAACATGCAAAGCATTTTATTCTGTCTATTCACCAAATGTCTTCATGGAGAGTCTCAGATATTTAAGCATCTGAAAAGATACATTGTTGCTGCTGAGGTTTATTAAACTAATGACTGAATATTTCTTTCTTTTGCCCATGAAGTTTGGAGCATTCTCACATGAGGAAAAAATGCAAGTTTTTCCTTGAGGGCAAGGGGAAGTAACTACTGGAATTAAAGAGTTATTCTCTGCTGTCAGAGACAACGTGTTGCTTTTGTTTCACTTAATGCATTTCATAATACAATAAATGAAACATAGTAGTAATAAGACAGAAGTGTTGATGAAGTCCCGGGGGAAACTTATTGGAAACTTTCCAATAACAAAAGACATCTGACACTTTGGAAATAAAGCAGATAATTTTTAGTAGCTTTTTGGTGGTCTTTTTTTAAGCGCACACATTCATTCCTTAAACAGTACTAGAAGATGTGTAAGTCTACACCAGTGGTTCCCAGTCTTTTCAGTAATGTGGCACACTTTAATGAAACAAACAGTTCCAGGGCACACCCACTTTTTCAGCTGAATTGATTGCTCATAAACATCACATTTAGGGTATGTTCACACAGGGCTTTTATTTCAAAACAACACTGGTTATTTCGAAATAAAAGTCCCTATGTCCAAATTTCGAAACAGCTTAAACCCAATTTGCTTTTTTGATTCCCTCCTTTTCCCTTATTTCGAAAACACTTTTTTGTTATTTTGAAATAAGGTGTTTCGAAATAAGGCTTTATTATATTTACTTACATTTACTATGGTTACAGTCTTACTAAAGTGGTTTGTAACATAGTGCATACAACAATAGCATTAATGTTTCAAACCCACTGGGGGAAAAAATACATATCACCTCAATTTTTGCCCTTTGGCTGCCTGCATTTTAGAATGTTCATGTTTTATAATCAAAAAACCAATATTTTGCTCTTAATTTGATTAATTTTCACAAGTTTCATGAGTTGTAATTTTGGTTGGCTAGAATATTGTTTAAAATGAAACAATGTTTGTTTTAAATTGATTTTCATTACCTTTGTACAAAATTTCCTGCCACATGTGGCCAGCTCCAATGACACAAGTGTGCCATGGCACACAGGTTGAAAACCATTGGTCTACACCTCCAAAAGACTTTAAAAATTATGTATGACAGAGGTGCCCTGAGCATCATCACCTAGTTTTCTTGAGCCTCTTTGGTTTTTCTGTTTAGCTGGTTTTTGCAGAGAAGTTGTATCAAGAAAAGAAAGGGACTTCCAATTCTTGCCTCTGTATAGTCTGTCTTGTGCACATGTGCTAGTTTGGACAAGTTATTCTTTGAATGAAATTTTAATCATAGTGCACCTACTGAGTACCAGTCTCATCCTTTTCCATTTTAGTATGTGGAACTCATTGCCTCATGTTATTATTGAAAGTAGCTCTGCATATTGATCTTTAAATATTTACCTTATAATGTATATATTATGGGCTAGACAGTGCCATTAAGAAAGATCTGTTACAGAGACATGCTGCCCCAGAGAGAGTGCTGTATGTTCCCACGTATGCTGAGGTGCCTTGTCTTCTATTGAGCTCCTTTTTCAGCTAAATACTTTGTGTGTCCAGCTGTCCCTGTTGGCCAGTATGTGATAGTGCAGGGCCATACATAGCTGTGCGTATTTCCTACCCCTTCTCGGGTGTGTGGTTTTGTAAAAATAATAGGGATGGGCTATAATTCTGCCTGTCCTTTACCTGGGTCACATAAATGTGGGAACAGGTAGATTGCCTTTGCTCTTCTGTTTTCATTGAGTCCCAGAAATAGAGTGAAGTCAGGCTTTGGCCCTAAGTAAATAAGAATAATACATGTGGTTGCACTCGCTAGCATAATAATATATCGAGCCTCAGGTCTTAATCTGAGTATGAGCTGGACTCAGAAAGAACTTGCCTACCGTCTTTTCCTGTGTTATAACATTGTATAGTTAAATGCCTTATTGGCAGCTTCTGCTTTTCTCTGAACCATCTGGAATTAACAGTTGTTAGGGACAGGATACTATTGATCCGTTCTGGTTTGACAGTTCCTGTTTTTTCCCCCTCTCTATATAAATGTCTTATATGGGTCTTTGCCTCATTAATTTTGTTCCTGAGACTTGAAGGTAATTTGTATCATACATAAACCTCATTGTCCAATTTTTAATTATTTTTATTCTTTATTGTATTCTAAATACAATAACATAAAAAATTCCCCAGCTGTGGTTAATCTGAAATGTTTGGTGGTTAGTGATGGAGAGGTTTTACTTTTGCCGGGTGACGTGTTGTGTGCAGTCATGTCTCAACTTGTGATTTAAGTATTCTTTTGATTTAGAGCACAATATTTTGATTACTGGTCAGCATTACTAATGTCTTCCTCATCTAAAGGCTTTTGCCCTCCCAGTGGTTGGAAGAACCGACGTTGACACAGTACTTCAAGTTTTTCCCATTCAAAGCCTTCAATAACAAAATCCTGGCCAGTCCTCTCTCACAGGTCCCATCCCAGTCAAGGGACCTTCAACCCTGTAGGTTTGGGCTTTTCTCTTCTGCTTTTTCCCTGGACCTTCCTACCCTTCTGGTACCCCTCATTGGGAATACCAGCTCCCAATCTCCTTCCTCTTCCCTTTTCTCAACAGCAGTCCTGTCTATTGCCATGTTCCTGGCTTTATTGGTTGTACCTATACCTGCACAACAGTCCTTGCTTGGAATCAGTTCCCTACTCCCTGGCTCGCCATCCAGGTGCAGCCAGGCCTCCTTAACACCTTCTCGTCTGCAGGGGTGGATCACTGCACAGGCCTATGTGACACATGCCCAGGTGCGCCCACATTGTGGGGGTCCTCTGCCCTCCCAGCACTGGGCCAGCACAGCTGATATCTCTGCTCTGGGGTTGGAGCCAGGTGGTGTGCACTATGGCCTCTGGTACAGCCTTTGGGCTACACTTGAAGTCACCCTGTGCATCAGTCAGCCCTGGGGCTGACCAGGACTGGGGCTCGGGGTGCGGTCAGGGCTGGCGCAGGGCACCCCCGCAACGCCAGCCTGCCCACAGGGCACTGGTGGAGAGCTAAGGCCCTGGCTGGGGGAGTTAGAGCCCTAAGTGGCGGAACTGGACCCCAGGTGGGTGGCAAGGCCCCAGGCTAGGGGGCCACCAGTAGGGTAAGACCAGAGGCTTCGAGGACCCTTAATCTGCCTGTGCGAGTCTGGTATGGGATGGATGCCCCATCACAGTATCCTTCCTATTTTTACTTTGAGTGATTTTACGAATGTGTTTTGAAACTAAAGTGAAGACGTCTTCTCACTTCCATGCTGCTGCTTTGGTTGATTTATTTGTTACTACCAAAGGAGATTCTTCTACTTTGCAGGAGCTTCTTTTCTGTTCATGTTCTCTGAGCATGACATATTTACTCCCAACTCTTTCATCAGTCCTGTTAGTTAGTTAGTTAGTTAGTTAGTTAGTTAGTTAGTTAGTTAGTTAAAATTGTTTGGCTGGGTATGATTATAATGTTTTAGAAGAACTCTTTGGTCATGTGACCAACCTGTTGAAATCTAGTCTGAGTATATCTCATGGCTATTTGGAGGTAGTGGCTAGCACCTCTGCTTAACATGCAGAAGGTCCTGGGTTCAATTCCCAGGGGGTTGGACTCGATGATCTCACGAGGTCCCTTCCAGCCCTATGATTTGATTTGAATCTGTATTCATGTTCAGGGGTATGAGAAGAGGAGCTTACACAAAAGAGCAGCCCATTTTCTAGTGCAGCATAATATGCTGTATCTCAGTGATCGTGTTAAACAGGCTTCACATTACTACTTTTAATTCTTCACTCAACTGTTGACAACATCTGCAGCTCAGTGTATATTTTCCTACTTTCACAGGTATTTTTACTTTTGTCTTTTCAGTTTTTAATTTTTTCCCAGAGGTTTGTTATTCTTTTGGCTTCTCATTTCCACAGAGTTTGGAGCTGGTTAGAAAACTAGCTGTTCTGATTGTGGGTGATTTCTCTACAGTCACTGACACATTACATTGTGCTGTCAGGGTTTCCATCTGTGGAAACTCTTCATTCAGATGTTAGTCGGAAATCAGGCTTCTGCCTGCAGATTGAAGCACACATGTCTGCTACTCTTGTTTGTTTTTATAATTATGTGCAAGGATCTCCACTGGACTTGATGGGTTTTGGAACTTACTTTTTTTCTGGAGCATTGGCTTGTGTTTTGAGCAGACAAAGTAAAGTACGGTAATGAAATATGCATATTTCTTTTAAACATCTGCTTAGGAAAGGGTTTAGTTATTTTTGTGATCCATGAATAACTTCCACGATGACATTGTCTCTGATGTCGCCATGCTTCAGAACAGGTCAAAAATAAAACATAGAGACCAATAAAGTGACACTGCAATATATTTTTAAAGGGTGTATTCTGAGTATGAAATTTGTCTGAATTAACATTAACATTTTGAAGAGGCTTCCTGTAAATAAGATCTACTCTTTGCCCATTGGCAACTCATCATCAAGTCTGTCCTGGCTATTTCTTAAAGGTGTACAATAAATTTGTCACTCATAAATTTAATCCTTATGGAGATCTAAAGCTGTTACATTCATGCAGCTATACCTAAGGTTGTGTCAGCATTTCCCATATAAACCCCTGTTTTCATGGGTTTAAATGTTGGCCATAAAAATTCAACTTGGACTCAGAATTGTCAATATACAGCCAAATATAAGTCAGCCTTAATTTGCCTTTGAATTTTACTTGTGCTAATTTTTTTGCTCAGTGCAAAATCAAACGCCACTTATTGATAATGTGGCCACTTGATCTACCATAAGCAACTTTTCTTAAAAATAAAATTTGAAAAGGTTCAGCAGGGTAAAAAGGTAATTGTTTTTTAATAATTGTAAAGTTGCTAAATAAATGCTAGTATCATGACAAAGAGGAACTTTAGAAAAAATATAATGAAGGGAAGATTTCAGACTAATTATGTAAATCAATAAGTTGCTAATAAACTGGGAATATAGATTGTCTTTCTCCTATTTTGATGTGTTTAAGATCATTAGAATATTTGATGGAAATGACTAATTGGACCTATGAAAAATAATATGGAAGAAAGGGATCTTAAAGTTCCAGATCAAGGATCTCATTTGCAAGAACCCTAGCTGCAGGATTAGCATATTAAACAGAAAGGCAATTAATGAAATGCAACTTGATTGCAGGTAAATCAGTTTCTAACAGTCAGGCAGGCCAGCATGCATGGGGCTTTACCCATGACTTTTAACATTTTTCTGATATGAGCTGGCCTGTTTCCACACTGTTTGGCCAAACTATGATTAGAAGTAAGGTAATAGAAACTTAATATGAAAAGCAGCATACATAAAGGTATTTTATACGTATAAATAATTGACAGACTATCTGGATACGTTGACTGTGAAATAGCATATAGCTCTGTTCATCAAAACAAAAAACCAGCCCTTTTCCTCAGAAATAAATTGTAGTTCTGTGGTAATGGAATATGCTAAAAATCACATAATTATTCACAGTTCAGAATATGAGGTTGCTTAAGGTCCTTTATAGGTTTCTCCAAATAATTTATGCTTGTTTTTAGAAGTTTCTCTTTGTGAGCAACCAAGCCTATTGCGTGTTCTTGGAAAGTTGGTTTGAAGGTGTCCTATTGAGTGTTTCCTTAATTAAAACTAACTAACTATTTAAACTTAGAGAAGTAGCTACTGTATTGTACTGTACTGAAAGCAAAGTTCATTGGCATTATTGCCTACAAAAACTGTCAGAATTTTGAGTCATTGTGATAGGAAAGAAACTTAGGAACAAAGGAATTGCCCAGCAACGGTCCAGTTAGACTAGTATCCTATGTCAGAGTGACTCAGATTCAACTGCTCAGAAGATGCAAACACTACTGCAGTAGGCAGTCATCCTCATGGAAATTTCTGTCTAATCCCCAATAGGTAGTGTGTGTTTATGCCCTGAAGCATGAGGATTTAAACAGCCCTTCCAAAACTCTTGTTTCTTTAATATTTAATACTATTACTCCAGATATCAGCTGTCTAGTTTTTTTATGATTCCCACTAAACTCCAATGACATCTTGTGGTAATTAACTCCATGAGTTAATATGTGGTTTGTGAAAAATTATTCATTGTGTAAAAACTATTTTTAATCAGTTTTGAGTTTGTCACATTTCAGTTTCTTTGCATTTCTCCTGATGAGCCATTATGATATATTTTCATTAATCTCTATGTAGGGAGGATTCTAAACAAATAAACTCTAGCTGCTGGTTGTGAGACGACTGCACTAGAGCAAGGTTTTCAACCTATTTTCATTTGCGACCCCTAAAAAAATTTTGAATGGAAGCCTTGGAAATCTTACACATAGACTGGACTACAGATTGAGAAGGATCGTTCTATACTAAAAACAACCTTTTGTGAACTGCTTAAACAAAGTCTGCAGACCCACTTGGGTCTGCAGACCACAGATTAAAATCCACTGCATGACAGTCAGAAAAGGTGTAGCTCGTCTTTGAGTGCTTGCTCATGTTCATTCCACTGTAGGCAGGGGTTAAATTATAATTGGTGGGCCCTGGAATCCTCCTAATTGGGTGGGACCCCTTCCTGCACAGGTGGGCTTCCCTCCTGCACATCTGGGCCCCCCTCCCATACCCCAGCTAACTGCCCCTAATGTCCATTCCCCTGCTCCCAAAATCCACCCCCTGCCCCCAAAATCCACCTCCCGCCCCCAATACCCACCCCGAGCTCAGATGCTCCCAATACTCCACCCCACCCAGTGGGCTACACCACTACTCACTGGCAGCATGCTGAGCTGGGAATATGCAGCCTGTGCATGCATAAGGGAGCCCACCCTCCATCCTCTGCCTGCTGGAATGCAGGAGAACGCCATTCTGGGGCCCACTATTTTTAGGTGCCCAGTGTTTGGGCCCCTACAAATAGAAAATGATGCCAGAGTGCTACGTTCCCGGACCTGCTATTTTTCAATAGTGGGCCATGGAATGCAGCATTCTGGCACCATTTTCTATTTTTAGTGGGCCCCAGAATGGCATTCCAGGCCATTCCAGTGTGCTTTAACCCCTGAGTGTAGGCATGTGCTCATCCCAAGCACTGCCACTGAAAAGTTTTTCCCTCAGTGGTATCTATTATATCTGCTCTAGTGCCCCTTTGAGTCGTGCTTTGATAGCACTGGTATAAAGGGCCCTGTCAACCTACTGTCCCCTCAGTTCCTCCACTCCACCACCCCCGTGACAGTTACTGGAACTATGACTTGTTCTTGTTTCTGCAAGTACTCTTCTGTGGACTTTTTATTTTATTGCCAAGTTCCAAAGGGGCAACCGTGTTAGTCTAGTTTAGCAAAAGAAGTAAGGAGTCCTGTGGCATTTAAAGACTAACAGATTTATTTATTGCATGAGCTTTTGTGGGATAAAATCCCACTTTATCAGATGCTTTGAAGATGGGGGAACTATTTTATTGAATATAGTTGATGGAACTTAGTAGATAAGTTCAGTTATTAATAGTTGGTTAAGAGTTAGTGAATCTCATGAAGTGAGGTTAGCCCACCTGGCACCAGGGCATGCCTCAGTTTCTAGGTTTTAAGCCTTGCAAGTCTTGTCACAAGCCTACACCTGTAAGTGACCCCTGTTCCAGCTGCCTCAGGTATCTGGGGGAAGCTCCTCAGGTGTGGGAGCAATTCAGGATTTTTTGGGAATCCAAGTCCCACACCAAAAAGAACAGAGATATTAGACTACTATCTGTCCTCATGGAGGCAGCACTATAATCTCTGTTTGAGCCAGGTCACTTGGACTTGCACCAAGTACTCGGCCTCAATAAAGAAGGCCCTGGATACACTTAAGACACCTGAAGCTGTTCCCCATCTCCAGCATCAAAACAAGGCCCTCTGACTGTGTTTAAGGATTTGCCGCAAGGGTCTCAAACTCAAATCACTGAGGGCCACATGAGGACTAGTACATTAGCCCAAGGGCCACACCACTGAACCCTTTTCATACAATGATATTGCAAATATCAGTAACAATAGTGTCATTGCAGGCTGCAGGAAATAGCTTTAGGGCCCTCATGTGGCCCACAGGCTGCGTCTTTGAGACCCCCTGATCTACAGCATTGTCAAACATCCCTAGTGCTGAAGAAAGACACACTGGCAAGAGATCCTCTGCACTGTTCACCATCACCAGTGCCTAGAAGGAAATACAGAAAGGCCAACAGAAGCTGATCACTGACACTGAGGTTGACAAGGCCAAGGGACACAGCCAGGGTGTGACCCATGTTGAAGGTGTTACAAGGAAGCCAATGCCACCATTCCAGCTGTCACTTTTCTGCAATGGATTAGGGAAGCTCTGCAAATAGTGTAGTGGCTAGCACTGCTGCTTAACATGCAGAAGGTCCTGGGTTCAATTCCCAGGGGGTTGGACTTGATGATCTCACAAGGTCCCTTCCAGCCCTATGATTTGATTGATTGAGTCCCACCTGTGGGGGGCTACAAGGGCAGTGCCAGTTCCCTGTACAGTGGCCCTTCTGGAGCTCCTGGGCTTTCCCATCACTTCCAGGTTCCCATTCTAGAAGATCATATTCAGCAGCTTCAGAGCCCAGACCACTTCTGCCTCCTTCAGAACATGACATAGGCTCCAGTCCTGAGACTGGTGCCATGTATCAAGGTGAAGAGCAGAGCCTGCGCTGGTGCAAGCATTCTTCACCTCTTCCCCAGGTGAAGCAGTTGCAGGAATTAACATTGCATCCTCACAGGAGAATTGCAAGGTATATCAAGAGCTCCTAAGGAAGGTAACTCAGAACCTGGGCATCCATGTGGAGGAAATCAGAGAGTCCTTCTGTTCCCTTGTGGACATTTTAATAGCAACAGGGTCTGCAAGACAGGTATTGCTCCTGAATGATGCCATCATGGATCCCATCAGGGTATTATGGCAGAACCCAACATACAGCCAGCTGGCTGTGAAGAAAACCAAAAGGAAATACTTTGTCCCAGCTAAGGGATTCAGGTTCTTGTACACTCACCCACCACTGAGCTCTTTGGTGGTGTTGACAGGGAGTGAATGGAAAAGGCAAGGCAGTCAGGGACCAATACCCACAGCAAAGGATGCCAACAGTTGGATCTTTTTGGAAGGAAGTTCTATTTGATGGAATCTTCAGCTCAGGATCACAAATTGCCAGATGTTCTTGAGCACGTATGATTTCAGTTTCTGGAATTCTATGCAAAAATTTGATTGCCACTGCAGGAGTACAAATGAGAGTTTGCAGATCTAATAGAGGGAGGCAAGGCCTAAAGTCAGCTCTGGATGCAGTGGACTTGGCAGCCCAATCCATGTCTTCTGCTATGATTATGCAGAGGACCTCATGACTTCAGTTGGGCAATAAACCCAATGTACAACAAACATTTCAGGATCTCCCTTCTGTACTTCACTCTTTTCTGAGCAAATCAACTCCAAACTGCAGAGTTTGAAGGACTCCAGGGCCACACTTAAGTCCTGAGGTCTTCATATACCAATCCCTGTGAGGAAGAACTATCAGCCCCAACTGAAGGCTTCCTTCTTCCTGACTTCTGCTTGACAGCACAATAGCAGGAGAAGCAGGGGCTATAGAAGGACGTCTCCACCACAGTCTTCATGTGCATCCACACCTGGAGCCTCCAGACAGTCAGCAGGGTCGTCTTTTTGATGGGATGCTTGAACACAACATGCCAGGATGGTTTTCGAATCCAACTTCCCCATTTTCTGTGGACTGCTTATCCCACTGCTATTGGAGGTGTGCCTGTATTATCTCAGACCAATGAATACTACATACAGTAGCACTGGGATACATCCTTCAGTTTTGCTCTTTCCTATTTTCCACCCTCATTCCCTGTCCCTCTTCAGGGACCCTTCTCACAAGCAGCTTCTACCCCAAGAACTGCAGTTGCTCCTAAAGATGGGAGTAGTGGAAGAGGTTCCACTGAAGTTGAGGGCCCTGGGCTTCTGTTCCCACTATTTTCTAAAACCTGAAACCTCCACAAATGCATGAAGAAACTTAAGATCTGCACTGTCTCTTTGGCCTGCATCATCTTCTTCCTAGAACCAGGTGAGTGGTGTGCTGTCCTTGACATGAAGGACACTTATTTTCATTCTGCATCTGTTTTTGCAAACCAACAATTCAGAAGTAAAAATCCTTTAAATGTGTAACATAAATAAACATCGGTGGGCAATACCTTTCTGTTGATCCTCTTAATTTGTATTATGATTAGATAGATAGATAGATAGATAGATAGATAGATAGATAGATAGATGGCATGTGAAGTAATGAAGTCACATCTGGTAGAATAACGGAAAATGAAAGCTTGGCTGTCAAATTGGTTTCTTCTTCTACCTAGCAGAAATGGTATAGCTGTGATAGGAGATGGGCAAAAGCTCACTGAAGCTGATGGATGCACAACTATTCTTCATTCAGAATAAATGTAAAAAAGCAGTTGAATTGCTTTATAGAATAGATAGCTGAATAACAGAGGCCTCCTCACAAAACATAGGCCACAGGCAAAGCTGGAGTGGGAATTGAGTCATGCAATCTGAAGGGCAATCCCTGGAGTCCAACAACAAAACATATGTAGCTGGGAATTGACTGGATTGCAGCTGTGTGTATGCGTAAATGTCAAAGAAAGAGATAGAAACCTTCAGAAAGACAGGAGAAAGGCGGCGGAAAGCCAAGGACTGCCTCTGAAGGACTTACAGTGCTACTTTGTGAAAAAGCTGAGAAGATAGACAGGTTTTGAATATAGTGCTTCCTGAAAAGAGGTTTTAAACCGTGAGCAAAGAAACTGTCTCCCGTTGCTTGTCACTATTACGTTCAGGGTACTAGGACTTTATGGAAATGTGAGAGTCTGCTCCCCAGATCTACTCCGGCATACCACTGTTGACCCCCTGATTCCCACTCCTGAACACTGACTCAGGAATCAGTCCAGTCCATCCTTTCACATGTAATCAGTCCCAAGCAGTGGGTGTATGCTCTCTGGCTACTCAAGGGACGGTCCCCAAGCGAGTACCCGTGGCCCAGTTACCACACCAGGAGCCGCTGTCTTACAGGGACTGGCTCTCAATCACTCTTGTCTCAAGTCCATCCATTTAACAGAGAAATGGATCATGACTAACCTTTTGCATTCACGCTCTTTTGAAGTCCACACAGCTTTAGATAAAACAACTGATCGTCTAAACAACTGATCAGAGTACAATTTTAAGTGAGAAAATGGCCATTCAAGGCAGAATCATAACATTAATGCATCAGGAGTGACCACAGAGAAATAAAAGACATAAAAACACATACTAACCTATTGTCTCTACCTAAATTGACCTCATAGTCCAAGTTTATGCTCAAGGTGTTTGACTGTCAGATGTCTGTACAGCCAGTCTCTGCCTGAGGCCAGGCAGGGCCCAGATCCTGCTTGAAGTTGGAAAATGTTGCAAGATGAAGTCTTCCAGGCAAAAACACTCAAGCCCCCTATGTGTCTCCCTTTGTTTCCAAGCCCTCGACCCTTCCCTTTTTGTGTTGCCATGGAATTCTCTTTACTTCTACCTGAGTCATGGAAGGCATTTGCATTCCCTTTGTCATGTAATCCTCCTGCCCCTATGCTAGATATAATCCTGAGGGTCTGTGCTATGTAACACGCCTCACCTCTGTACATGTACATGTTGCTATAGGAAGCATGATACCCTATTAGAATAGAATAGGTTATGAGCATCCAGAAGGAAAACTTGCATGGTGTAATTGACATCACATCATACAAACAGAGTGCACAAGTGAACAGAAAAATTGTATAGATTATAAACCATGGGTGCACAGATCTGCATCCCATGGCAGTAAGTAATCTAGTCTGGAAAACAGGAGACTGAGAGGGTAAAGTAAATAAACTAGTTTGGAAAAGAGGAGACTGAGAGAGGACATGATAACAGTACCAAAGAGGTTGTCATGAGGAGGAGAGAGAAAAATTCTTCTCCTTAATTGCTAATGATCGGACAAGAAGCAATGGAATTAAATTACAGCAAGCGAGGCTTAGGTTGGACATCAGGAAAAAAATTCCTAGCTGTCTGTGTGATTAACCACTGGAATAAGCTGTGTAGGCAGGTTGTAGAATTTCCATCACTGGAAGTTTTTAAGAGCAGATTAGACAAGCACCTGTCAAGGATGGTGTAAGAGGGTACTTGGTCCTTCCACGTGTGTAGGGACCTGCACTCCATGACCTTTCATGGTCCCTTCCCATTTTTGTGATCTATGATTCTAGATTGCAACCAAGAAATACCCAACTCTATCATCAGTTTCTCCTCCTAACAGAAACAGCCTGCAAGACCCTGAATTTTGGCTACCTGTAGAGGTCAAAAGGGATAACTGTATTGTATATTGCATGCACTGGAGTGGGAAAAAGATACCGTAATCCATCTTAAACACATCTCCTTGTTTGCATCTGGAACCAAGTTTTCCAAGAGTCTTTCAAGAGGGTCCCAAAGATATTCTCACAGGTTCCAGAGTTTGAAGCCCCTAATTTTGGTGATCAGTTCTTTCTCACACACACAGTTTCTGTGATTTTATTGGACCATTTGTATGGGTAAATATTTGTTATGAATTAGGGTTGCAGACGCGGTTACCCCCACTCACGAGTGCTTTAGACACAGTATTTGATTGTACGATGATCTCTGTGAAGTTTGTTTAACAGGCATAGTAATATGGAGTGGTGGCAGAAAAAGTCTTTTCATGATTCAGCATGATTGGACCCATTTGGCATTCTTTTGTCAAAGTGCTCAGCTTCTACATACTGAACAATCTGTTTTTTCTGGATTGAAAGCTTAAACATGTTACTGAAGCATTCTTCTCCATGAGTATAGTCTGTGAAATGTTGACATCAGCAAGTAGACAGCTCTTAATAAGTACAATTTCTTTCTTTTCTTCCTCTCCCTTCCTCCCTTGGTAGAAGCACACTGACTTTGTTCCAAGGTTTCAAACAAAAGTATATAATGTGATAATACACAGGAGATCTGTTGAGTTCATTGTAAAGAATTCAGAAAAACTGTCTTGCACTCTTCCTTTGACATCACATGCAGGAAATTCCTCATTGGCTTGTTCAGTGCAATAAATACACATCATGCATATAGCCAAGTCCTTGCTGAATCCACTTTGTTTGCTCGTTCAGAGTTGAGTCACAGGATCCTGAATCTCAGGTTTCAAATACTTGTTTAGAGAATGAAAATGATCTGAGAGATATACATGGAGAGGATCTATCAAGCATACCAGAAGCATAAGTGTATTTGATGGGTGTGTTGTGTTGAACCAGGAAGCCTTTAAGATGGCAAAACAAGGAGTCCTGTGGCACTTACAGACTAACAATTTTATTGATTGCATCAGATTTTGCTCTGAAGTGTCTGACGAAATGGGATTTTCTCCTGTGAAAGCTCATGCAATCAATAAAATTGTTAGTCTTTACGTGCCACAGGACTCCTTGTTTGTTTTACTGAACTAGACTAACATGGCTGCTCCACTGGAACCTTCTAAGATGACAGGAGTTGATATTTTATATCTAATTGATTAGCCTGATGGAAGCTAATCATTAAACCAAGAAACTCTGATCAGATAGAGCAGGTAAGTTCTAGTTAGCCCTCTGGGTTTTCATTAAGGAGATCCTATATGTTTCATAAAACATGCCCTAATCAGAGCTCTGCAGACTTATTTTATGTGACTCAAGTGGGCTCTGTAGTGCATTTGTAATTACATGTTACACCAGAGTCGCGTAAGACTGCTCCTTAAGATGACACAAGCAGTTGTGTGAGAGAGAAAGAAATGTCAAGTGGGGCAAAGAGAAACAAGAGCAGGGGAGGACGTTGCCTGAGTTAAATTATGCTCATTAATTCAATTTGAGGCAGGAATGTGTGTAAATAAACCCCGGCAGCTGCAGCAGCTCTCATTTCTGCAGGGCTTTGGCAGGAATGCAGGGGCCAAAGAACCTGAAAACCTGGCTCTTGTTGAGAAATTGCAGGCAGACAGCTATGCAGCCAGGAGAAGAAACAATCAGAGATATTTACTGAAAAGATGTAATCATTTTAAGCATATTTGGAAACTGTGCTAAGTGCCAGACATTGTAGAATCGAAGGCAAAAATAACATAGACTTTAACTAAATTACTGAAAAACACTGGGCTTACCTCGTTTCCCCTGTATTACAAGCCTTATTTGAGTGCCAAATGACTATATGGTACACAAACTGTAACCCTTTTAATCATGTATTATCACACTTCCCAGTAGATGCCATTATAGTTAACTATCAGTTGGTATTGTCCTAGAAATCTATTTGTAGAGTTATAAATTGTTATCATAATTTTATTACCTACGTTGTGACAAGTTCCAAAGTGGTAGCTGTGTTATTCCACGTACAGCAAGAAAAAAAAAAATACCACCACCGAGAGTCCTCTGACAAAGTGGGTTAGAGCCCACAAAAGCTTATGCCCAAAGAAATTTGTCAGTCAAAGTGCTACAGGACTCTTGTTGTTATTACTTACTTGCACCAAAGGACACAATGTTTTATAGGCTATGTCTACATTGCCAAATTACTCCGGACTAAGCAAGCTTAGTCCAGACTAATGTGGCCCATGGCCACACTAGCCTTTGGCTGGTCTGAACTAAGAAATTTCTCAGTTCAAACTAGCTAAAAGCTTAGTCTGGACTAGTAAGACCCCTTGCTTAGACTGGGCTTCTGTGCATAGTTCGAACTTTAGTTCAAACTAAACATGGGCAAGATGTGAAATAGTGGCTAGCAAACTTAAAAAGTTCAAACTAAGCCATTAGTTGGATTTAGCCGCGCATTCTAGTTCAAACTGAAAAGTTAGTTCAAACTAGGACGTGCAGCTAGTTTGAACTAAAAGGCTGCAGTTAGTCCAAACAAGCCCAAGCTTAGTTTGGACTAATCTTTGACTTTTTTAGTTTGGACTAGCAAGTCTGAACTAAAAAAGTAGATGTTGACATAGCCACAGGTAAACAAGAGAACCACATTCCCACCTTGAAGAATTTGCAGTGTCTGCCTGTTCCTAATATTAGATCTGTCCTGAGAACTCCTTCACCCATGACAGCCTGTGATTGCTTTGCATGGGCATAGGGGAGTCTGCAAACTCAGCAATGATTGCAGGACAGAGATTGGCTCAGGATCCACTGTGAGGCCCAGGTGACATGCTCAAAAGTTAGTAAGAGAATGCCTTTGGATTGTCCTCAGGCCCTATGTTGGTGAGATGAAGCAGCATCACAGGGTTGTCAGGGTTGCTGTGCCTCCAGGGGTCGGTCCAGAGAGGCTAGACATTAGGGCAGCCAGCCTCTATTGCCTAATGGACAATTTCCAAATAGGTAGCCGTGTTAGTCTAATTCAGTAAAATAAACAAGGAGTCCTGTGATACTTTTAAAGACTAACAAATTTATTTATTGCATGAGCTTTCGTGGGAGAAAATCCCACTTTGCAAGAATTTTCCAGATGAGTAGCAGTGTTAGTCTCTGTATAGCAAAAGCAGCGAGAATCCTGTGGCACCTTATAGACTAACAGATATCTTCAAGCATAAGTTTTCATGGGCTACATGTTGCATCTGACAAAGTGGATTGCAGCCCATGAAAGCTTATGCTCAAAGATATCTGTAAGGTGCCACAGGACTCTCACCACTTTGTAAGGAGGATTGGGCTGCAACCAAAATATTTATCCCATGAGCTTTTGTGGGAGAAAATTCCACTTTGCAAGAAGGATGGAGCTGCAACCAAAAACAAGTGAAGTGCCCCGTGACTTACTGTTCCATGATTTTTCTACATACCAACAGATTAGTGTTTAAAATTATTATGAGCTTGAGCTTGGCCTATAAGTTCTCAACCCCAGAATGAGTTTTATGAAAGAAAGAAATAAACTTTTGTTTTGGCTGGCTTTAAGCTATGGGAATTATAAATTAAATACTTCAGATGCTTTTGCTCTTCTAAGACTCAAAGCTAAGAATTCATGTTTAAAAGGAATATTATAGGTTATTAGTTACTGTATGGCACCTAAAACACTGTAGGTGTTTTACAAACATATAAAAGACAAGGTTCCTCCTTTGAATAACTTGTAATGTAACACTCCCATCTTGCAAACAGTCAAGTGTTTAACTTTCAGCATGTGTGTAGTTCCATTGACTTGTGTGTGGATATTTGTATATTTTATGTTAAGCACATTTGTAGATTTTTGCTGGATGGAGCCTAAACAAACATAGGGCATGACAGTGAAGTCAAAACAGGAAGATGTGGATAGGAAGACTAATAGAAATAAAATAAGATGAGTTTATCATGGTTTCTATTAATAAAAATGTACTATTATTTGGATTGTTCAGTACATGTATGCCTTGGCAGTCTCTATTTTTATACATATATAAAAACATACATACTCTGTGCATGTGTGTTACCCATTCATTTCAAAATGAATGTTCCAGACTGTATTAATAATATAATGTAAGAATGCACTAATCCATCATGTAGTTTAGACACTTTTAAAAATTAAAGTAAGCCTCCTAAATAACACCTTGAAAAATGCATGCAATACAACTTCTCAATAATATTTCTTGTTGGGTATGATACAAAGATCCTATGCTGTGGTGGTGCCTGTAAAGTCACAAACAGCAGCTCAGTGAATTCCATAAGGTTTCAGAGTGACCTTGCTCGAAATTTCATAAATTGCTTATACTTTTCATCTACTGTCTAGTGGAAGCATAAGAGCGGCAACAGGAAAGCTAGTATTTACTACCTAATGCATCATTATCAGTGTTCTCCATCTCACTGTAAGAGAAGAGGCTTGAGTTCACTAACAGAGCCAGGATTTGGCTCAGTTGAAGCTGGAGTACTAATGAGTGCATGGAGGTGTAAGCTCCTAAAACTGAGAGCTGAGAAAATGGGCCAGCGCCCAGCCTGTTACATACATATGTTTTGATACATACACAAAACTCCCATTAGCATTGTTGGAAGTGGCATGAGTGTGTCAGAAAAATACACCAAATATTTCCATAACACCACCGATCAACGCACTGACACACAGATACCTTCCTCCAAAAACTACAAGAAGAAATATTCTTCGTGGACTCCTCCAGAGGGTCGAAACAAGAGACTAGACTTCTACATTGATTGATTGTTTCTGCCACCGTGCCAAGGCTGAAGTCGTGGACAAACAACATCCTTTACATCATAACCTCTGCCCTGCAGAACGCAATGTCATCCACAGCCTCAGAAACAACTCTGACATTATCATTAAGGAGGCTGACAAAGGAGGTGCAGTTGTCATCAAGAATAAATTGGATTATGATCAGGAGACTTATAAACAACTCTCCAACACAACATTCTACAGACCACTTTCCTCTGACCCCACGGAGGAATACCAAAAGGAATTACGACGCCTACTCACGAAACTCCCTAAGACAGCACAGGAACATGTAAAGACAGAAACACCACCAGAACCTTGGCCAGGGATGTTCTATCTCCTACCTAAAATCCATAAAAAAGGAAACGCTGGATGCCCCATCATCTCAGGCATTGGCACTCTTACCGCTGGCCTATCTGGACTCCCTCCTCAGACCCTATGTTATCAACATCCTTAGCTATCTTTGAGATACCACAGACTTCCTGAGGAAAATACAGTCCATTGGTGAGCTTCCAGAAAACACCATTCTGGCCACTATGGATGTAGAAGCTCTTTGCACCAACATCCCACACAAGAATGGATTATACGGTATTAGAAGAACCATCCCAGATGATGCCACAGCACAGCTTGTGACTAAACTTTGTGCTCACCCACAGCCACTTCAGATTTGAGGATAATTTATACCTCCAAGTCAGTGGCACTACTATGGGCACCCGCATGGCCCCACAATATGCCAACATCTTTATTGGCGACTTAGAACAATGTTTCCTCAAGTCTCATCCCAGGACACCTCTTCTTTACCTATGCTACATTGATGACATCTTTATCATCTGGACCCATGGCAGGGATGCTTTTGAACATTTTCACAGAAATTTCGACAATTTCCACTCCACAATCAAATTGAGGCTGGAACACTCCACACAGGAGATCCACTTTCTTGACACTACAGTACAAAGCAGAGATAGACACATCACCACCACCCTATACCAAAAACCTACTGATCGGTATAGTTACCTACATCCTTCGAGCTTTCATCCTAAACACACCACACGATCCATTGTCTACAGCCAAGCCCTAAGATATAACTACATCTGCTCTGATCCCTCAGACAGAGACAGACATCTTGAGGATCTCTATCAAGCATTCTTGAAACTACAGCACCCACCTGGGGAAGTAAGAAAACAAATTGATAGAGCTAGATGGGTTCCCCGAAGTCATCTACTACAGGAGAGACCCAAGAAAGAAAGCAACAGAACACCACTAGTCACCACATACAATCCTCAAGTCAGACCTCTGCAACAGATCATTAAGGACATACAGCCTATTCTAAAAGATGATCCCTCGCTCTTTCAAGCGTTGGGAGACAGACCTCTCCTTGCCTACAGACAGCCCCCTAATCTTAAACAGATACTCACTAGCAACTACAGATCTAACAACAGAAACATTAAAGCAGGCACACACCCCTGCAACAAACCATGCTGCCAAGTCTGCCCACATATCTGCACAACAGACACCATCGTAGATCCTAATCAAGCCTGCTACTCCATGAAAGGCTCATTTACCTGCTCATCTACTAATGTGATCTATGCCATCATGTGCCACAAAAGCCCCAACACCTTATACATTGGACAAAAAAGACAATCCCTGCGCAAAAGAATAGATGAACATAGAGCTGATACCAGAAAGCACAAAACAAAGAAACCAGTTGCTGAGCACTTCCATCTTTCTAATACCTCGATAAATGATTTGTTAATGACCATCGTCAGAGATGTGACTGGGACATCAAGACTTCAAAGAGAAACAGCTGAACTCAAATTAATATGCAAATTAAATTCTGTGAAAGCAGGATTGAATTGAGACTATGGGTTCTTTTCCCATTACAAAAGGTAATTTGACTTCAGGCTTCCCAGGGTTTGAACCTAACAACTGCTCTGACTTGCTCTTACTGTATGACCTGATCCTATGTGTTAGACCCCCTTGCATTTATTTTCATTCCATTCTGTAAGTTCACCCAACTTCGAAGCATCTGATGAAGTGGGATTTTCTCCCACGAAAGCTCATGCGAAAAATAAATCTGTTAGTCTTTAAGTGCCACATGACTCCTTGGTGTTTTTTGCAGGAAAATACACAACAGTTTACTAGTCCTTGAGAAAACTTTAATGTCAAATTTGTCATGTTTCTTTTTTTCCTAAGATGGAAAGATCTCGAATCTGGCTGAGTGGGACATAACTCGGTGCAAGTTGCCTACCCTTCTGCTATTTAATTTCTTACTCCCCCTTTTTTAAGCCATTGTTTATATCTGCTTTCTTTTCTTCTTTCAGCCCAGCTCCTCTTCAACACTACTATCTTGTAACAACATCTAATGGGAAATTTAGCATTAGGATAATTGCAAGGTCTGTGCACACCTGCTGTTCTTCAATAGTTGCCCCAGGGTCAGTACCCCCTGGCTGGTTTTACCAATCTAGGAGAAATTGAATTTTAATAATTCTTTGCCCTGTTCTTCACAAGGGAGAGCGTTCCTTCCTCTGAGCGACAGTGCAGTGAGACTTTTCAAATTCATAAAAATATTCTAGCATTTAGGGTTGTTATTAGCCTTGTCTGCAATAAAATTTAGTTACAAATTTCATTCTGCCTTATGTTAGTTTTCCTCCTGTATATTGCACAGAAAAGAGGTTGACACATTATGAAATAAGTACTACAATCAGACCGTCCCTAGGGGGGTATAGGGCCCTGGGCAAATTGCCATTTGCGGGGCCCCCACCCACCACACCCACTCGGGGTGGGGAGGCGGCTGGCCTAGGGGAGGGGCAGGCCCCTGTGTAAGCCATCCCATGCTGGGGACCAGGCTAGCCAGCCAAAAGGGTGGCCCGATTCAGCACTGCCAGTCCATGCTCCCCCCCCGCCCTGGCCACATGCGCTGCTCTCGACTCTGTGCTGGAGCAGCGGGGAGGAGGTGGGAGGCAGCACGGCTAGGAGGAGTAGCAATACTGGCTCCATGCTGCCTCCTGCCCCCTCCCCGCTGCTCCGGCACAGAGCCGAGAGCAGCGCAGCTAGTGGGGAAGGGAGGTGGCTTGACTGGCAGCGCTGAACTGGGTCACCCTTTTGGCCAGCTTGCCCAGTCTCCGGCATGGGGTGGGCAAAGTGTGGCCCCACAGAATCCCCCAAAGAGTGGGGCCCTGGGCAGCTGCCCTGGTTGCCCTACCTTAGGGACAGCCCTCACTACAATCATTCCTCCACCGGAATGTCTCTCTCTCTCTCTCACACACACACACACACACACACACACACACCTATTTTACCTCTACCTTTAGAAGTTAATCCCCCTTTTCCTACTCAGATGTTCATGTCTGTCCCTTTCCTCTCACAGATTTTGAGCATTAATACTGTTGGGTTTTCATCCTCTTTCTCTCCTTCATCCATACAGATACCGCTAAGGCCTTTTTCATCCTCCTGCAAGCATATTGTGGAATTCACCTCACCTCCCTCCCCCCGCCCCCACCTCCTTTCAGAGTTATCCCTCACTAGTCCATGAGAGACAGGTCGAGGAGCAGCTTGCGTGACTTGAGTTTGACTTCTTTTCTCTGGCACAGACTCCTTGCAAGGCCCCTAGGCGCTGCAGGAGTGGTAGTTACACCCCTGCTTCCTTCCTACTCACTATGCAATTCACAGCTGTTAATTTAACAGCCTGGTGCCTTCCACAGAAAGCAGCCTCATTGCTCCAGACTGTGCTCCATACATTCCAGCAGGGCTTCAAAAGAGTAGCAGGACTATGGGGAGAAAAGCTGAAATCCTGTGAACAGGCCAGCAGACAAGTGAAGGGCATTTTCCAAAGTGCCCTTAATTAATGAGTGCCTGTGCAGCTAAGGAGTGTAACTGTAGCCCAAGTACAATTTTGACCTAGAGCCAACACAACGGGGAATACCCTGAAAAATAGATTTCAGCTAATTCTTTACATTATGTTCCATTTTCCACAAAGGGATTCAACTAGGACAAAAGTCACAGTCTCACTAAACAGAATTTTGTCACAGAATAGGTAACTGAGCCAGAGCCATCTTTTCCTCTTTCACTGTTGTTAGCCTTTTGTGCAATCTGTTACAACAGTTTTAAACTTTCAGACCTTTGGGCCACAGCTTGGAAGCTTAGCACTGAGATGTTTTTATTTTTTTAATGAAAAAATTGTGATTTTGAAATCAATATATGTATATATCCATATGTCACACATAGGGTTATAATTATGTCAGACTTTGCAGAACCATATAATAAATTGCATTTAACATGCACTGCCCATCACTCTTTGTCCTTTGCCTTTAATTTATCCCTGCCAGGACTTATTCTAACATTCCACATCCCTGAGCAGCTTTCAAATGCTATTTTTCTAGAACCATCCTATGAGAAAAGAGTTCCCCACTGTCCACTCCCATTAGACCCAAATGTGAAATTTTCTCCCCAGATTCTAAAGGAGTATCCTTGTTAGTCTAGTTAGCAAAACAAACAAAGAGTCTGGTGGCACTTTTAAAGCCTACAAATTTATTACAATGCAATCCATTGCTGAAGCCCCTGTGCTGATCTGTGTCGGCAGCATGCAGGAAGTTTTCTGGCCAATCCTAGATTGTGATCTGCCAGCCAATCAGAATCTCAAGGTGGGGCGTGGGGATTCACTGTTGGCCTTTGATTGGCTCATTCCCCTGCCCACTTCTTCCTCTTCTTGTTTCCAGTTGGCAAGCCGTTGCTGTCAATCAGAGATTTCATTGGTGGGCAAGGAAATATGATTGATAGCACAGAATGCGAACCACAAACAAGAAAGGAAAAAGTGGATGGGACCCATATGGGGAATGAACCAATCAAAGACTGAAATCCTGCATACAAGTCCAAGCTCGGTTGCAGACACGGTTAGAGATGCAGCTAAATCCTGGCATGCGGATTTTGGATTGGATCAATGCTATCGCTGATCGGATGCGGTTCCACATTTTTGTATCCATGCAGGGCTCTACGCATGAGCTTTCATGGGAGAAAATCCCACTTTGTCAGAAGCTTGAAGATGGAGAACTTACAGGATAGGAGGAAAATAAATGCAGGGGAGTGCGAATCTTGGGATCAGGTCAGACTGTTTCAGCAAATCAAAGCAGCTGTTTAGATTCAAACAATGCAGAATATCTCCCCAGAGTTACTCTGGACACAGTCCCAGAACAGACTTTGTTCCATCATGGGCCATGACATGTATGAGGTCTGATATCTTTTGACTGTGGAGCTACAAACCGGAGGTTATAAATTGGAGAAAGTGAAGTGTACCAGCAACTGATCTCACACTTCTGCCAAAACAACCTTTACCCAGCCCATATCATCAGATATTCTGTATGTGCCACATATGGCACAAAAGTTTTAGAAAATTTTTAAAGAAATGCTTTTATTAGGCATGGGTTTCTGTCTGTCTGCCTATAAAGACAGGTGCTTTTGTTCAAAGATTAACAGTGCATTGCACTGAGTGCTCAGACTAATATATTTTACAGACCTCCAAAAGTCAGCAAAAACAGCTTTTCCAGACAAAAAAAATGACATGATTTTAAGTTTTAATATCTGGAAACCTTTCAAGGCAGCGTGTCCTGTTAGAAAGAATGGGACTTTCTTTCACTATTCTAATGGTTTAAATTTCCCATTTCCAGCTATGCACGATCATGAGATCACAAATAACATTCAGTCCTACACCAGAGGGAGGTATTAAATCTGTCCCTTGTGCAAGACTTGAATATTATCCATTCTAGGTATCAAGCTGTATAAATTTGCATTCACCACCTCAAATCTTTCTCTGTGTGTACACCTTATGACATAGTCTGTAACTTGATCATATACTACCTCTCAAGAAATTATAATCAGGGCCAGCCTGAGGTATTTTGGCACCCCCCCCCCAGTGGTCTGGGCAGGGCCAGATGGTAGACCCCCCTGCCCCCCCCCCCCCAAGCCTGGAAGATGGCAGACAGGTGCCGTGCATGCTGCCAGGCCAATTTGCAGCACCAGCTTCACTCCCCCAGCCAAGGCCGGCTCCCCACCTGCGGCCCAATGCTAGTGGTGGCTTTGCTCCCCCATCCAGGGCTGACTCCCCACCCGTGACCCAGTGCCTATGGTGGCTTGACTTCCATGGCAAGGCTGGCTCCCCGCATGTGGCCTGATGCTGGCGGAGCAGGATGAGAAGTTTGCTGGCCCCAGCCCCAGCCCAGCCCTTGGTGCCCTCTACAGGCTGGCACCCTAGGCGATCGCCTAGGTTGCCTCTATGGGTGGACCGACTCTGACTGTAATGTCATATGTTTTCTTTTATAATGGACCTTAGAAGTAGTGTAATGCCTCAGACTAATACCTTACAGTGCTGTTAACTGCACTGGATTCTAGGCAAGGAATCCTTTGACATCTTTTTATACGAAAAATACAGGGTTTAACATTAATGTACAACATACTACAAATTAAATACTACAATATGGGACAATGGTGAAAATTTGCTGTCAGTTTAAGGCCACCTACACATGCACCTGAATTGGCTTTGTAGTTAACTGCATCATCTCATGAATTTAAAGAAATTTTGCATTACAGAGATACTGGCTAAATTATTAAAACACTTACCTTAGAAAGAGAATATTTAATAAAAGAAGTCTAATTCAGTAAAGATGTACTGAACCATTCTGACCATGAGAGCAGTGTAAATAGACAAGAATAAAAAATATCACAAGTGGCCACACACATCTCAGGTTATAGAAAACTGCGTGATATGGTACATCATCTGGGAAATGATATATGATCACATAATGAAAATATCATGGAAATGCAAGTAGTTGACTTCCTCCTTGATTAATTCAGGGCTGATGCTGTACTGCTGTCCTTGGACCTCATTACAAAATCAGAGCTACCATATTCTCTTTTTCTGGTTCTGCAGTATTCCTGCGCAACCAGCACTACTTTTCCATCCTCATTGACTTCCCTACCCACAAACTCAGTCATCTTTTTACTCCCACACCTTCCTTCCTCTCTGTATAAGTTCTTACTGATTTTCATTAGAGTGAGAAGATTTGATGCTCCTTCCTTTACTTCATAACACCCTTTATTATGTCTTTCTTTTTAACATCACTGAGGTTTCTTACCCATTCTTCTTCAGACCTTCCACCTTCTCCAGAAACCTCTGTTGCCTCCTAGCCTTCCTTGTCTTCGTTCCATCCCTGTCCTTCTTGACTTCTGTGCCATACTTTCTTTGAAATCATGCCTTACCTTGCTTTCCTTAATCCATTCTCTCTGGGAGAATTAATCCCTTCTCTCTGGTCTCACTCCTCTTCCTCTCCTACTTCTCTGTAGGAAGATCTTAAAACCCTATATGTGGATCCTCCTTTTCACATCATCTTCTTGCATGATCTCATTCACTCTCATGGTTTCAACCACCAGACTCATGTGATTTCAGTCACCAAACTCACAAATCTAATGTTCCATTCCTGACCTGTCTCCATTCCTGAATCCAATTCCATGGCCTGTTTCTTTGGTGCTTCCTTTTGAATTTATCACTGTCATCCAAAACTTAACATGGCCAAAACTGAATTAATTACCTCTGTTCCTGAGTTTTGCCCATAGCTATTATCATGTGTCTGTTTTGACAAGACAACTTTCCCGGTCACTCAAGCTCATAACTGGGAGGTTGTCATAGACTCGTCCCTTTCCTTTGCCCTGTACATTGTGACTGTGTCAAAATCTTTCCATTTTTTCTCCCAAACTTTTTTCTGCTTGATCTTCTTGATGGTCACATCTCCCCATCCAGTCCTTATAAAAGTGTATGTTAAGTTCACCCCCTCTGAATCCATTTACTGTCTCTTCATTTTCAACTGCATAGCTCAAGGCACTTCACAACTCTAACATTCTTTTCTTATCTGTTCTTGTCTTATCCTGTACCCCTTCTGCTCTGCCAGTATTGCCAGTCTCAGTTGCTATGTTTTACTTCTAATTAACTTAGTTCAAATTACTTAATTCAAAGTAGTAATGGATAATTCAAACTAAGTTAATTTGAACTAACATGTCCCCACTAGAAACCCAAAATCAAACTACCATGTCCATGGACAGGACTTGCTAGTTTGATTTTTTTTGGGGGGGGGGTCATGGGAAGTATGGGAACACGGCCCCCAAGAAGGGCCATGCCCTCACTCAATACATAGAAAGAGGAAGGCACCCTGGGACGAAGAAGGTCAAACCATGTTAATTTGAACTAATGAGTTAGAATTAACCATTACTTTGAAGTTAAGTGAGATTTTTAAACTTTGAAGTAAGCATTCATTACTTCAAACTAAGGAATTCCTGAGTTCGAAGTAATGAAAGCCCATGTAGTCATACATTAATTTAGTTCAAATTAATCCTCATTAATTCAGACTAAATTGTAAGTGTAGACATACCCAGTTAGTTTTAACACCTTGTATTATAATAGATCCTTGAGGCCCCACCTGAGGTCAGGACCCCATCCTACCAAGTGAGGCAGCACATATAATGAGACATACTCCCCTCCATGAAGATCTGAAGACAGAGACAAGGAGACACTGAAGTACCTAGTGTGATAGATATCATAAACTCATACTGTATCTTTGGGGAAACATATTAAGCATATGTATCACTGTAGGCTAGGGATTATGGGCATGACTGTGTTCTGCTTCATGGGCAGGAAGTTACCACGGCTCCTTATGGAACTAAAACACTAGGGGGTTGATTAAGATGAATCACTGATCCTGGAATCAACACTCAAGAGGTACCACTCTCATGAGGAGGCTCACATATGTGAGTTCAGATTCAATACTAGGAAAACAAATAAAGGACTTGTGACTTAAAAAGGGTGCATTTAAATTGTGTTATGGCCTTTTTGATTTAAGAAGTTGACAGGACCTTTTGTCCAAGGAGGGCCCAACCATAGCAGAAGGGTTGAAAATACTTTGGGCTGTGTTCTCACACAGCCAGTTATTTCGATATGGTTGTTGCGAAACAACTTGTATCGAAATAACGCTCGTTGCGAAACAACTTATTTCGAATTAACAAAATGTTAATTCGAAATAAGGCAAAACCAGGTCATCGAAATAGCATATTTCGAAACCATGCCAGGGGGCTGCAGTCCCCTGGGGGTGAGCGGCTGCAGCCGCTCACCCTGCAACCCCAGA
>ML681992.1:27170425-27349778 GCA_007922195.1 Podocnemis expansa
GTGGTTTAAGTAGTTTCGCAACAACGGGGTTGTTTCGAAACAACGATTCCCGTTGTTTCGAAACAACCGTGCGTCGTGTGAACAGCCAAAATCTCATTTCGAAACAACCTCTGTTGTTTCGAAATAAGAGGGCTGTGAGAACACACCCTTGGTTACTAGGGCCCCATAAGACTGATGAGTGACTCCTGGTATGTGTTGTGTACATTTAAATCTATTTGTTGGGTTTCTAATATGTTTTCTCTGAAATGCTTTTGTTTTGAGAGTAAACACACTTGCACAGAGATGGCTGTGTGAGAATTTGTAGTAGATGCTGATAATACATAATTCATGGTAGAAAAAGAGCAAAGCACAGGTACTAGCCTTTAGATGGCCCAAAAGAGGTGACAACTAGGAGCCAGAAACCTTAAGTGGGTTCTTTCCAGGGAGCACAGAAGTGAATACACATGCAGTTATCCTAAAACCATGCCAGCTAGTTGAGAAGGTTTGTCTAAGGTCCCAAGGTAGGACAATAGAAGACCAGGAAGAACTGAGGTCTTCTGACTCCCAGTCCAGTGCTCTGTCCACAAGACCATATTGTCTCCCAGTCTGTTGATGGTTGTATAAGGTTATGAGCTCTTTGGGGCCAAGAGCTGTCATAGTTTGTTTGGAAATCATATAGTGCACTGTGTGTACTGCTATAGTTATAACAAGAGTAATGCATAGCCACAAGGGTCCAGAGTTAAGATATATAAGCTTAATTTTGCCATTTCTTGAGTTTGTGGGCTTAACTGTGACACTTTTAATGTATTTTAATGGACAATGTAAATACAGATTTCATATTTGCATATGATACATAGTTGGATATTTGTTGGTGCAACTATTTGATTTGCATGCTCATTGACTGCAGTTGCCTTTGCAAAATAGACATGCAATTGCATGTGACCACTGGTGGCTCACTTTTAACGATCTCATCCATATAGTTTAGTATCAGTTTGTATTTCTTTAATACATTTAATCCCCTTGCTAAAGAAGCAAGATAGATGGTGAACCTTGGTGTGAGTGAATTGCTGACTTTTTTTCCCCTCCCTTTCAGGTGATTTCTGTTATTTCATTTACTGTGTGAATTGGAATTGGGATTGAGAATGTTTGTGTGTCTGGGGGCTGTTTATGCCATAATTCCCTGATCACCCTTAATCAGCCTGAATCAGCTTTGTGATCACCCTTCCCTATGTGTTTAATGAGAGGGCAAGGGCTGACCTGAGGGAGTTTGTGAGAACTTTGTGGGTTTGTGTGACCCACTAACCACTATGGTTAAGAGGAGTCGTATCGCTTTTGCCAGCACTGATTCTGTCGTCTCCACCTGCACCTGTATCCAGACAGACATTCTAACCATGGATGTCTCTAACCAGATCCTGGTGTAGATATGCAGAGATTGTGGCCTGTATTTGCCACTTATAGAAAACCAGACTGGGGGAAGCATCCAGTGTGGAAGGTGCCTTCTGGTGGAATCCCTCGGGAAGCAGGTGAGAGAGCTGCAGGAGGAGGTGACTAGGCTTAGGAGCACCTGTGCCCATGAGGAATCGCTCAAGAGCATTTCTGAAAAGGCATTGAAGGTCAAGGAAACTGCTCAGATGCAGTGGACTGCTACTGTTAAACCATTGAGGAAGGAGGAGATGGCTCTGCCACAGGGAAGAAACTGGCAGCTGGTTGCTTGTGGCAGCAGGAAGAGCTCCACCCTTGCTCCCAACCCCGCCACCATGGTGATGCAGAACCATTGTGCAGCCCTGACAACAAGGGATGTTGTGGAAGAGGAGAAGCCATGCATCCCCAAGGCTGGGAGGATCACAACCAACATACCCGGGAAGAAACATAGGATAGTGGTGATTGGTGGCTGGGGACTCTCTTTGGAAGGTGACAGAGGCACTCGTCTGTTGCCCTGATATGGCATCCTGGGAGGTATGCTGCCTGCCAGGGTCCCATATCCGAGATGTTGCAGAGGGATTGTTGAGAATCATCCTGTCCTCTGACTACTACCCTGTGCTACTCATCTATGTGGGCACCAATGATACTGTGAGATGTGGCCCACAGCGGACCAAAAGTAACTACAGGGTTTTGGGAGTATGGGTTAAGGAGTCTGGTGTACAGCTGGTGTTCTTTTCAATTCTTCCTGTCAAGGGTAAGGGCCTGGGCAAAGACAGATACCTCCTGGAGGTGAATGCCTGGCTACAAAGATTGTGTTAGCAAGAGGGCTTTGGCTTCCTCAACCATGGGATGCTGTTCTGGAAAGAGGGACTGCTGCCCCAAGATAGAGTCCATCTATCGAAGAAGGGGAAGAGTATATTTGGACATTGACTAGCTAACCTAAGCTGTGTCTACACTAGAAGGCTCAGTTAAGTTGACTTAATAAGGTTGACTTAAATTTGATTTTACTAAGTCAACTTAGACAGTCCCCATTTTTCGAAGTCAGCTTTATTAAGTCAGCATAAGCCAGGGTACCCATTTAAATTTGACTTAATAAAGTTGACTTTAAATGGGTCCCCTGGCTTAAGTCAACATCTAACTTCTCTATATACTTTTTAACTTGCTCTTTCTCTATTTTAGCTTCTGATACTGTCCTCTTTCAACTGACCTCCTCAATGTCAGGCATCCAGTCACCAACAACCTTCTCGCTGTAGGGGACTCATTTAAAGTTGACTTAATAAAGTTGATGTTAAGTGGGTCTCCTTTATTACATTGACTTAAGTGGCTACCCTGGCTTAAGGTGACTTAATAAACTCTACTTAAGTGGGCACATTGCATTAAGTCGACTTAACACCTAAAGCAACTGCTTAAGTCAACTTAATAAATTCTAAATTTGGCCATGGAGTTCCTTAGGTTGACTTAAAGCAGGTTAAATTGACTTAAGGCTCCAGTGTAGACACACTTAAAAAGAGGAGGCTGAGAGAGGCATGATAACAGTTTCCAAGTGTAAGAGGTTGTCATGAGGAGAAGGGAGAAAAACTGTCCTCCTTAACTGTTGATAATAGGACAAGAAGCAAGGGGCTTAAATTACAGCAAGGGAGCCCAAGACATCCCTGGCCCTGGATTTTCCCACAGAAATGTATGTCCTGTACTGTCCAGCTCTCTCTCTCAGGCAATATAGGTTTATACAAAGTTCATAATTCAACTAAGTGAAATAATATGCACATGTTCAGTTACCCCAAATGTAGTTTCCCAAACATCAGTTCAAGCACACTGGATTAAATAAAGCAATAAACCAAGTTGATTAACTACAGAGAGAGATTATAAACCAGTACAAGTAGTGAGGCATAAAAATCAGAAATGGTTACAAGTAAAAGAAAGATAAAACTTAACTCATATCTAACTTAAGCCATGTTACATTCAACACAAGATTTTCTCACCACACCACCATGTGCTTTAGCAGACTACTGAGCCAACTCTTAGATCATGACCTGTCTCCCAGTCCAGTGCTGCTTCCTTTGTTCTTCAGGGGCTGTGAATGCAGTGGGCAGAGAGAAAGGAAGAGGTGCTCTTGGGGTGTCTCCCCTTCCTTTGTACAATCCTCTTCCCCTTTGAGAAGTATTTGCAGCTGGGAGCATGACAACAGACAGTCTGTGTGGATGGGAATTCCATGCTGTTCCTTTACTAAAATGTAAATTTTTCACCCATGCCCCTTTCCTGCCAAAGAGTGTCCACTTAGTAGGTAATGGCCCATTGACACTTTGTACACCTGGCTGAGGCATCAGCTTGCCCTTTGTCCCGAGGAACTGGTTTGGTCACTCACCAGCCTGAGAACCTGTATTAGTAACATCATACAGTAGACTCTTACAAACTGTTGCCATACATGTTTTATGAAGACAATAATGACCAGCAAATTGGGAGATTTCATTTGAAAACGCACAAGGTGCATTTGGTACAAAGATTATTACAATAGTGTGCAAGGGGTAGTAAGTACAGGCATACAGTCTATCACATTAATTTACTTTGATTTTTCCATGGCTGTTAAGTGTCTAACCTTCTTAGGTACTTTTAAAAATCTCACTAGGCAACTAAATACCTTTAGGAATCTGGCTCATTGTCCTTTTCCAGTGGAAAAATATTTTTCATATGACCAAGCATCTCTGCTTTTAAATATGCTCATTTTGTGCTAATCATCTCCTCAGTTACTCCAACCTCTTCTTCTCTGGTCTCCCTAATTCTCAAATCAGTCTACTTCAATCTCACCAAAAAGCAGCAGTTCTTCAAGCACCGCTCACATCATTCAGTTATAGGTGTCTATGTGCCACAGCGCATGGTTGGCCGGAAAGCTTTTTGCCCTAACTTGTCAGAGCAGGGTCAGTGGCCAATGCCCCCACTGTGTCAGGTGCACGGTTTTATGTATGACCCTGACCCAGACCCTGACCCTCCTCAGTTCCTTGTTTCCACCCTCAGTGACGGTACTGGAACAGCCCACTCTTGCATTCCTGCAAGCGCCTGACTCGAATGTACATTTATGAACCAAACACTCAGATTAGAAGATCTATTTGTGGACTTTGTTCTTCCACGATCTGGTGCCTCCACCAAGTCCACTCAACACACGGAGTCCAAACATCGCTCCGATCTACCACCAGCCATGCCCAGCTGCAAACCCTGCGCAGGCTGTGGCAAGGCCTTCCTGGTGAGCGATGCTCACTAGAAGTGCCTAAAATGTCTAGGTGAGACCCACCGGGCTGATAAATGCTCTGTTACTCCTTCAAGCAAAGGACCAAAAAGGACAGGGAGCAAAGGCTGCGTACTATGGCCTTGGAACAGGCACTGCAGCCATCACCCAGTACATCTGGGGCACCTAAAGACATGTTGGCACCATGTGACAACTCAGCACCAGAGCCTCCTCGGCACTGCTCCCCAACAGAGCCCAAGAAGACATGCTTGGGGTTGGACTCGGCACCAACGCATTGGCACCAGTCGAGCTTTCTGCTGCCAGCCCCTCCCGAGGGAAGGGTCCGGAGCCCCTGCCTGTACCATCTACACTGGAGGCATTCAAAGTGGCAAAGACTCTCTTCCAGCTGCCAACTCCCACACCTCCCATGCCTTCAAAACCTAGAAATAAGCCAGCCTTCCTGTCAAAGATGTGGGCAGCCTCAGAGTGTAGTCCTTTACCAGCAAGGAGGTTGAGTAAGAGCCCATCCACTCTGCTATGGGCGACACCAATACCGGAGTCCTCTCCAACACACTCTAGGCCGGAGCACAAAGAGGAAGGGGAGTATCCAACTTTCTCCCCAGAGACCTCAAGAGAGTGCTCCATCCCATGCTTACAGGGCTCAAGATGCACGAGATCCAAATCTGTTTCCTTTGATGCCTCTGGTGCAGAATCTTGGCACCGATGCTCACCGTCATCTCTGGCACAGACCCCGGCAGCCTCAAAGCCATCAGGAAAGCATCACTGTAAGAGGTCCCCGACATTGCTGCGAGGCGGGGACTCCTGTATGGGCTCCTTGGTTCAGGCTACTTTGGCACTGACATCAGCCTGATCTACATCCCTGGCACCAATCAAAGGCAAGAGCCGATGGCACAGTCATCGACGCAGTACAGACCGGCACCTCCATGATAGAAGCCGTTCCCCAACATGCTGAGACTTGGCACTGCCGTCATTTAGTGAATGGTCTAGCCCAGGCATCACCAAATTGCAGCTCGGGAGCTGCATGCAGCTCTTGAATGAAAAATTGTGGCTCCTGGAAGAACGTCAGCAAATCAATTTAGGAAAGCAGCTCCAGCCTAGGAGTTTTAATTCTCCCACCGTGTTCATGCTCAGTGGGGAACCCCAGCCTGTGCCTAGCTGCTGGAGCAGCCAGGTAAGGGAGCTTGGGGGTGGGGTGTCAGCCCGGGGGAGCCAGCATCAGGGCCTGGAAGTTTGGGAGGGGGTCAAGGACAGCAGGGAGAAGCAGCATTGTGGCTGGGGATGGCAGGGAGAAGCAGCAGTGTGGTCGGGATTTTAAAAAAAACTCACCACTAGCCTGCAGTCTTCTGCATCGAGTGACAGCTAAATTTTTACGTATAGGCCTACTTTTCATAGTAACCTTAAGTAATTATTAGAATCTGACATTAGTAGGATCAATATTTGCCCTCTTTTTATGATAAAATTAAAGTGGGCAATGAAGTTTAAACTTAGTAATTTTGGAGTAGGTAAAAGTATATGGTTATACGCCTCGGTGCAGTTCTTGAAGGTTTAATAATCAACTTGTGTGGCTCTTGAGTTCCATAACTTTGGCCACCCATAGTCTAGCCAATGGATGGACTGGCCCTCACAGGATGAGCCCATAATACTGGACTCCTCCAGACCACCTTTCTCCAGAGTCTAGCACTCCCCAGGGGCCTGTGAAGAGGAATTTGACCCTAGCACTGAAGGACCCTGGCAGTCAAGGGTCCTTTTGTCCTTCTCCACAGACGAAGCCGGGTACCCAAGTCCCCTAACACATAGGGATGACCCTTGCACCCACCAAAATCTCCTGTGCCATATGGCAGCAAATTTAAACCTAGAAGTAGAGGTCATCAGGGAGGACGTGGACCCCCTCTTTGATGTGGGTGATGTGGCCCCTCCCACCAGAATCACTGTCCCCCTACGTGATGGGGTGTACAAAATTGCCAAGGCCTGTTGGCAGACACCTTCATCAATACCACCAGTGTCCAGAACAGCTGAACACAAATATCATGTCCTGCCAGAGAAGTTTGTGTTCCTTTTTAATCACCCCACACCTGGGTCCTTAGTGGTTGATGGATTCAACCAAAAGGAGAGGCAGGGACAACCGACTTCTACTCCCAAGAATAAAGAGGCTAAAAAAATGAACCTCTTTGGGAGAAAGGTTTACTCCACCTTGGCCCTCCAACTGCATATCACCAACCACCAGGCACTTATCGGGTGATACATTTTTAACCTGAAGAAATCTATGGGGTGGTTCCAAGACCTAGTCCCTCATGAACACCTCAGGGATTATGAGACTTTGGCAGAGGAAGGTATGCTGGCCTCATGTGATGCCCTTATGAAGTCTTGGGACATGTCAGACATGGCCAGTCATGGTGTAGCCTCAGCAGTCACTATGCGGAGGGCTGCCTGGCTCCAGAGATCTGGCCTATCCACATGCAGCAGGCCATACAGGACCTCCCCTTTGAAGGACCCATGCTGTTTGCAGAATCTATGGATTCCAGGCTGCACAGGATGAAGGATTCCAGGGCCACCCTAAAGTCCCTGGGCATGTACAAGCCACAGGTGACTAGGCATTCCTTCAGGTTTCAGTAGCCTCAACAGCAGCAACACCATCAACAACAAGGGTCATGCCAGAGGTCATACCAACAACCTCAGTACCAATATAGTGGCCCTGATGGAGATAGAGGCTGGGACAGAAGGGGCTCCAGGCCTCAATTGAGCAGTCAAATGCCCCACCAGAGGGACGGCAGTTCCTGCTCTGCCAACCAAAGGCAGAGGTTTTGACACTTTGCTGGAGGGTCGCCACACTCCCAACTGTCAGCCCCTACTGTTCAAAAACCACCTAGACCCATTTCTACATCAGTGGGCCACCATCACATCAGACCATTGGATACTAGACAAAGTATCCAGGGGATACACCATCCAATTCAGATCTAAGCCCTGGGGTAGAAAACCACCTCCTCACTGAAGACTCAGGGACCCATGTCACAACCTGCTACTGCAAAGAAGATACAAATTACTATTGCTAGGGTCAATAGAAAGAGTTCCCAAAAAAGAACGGGGTAAAGGGTTTTACTACTGTTACTTTCTGGTTCCCAAGCCAAATGGTGACCTGAGGCCAATCCTGGACATTTGAGGAAAATAAAATTCCGCATGGTTTCCCTCTCACAAATTATCCTGGCGTTAGGCTCTGGGGACTGGTTTGCAGCCCTCAACCTCAAAGACACTTTTCTCCACATAGGGAGAAAACACAAACACAGAAGTTTCCTCCGTTTTGTCATGGGGGAAAACATTTCCAGATCACCTTACTTCCGTTCGGTCTTTCCCTGCCCCCAGAGTATTCACCAAGTGCGTGGTGGCTGTGGCAGCCTACCTAAGGAAGTGAGGTGTAAGGATATACCCTTACTTCAATGATTGGCTAATAAAGGGAAAATCCAAATACCAGGTCAGGGACAGTGTCAGGTTAACCAAGCTGCTGTGCAAAAGACTGGGACTCTGCATAAACTTAGAAAATTCCAAGTTCTTCCCAAGAAAGAAAATACAGTTTATAGGGACTCTCCTGTACTCAACAAAAGGGAGAGCAGCGCTGCCCCTATCAAAGTTTCAATCGATTTGCGCCATCATTTTGGAGCTTCACAATGGCCCAATCACTATGAAAACAACAAGGAGTTGTGTGGCACTTTAAGACTAACAGATTTATTTTTTGCATGAGCTTTCATGGGAGAAGATCCCACTTCCTCAGATGCTTCGAAGATGGGTGAACTTACAGAAAGGAATGAAACTAAATGCAAGGGGGTGTAAAACATAGGATCAGGTCATAAAGTAACAGCAAATCAGAGCAGTTTACAGGCTCAAACCATGGGAAGCCTGAAGTCAAATTACCCTTTGTAATGGGAAAAGAACGCATAGTCTCGATTAAGTCCTGCTTTCACAGAATTTAGCTTGCATATTAATTTGAGTTCAGCTGTTTCTCTTTGAAGTCTTGATGTCCCAGGTACGTCTCTAACGACAGTTGTTAATAAATCCGTCATCGAGTGATTAGGGAGATGGAAGTGCTCAGCAACTGGTTTCTTTGTTCTTTGATTTCTGATATCAGCTCTCTGCTCATTCAGTCTCTTACGGAGCAATCGTCCGGTTTGTCCAGTATATAAGGCGTTGGGGCATTTCTTGCACATGATGGCATAGACCACATTAGTAGATGAGCAGGTAAATGAGCCTTTCATGGAGTAGCAGGCTTGACTAGGACCTATGATGGTGTCTGTTGTGCAGATATGTGGGCAGACTTGGCAGCATGGTTTTTTGCAGGGGTGTGTGCCTGCTTCAATGTTCCTGTCGTTAGATCTGTAGTTGCTGGTATCTGTTTAAGATTAGGGGGCTGCCTATAAGCAAGGAGTGGTCTGTCTCCTAATGCTTGAGAGAGAGAGGGATCATCTTTTAGAATAGGCTGTAGGTCCTTAATGATCTTTTGCAGAGGTCTGCCTTGAGGATTGTATGTGGTGACTAGTGGTGTTCTGTTGCTTTCTTTCTTGAGTCTCTCCTATAGTAGATGACTTTGGGAAACCCGTCTAGCTCTGTCAGTTTGTTTTCTTACTTCCCCAGGTGGGTACTGTAGTTTCAAGAATGCTTGATAGAGATCCTCAAGATCAACAAGGATAAGTGTAAAATCCTGCACTTGGGACGAAAAAACCCCATGTACTGCTACAGGCTGGGGAGTGATCAGCTAAATAGCAGCACTGGAGAAAAGGACCTGGGAGTCATGGTGGATGGGAAGCTGGATATGAGTCAGCAGTGTGCTCTTGCTGCCAAAAAGGCCAATGGCATACTGGGCTGCATCAGAAGAAGTGTTACCAGCAGATCAAGGGATGTGATCATTCCCCTCTATTCTGCACTAGTGAGGCCACATCTGGAATACTGTGTCCAGTTTTGGGCTCCCCACTACAAAAAGGACATGGACAAATTAGAGAGAGTCCAGAGGAGGGCAACCAAAATGATCAAAGGGCTGGAGCACAAGCCCTATGAAGAAAGACTGAAGGAACTAGGCTTATTTAGCCTGCAGAAGAGAAGACTGAGGGGGGATTTGATAGCAACCTTCAACTACTTGAAGGGTTGCTCCAAGGAGGAGGGAGCTCGACTGTTCTCGGTAGTAACAGAGGGCAGAACGAGAAGCAATGGTTTCAAGTTACAGCTGGGGCGGTCCAGGCTGGATATTAGGAAAAACTTCCTTACTAGGAGAGTGGTGAAGCATTGGAATAAGTTGCCTAGGGAGGTGGTGGAATCTCCATCTCTGGAGGTGTTCAAGTCCCAGCTGGACAAAATACTGACTGGGATGATCTAATGGGAGTGGTCCTGCTTTTTTTGGCAGGGGGTTGGACTAGATGACCTCGTGGGGTCCCTTCCAACCCTATGATTCTATGATTCTATGATGTCTGTCTCTGTCTGAGGGATCAGAGCAGATGTAGTTATATCTTAGGGCTTGGCTGTAGACAATGGATCGTGTGGTGTGTTTAGGATGGAACCTTGAAGGATGTAGGTAACTATACCGATCAGTAGGTTTTCGGTATAGGGTGGTGTTGATGCGTCTATCCTTGATTTGTACTGTAGTGTCCAGAAAGTGGATCTCCTGTGTGGATTGTTCCAGGCTTAATTTGACGGTGTCGTGGAAATTATTGAAATCTCTGTGAAAATCTTCAAGAGCATCCCTGCCATGTGTCCAGTGCTGCAGCCTCTGGATTGCTCCTAGCCCAACCACCACTGGTGCTGGATTGTAGTGTCATGCAGGAGAACATCATCCATCAAGTGTGTCATGACAGCAAAAAAGGTTGAGAACCACTGCACTAACATGATCTTTCAAGCCTATAGATCAGCCCATGATACTTTTCATATCCTTTCATTGGCTTCTCCTTTCACAATACATCCATTTTGATGTTCCCAACCCTCACAGATTTATTGGAAGCAATGTGAACTTGGCCTCTGCAGCAGGTGCTCTTGTGAAATTGCAATAAAATCCTGCCTTCTCATAATTTAGGTAAAAAGAGCCTCCCCATGTATTGGCCTGTAGCATAAATGAAATGGAACTGAGCTTCAAGCCAAAATACTGTTTATTATAGCCCCATCTCTTTTTCTTCCACTGACACTTATTAATATTTCTGTGCTCTTCTTAGCCCATGTTAACAACTACCACTTAGGGAAGGGAACGCATTGTACACATAAGGTAACTTAGAGTTTGCACAATGTAACTTTAGGCAAAGCTGGGAATGCAAAATTTCTAATACACCAGGCCCAAGTTTCAGCTTTTTGCCATACTGCCTTTCAGAATTATGTGGTTATGTAACCCACACTAACACAGCTTTGCATCCACCTCTCATGGTTAGACCACATAAGAGGTTAAGAATCTCCTACTACTTTCAAGCTAACATACTTTAAATTCACATCACTGAGGATTTGCCTTTTCTATCCAGTGGTCCTAGATTCCTCCCCCCCCCCCCCAGATGATCCACACTGATAGTGTTTATAGTTATGCTATGCTACTACTGTGACCAACCTAAAGAGCGCAGTCTGCTTAACTTCTCAGCTTCATGGGTGACTTGATTACAGTGAGTTAGTACCTTTGTTGGGAGAAAATAGTGGGTACTAATTGGCCCTTCAGCAGAGAAAGGCATAGCAGGAACAAACAGCTGAAAGTTAAACCAGACAAATTCAAATTAGAAATTTGGCACATATATTTAACAGTGAGGGTGATTAACAAGCTACGTGGGGAAGTGGTCGATTCTCATGATATCAAATCAAGACTGGTTGACTTTCTGAAAGATATGCTTTAGCCAGATACAAATTATTGGACTCAATACAGAAGGAATGAGGTAAATGTTATTTGTATGTATGGTATGAACTGTTACTGGTATACAACTATTATATTAGACTGTATACCAAGGTCAGCCAACCCAATTCAGCATTAAGGCAATCCTTTACTGACACACAGTTCATTTAATGGCCATGGGCATAGCTTGACTTCTATATTGAGGAAAAGCCAATGGGATTGTGTGTGGGGCGAGGTGGGCATTTCAGTTTTCGGAGATGATAGGACAACTTTAACAATGATTCTAGGGGCTACATAGGCACTGGGAAATTCTAGATTTTTGCAGATAATAACTTAGAAATTAGCTGTCAGGAGCACTGTATCGAATTCCTATGTAAAGAAAGAAAATTTTAAAAATATTTGACCCACTCAGCTCTAATACAAAGATGTTCTGACATCTTGTGGCAAGTCTCTTAAGAGACACAGATTAGGTTTCAAATTTTAATGTATATTCTTACTATGTTACTTCCATTTGAATACAACAATTGAAACAATTGTAGAAAAATCTAGATTACTTTCTATCATTAGTCTACTTACTTTTTGCAGTTCACTAAACTCATTAAACTTTTGGAAACATCCTACTGGGCCAAGGCACTGTGAGTTTACACTGCACCTGTTTTAGGTTCTAGGGTATTTATGCTACTACAAATAATAATTGACTTTAAACAGGAGTGAAATAGACAGTTTCTAGAGGGGTAGCTGTGTTAGTCTGTGTACAGCAAAAACAATGAGAACCCTGTTGCTCCTTAAAGACTAACATATTTCTTTGGGCTTAAGCTGTCATGGGCTCCAGCCCACTTAGTCAGATGCATGAAGTGGAAACTTCAGCCAAGGGGTATATATATGCATGCAAGGATGGAAGAGGGCAAGTGTTAGCAAAGTCAATTCAGTTAGGCCAGATGGGACCTGTAAAAATCCTTGGAGAGGAAGGAGTTAACACTCTGGTCAGTGAGTCCCAGGACAGCCAATAGAAACAAAGTACAGGTTTTTAAATTGTAGCAGCAGAGCTCCTGGAAGGATCAGGAGGAGGCCAGAGAGAGGCCTGAGGAAGGATCCAGTGTCATCCTTACCAAAGATAAGCTCAAGTTTGTTACTGACTAGGAGTGAGTAATTTACTTAAATGTGGTGAGGGTATTTCTTTGTTTTTGGATTTCTCTGTGCTGAGCACTTGTACCCCCTCCCACTACCTTGTAACTACCTAAATTAAATCCCAGAGAAGCAACTCTCTGTGTTTTATCTGTTCTTTTTAATTAAAGATTTTACCTTTTAAGTAAGCTCTGGTTCTATGTCCTGAAATGCAAGAGGTTTGTATGGATGTGCCTCAGACTGCACAGCCAGCTACCAAAGGGATTCTGTTCCATTTCCAGCTGATATCCCAGCTGGGGTTCAGTCACTCTCTGGAGAGAGGAATAAAAGTGATTGCAGGTACCTCACAGGAAGGAATTCCCAAGTGCGCCTTCCTGGATTTTCAAGAGGTTTTTGCATTTGGGTGGTGTCAGTGATACCACTCCAAAGCCAGAAATTGGAGGCCTTGGAGAGTTTTAAGACCAGGCTTTAAGGCCAGTGGCTTTTCAGGCCTGTTGCAAGCCCCCACCTTCTGCACTGAGAGTGTCAGAGTGGGGAAACAGCCTTGACAGGACCCATTCATACCAGTTGATTAGAAGGTGAGAGTGTATGAACAGGGACACTTACTTTCTGTAATGTGCTAGCCATTCCAAGTCCCTTTTCAGACCCAGTCTCATTGTGCTAAGTTTGCAAATCAGCTCTAGCTCTGCAGTTTCTTGGCAAAGTCTGTTTCTGAAGGTATTTTTTGCTGAAGTATGGCAACTTTCAAGTCTGCTACTGAGTGTCTAGGGAGACTGAAGCATTCTCCTACCGTGGGGATTGGCAATGCAGGCTCAGTGAGCCACCTTTTGCTCACTGAGCGTCCCCTTCTGGCTCCCTGGCAGTCTCTGCCAAGGAGCCAGGTGTGTTCCGGGGACTCCTGGCTCATCCTCCTCACACCACAACAGCATGAGCAGGAGCCAGCCGGGGGGGGGGAGGGAGGTGCGGGTGGCATGCGCTCTCTCCATCCCTCCCACCGCTGGCATGGAGCAGCAGAGAGGCCTCACCTACCAGCCAGCCCTCCTTCCCAGGAGTGGCTGGGGAGAGCTGCAGGCTGTGGAGGCAGGGCCCTGGAACTCCATAGAGTTCGGGCTGCTTTGACCCAGCCACTCCAGGCCCAAATGGGGGAAGAGCAGCCTCCGTTGAGGCCTGGAGTGGCTGGGTCAAAGTGGCCCAAACTCCGCAGAGAGGCTGTTCCAGGGCCCCACCTCTGCAAGCCACAGCTCCATTGCCAGCCGCTCCTGGGAAGGAGGGCTGGCTGGTAGGAGGGGCAGCTCTGCTCCTGCCCGCCAGTGCAAGGAGGGAGGGAGCGAGCGTGCACCACTCCCATACCTCCCTCCACGCCTGCACTAGGGCCACAGCTGCTGGGCTGGCTCCTGCTCATGCAATTGTCGGAGGGGGTGGGAAGTTGCTAACCCCTGGGCTAGGGCAAAAAAGTTTCCAGATGACCATGCACCTTAGCACATACATGTCTGATTCAGAATGTATGCCAACAGCCCATTTCGAAGAAAAAGGATGCTAACAGGTAAGTAACCCTCCATTTTACATGGTATGTTGCCAGACTGCGTGTATGCAGACACCAGCCAAGCTTCCCTCTGTAGCTGTCTCAATGTAGCACTGGCCTTGCATCTGGCTTCTCTTTATCCAGTCTTTGTACTCTTCTTAACTGTCAGTTTTGCTGTACTTTGGCTATATGGTCACATCTCCAGTCAGAACCTGCATGGGGCAACTGGATCTCATGTTGACTTGTAAATTAAACAATTTTGAACATAGAATGAAAATTTAGGCATAAGTGAATTCACCTCTCTTTGACTTCATTCGGAGTTGCCTGTAATTAACTCAGATCTTAACTTAGCCCTGATGTATCTGACGAGATAAAAGTCTAGGTGACCCAGTGAAAATGCTCTAACTTATTCATTATTCAAAATATTAGCATTATATAGTTGGGGTTTCTGAGTTCAGTGTAGCTCAAAAATTTGTCTCTCTCACCAACAGAAGTCGGTCCAATGAAAAATATTACTTCACCCACCGTGTCTCTCTAAGTAAAAAATTAATCACTTGGTAAAGAAATATATCATCATTCATCAGACTAACATTGCTACCCCAGAATAAAAATGTAAACTTTACTAAACTGAATGAACATTTGTTAAGCTATAAAAGGGCTTAAATAAATATGTGTAGAGTAGATGTAGTGTGTCCTCCTGATTAGCAAAAAGAAGAGCCACATTTAGTGTAAAGTCTCTATTTAGTTGTAAATCAAATCTTTTTGTGGTTACCCACTAATAAGAATCAACTTTCCTTTAGGAAAATAAGTATTAAGTTCAAACACAAAGTAGGATCAAATTACTTTGATTTAAATTAGTACACTCTGGTCTACATTAATTTTGTGTTACTCTTTCCACACGGATCTTCTCAGAAAAATATTGTATGCTTAATTTTATGATCTTTTCTTTGAAAAACCTGAGAATATTTTCCAATGTACTTAAAAAATGATCATGCTTCTACTAAAAAATTATCCCATAACCTTATTTCTGCCTGATGCTACTGCAGGCAAAATATAATTAAAGTCATCTGAAGATTCTTGTTAGAACTATCCTCTGTGTAAATGCAAAGGACTGACAATGAAATTATTTAACTTGCATATTGTAAAGGACACAGGCCTATTGATTGCTTAGCAGCTAACCCATTCAGCTCCTACATTCCAGAGACTTTTGCATTGTATAATACATATCTTATTCTAAAATGGGGGGAAAAAAAAAACCCTCAAAACAAAGCACCAAAAAACCCACACACATTTTAAAAAATCAAAATTAATGTATTGAGGTCAGGGAATACCTGAAAGAATCTGCCATTGCAAGGAAGCTTTATTTTGCTGAATGAATCATCCATAATAAGAAACCAGAAATTTTAAAAGTGCAAAGTTCATGTAGCAAATAAAAAACTAAATGAAACCAGCTTATAGCAAGTTTTGATATAACGAAAGTCTCCTCATAGCATTGTGGAAAGAAAGTCCAAAATTGTTCCAGTCCATTACAACAGAGAGGGTATAGAACAGGCGTGGCCAGACTGCAGCTTGGGAGCCACATGCGGCTCTTGAATGAAAAAATATGGCTCCTGGAAGAATGTCAGAAAATCAATTTAGGAAAGCAGCCCCAACCTAGGAGTTCAGGAGTGGGTTGAGACAGTAGGTAGAAGCATGGCATGGTCAGGGATGGTGGGGAGAAATGCGGCATGTTCAGGAGTTTAGAAAACTCGCCACTAGCCTGCAGTCTTCTACATCGAGCAGCAGCTAAGTTTTTACTGTATAGCCCTAATTTTCATGGTAACCTTAAGTAATTATTAGAATCTGACATTAGTAGGATCAATATTTGTCCCCATTTTATGATAAAATTAAAGTGTGCAATGAATTTTAAACAGTAATTTTGGGGTAGATAAAAGTATGTGGCTATATGCTCTCGAAGGTTTAATAATCAAATTGTGTGGCTCTGAGTTCCATAAGTTTGGCCACCCCTGTTATAGACTCTGTCATTTTAAGAGCAGGTTAGACAAACACCTATTTGGGGTGGTCTACTCTAGGTATACTTGCTTTGGCCTGAGTGCTGAGCAGACTACATGGCCTTTTGAGATTGTGTCCAGCTCTACATTTCTATGATTTTATGAATGTGTTCACTGGAATTCCGATTATGACAAATCTCTTGTTGTATGTAAAGGACAAGGAATCAGGCTTTACCTGAGGGAGGCGCAGGTGCACTGGGAAAGTGAAATCTACCCTTTCAGTCTGTGATTTGCCTAATTACAGGACCCCACTGCAGTAAAAGCACAGAACCATAGGGTAAGAGGGGACTGCAAGGTCATCCAGTCTAACCCCCTGCCAAGATACAGAACTTCCTGTGTGTAAATAGCAAGAGCTCTAGACCAGCCTTTGTTTCCACCCATCTGCCCCTCACTCCCTACATTAGTTTGGGCTGTAATGGAAGCCAGACTTCTTACAAACCATAGCTCCAATCCTCTGAGTCAGGGGGAGTTGAGGAGGCTGAGCACTTTTGCGATTCAGTTCCCTTTTTTGCAGTGTTGGCCCAATTTGAGCAACTCCCAGCTGGTGCAATGGAAGTTCAGAGCATTCAGTGCTTTACTGACTCAGGTCCATGGTATTAGGGCCCTGGATCTATAGGTGGAGATATTTTGACCCTGCCTCAGTTTACTCCCATTGTCATTCCATACTGGTCTGGGTAGGGCTTATGTGGACACAAGTGTGCATAGGTGCAGAAACCCTGCCCGCACAGCTGTTACCCTGATATTACACTTCTCTGTAGGAGTCCTCTGCAACCCATCAGTAAACTTGTTCAGGGAGGGAGACTTGAGTCTACATCAAGTGATTCCATAGTGAAGTATTATGAATGGATTGTAATAACGATACTTAGCTTGGCTACAGCACTTTCCATCTCTAGATTTCACAGCACTATGTCCTGGTTTTTCACATGAGAAATGGAAAGCATCAGGTCTCTATTTCACTGGAATCTTATTCTTGACATGTCTCTGTCATTGTTTCTGACAGTGAAAGTTGTAACTAGTAAACACTGAGGAAACAACATTTTCAAAATTATAAGAAATAATTATTGGGATGCTAAGGAAAATAATGTCTTACTTGTGAAAAATAAGTGCTTCTAATAGAAATAATTGAGTACCATGGCAAATATGAAGTGTGCAGTCAGGTTTGTTTAATGTTGATCTTTAATACCATTTCCCTTCATACCTCTCAGCTGTCTGACATGGAAACCAGAGAGGACTCTGAAAGAAAAAAAAAAAAAGTGGCAAAGGACCAAAAAGCAGGATAAGGGAGACAAAAATGAACAAGAAGTAATTATTGAAACGTCTATATCATTTTTAATGAAAGAGTTGTGGGGGAGGCTTTCTTTGTATGTATTTTTTATTGCTGTTTAAGTCAAGGAGGAGAAATGCAAAAACTTTAATAGACAATCAGAACTGTTTGTGATTTCCAGATGCACACTACTCGCATATTGTTTGCTATTATACAGATTAAATAGATACTTCTCGTACTGCCACTGATGGCAAGAGAATTTTAGGGAATGTGTTATTGGCATTTTCAATTAAATAACTGATAAAGTTTCACAGCTAAGCTTAAATCAAAAATGGTAGGGTGAAAAAGCTTGTTGGCGTGAAAACTAGCTCCAAATGGGATGCAGTGAATGTCTGCAATTGATAGTTTCTTTTGCTGGAAATAGGCTACCAGGGACATACTCTAGGGGAACACACTTTTTAATAATACATATATAAACAATGGGATGAGTATCGGATGTAGGATCCTATTCATTGTTAGCTGCTGATACCAAAGTTGGAGGTACAGAATGACAAATACTTCTGAACTTCTGCAGTTGGATTCAGAGAGATTTGAGGTTTTTTAAGTGATTAGGTCACTAAATGGAAAATGCACTTTAATGCAAACAGATGTAATACAATAAGTATAGTGGTAGCCATGACAAATGAGAAAATACATAAATGAAACAGTCATGAAGTTCACTGACAAGGAATAAGATTGAAGGTTATTATATGCGTTCAAAACCATAGTTTCTGCAGTTAAAAATAAATAAATAATACCAGGAAACATCAACAAAGAGATAAAATCCAATACAAATCAAAGGAAGCTGTATTATTCTTGAACAATGTATTGCTGGATCATAGAACTGGATGAAAGAAGATAACAGTGGGGTTCCCAGGGACTGATTCCAATATGATTACAGAAACAACAAATTCTAGATAGAGAATGATGAGTGATTGAAAATGGGAACTGTCTCAAGGAGTCTGTGTCACGAGAGCTGTGAAGTCCTTCATTTTCAATGCGTTAGGGCTGAATGAACAGCTGGGGACTTATAAGTCTTTTTTTTTTTTTTTTTTTTTTTAACGAGGGGATGGAGCTGAGGCTGTTATAAAAGCCTGGAACTAAGCAAACTGTGAGCAATGGAGGAGTACCCAAGACACCTCTGAGTGCCAAAGTATGGAAAAGGTGATATATTCCTAGAGTTACCAGATATCAGGCAAAAGCAGGACATGTCCTCCTTTTTACCTTCATGTCCTCCATCTGACAGCCATTTTAAAAATACATGATTTTGTCTGGCTTTTTACCTCCAGGGGTTAAAGTATGATGGAATGCCCCAGAACACCCTATTTTTAGGGGAAAGTGTTCTAGGGCCCCTAAAAACAGGAGAATATTACATTAATACTACATTTTCTCCATGTGTCCTCCTTTTCGTACTTCCCTGTCCTCCCTTCCATGCTTTGGTATCTGGTAACCCTATTCCTTTCCTTGGACAACGAGTTTTGAACAGGTACATGCTCGTGGCAGCTAGCTCCTCCCATGTTTTCCGTTCAGTATGTAGCCACACCCTCACATGCTCTCTCTGTCTCTCTCTCTCACACACACATGCACACAAAACTGTAAATTAGCTAAGGTAGGTATGTCTCTGACAGGCTGTGAAGGAGAAGAGTCTGCTAGAGAGAGTATTTTTGTGTCTATTTAAAAATACTTTGGAGACACTCCAATGCTACAAGGAAGGATGCAAAAAAGTGCCTAGACAAATACAAAGTTATTAAGGACCGTGTTGTATCTAGCCTCACACAGGGGTGCAAGGTGAGTGAGAGTGGAAGACCTTCACGAGTCTTGCAAACCTATGCAAGGAAGAGCCATAGTCCACCTCCCTGCACACCAGAGCACAGAGCAGGAGGCTAGGAGATTAAGAGCTTCACAAGCATAACTACTAGACTTTCCAGATAGACTAGAGTAAAGTCTTGACTTCGTGCCTCTTCTATATCAGCTTCTGGACTGCTGTGGGGAGCACAAGCTGCACTCTTTCAAAAGGTGTAAAAGATGCTACTCTGTACTCTTCCAGCACTCCTGGCAGGACTAGCCTTAGTGAAAATGGTGCCCTGGCAAACTTGTATTTTGGTGCTCCAGGTTCCTGCTGCCTTCTTGAGCTCCTACCCTCATCACCTTTTGCCTCTCCTTGCTTGCTCCTCACCCTCTCCCTGGGTTCCCTGTCTCCCCTCGATCCCTGCTGCCTCCCCAGGCTGTCCATCCATTGTCCCTGACTCCCCACTGCCATCCCTTCTTTGCTGCTGGCCCCCACTGCCTCCCCAGGCCCTATCACTCTTGGGTTCTCCTGCCTCCCCAGCCCAATTGCTCCAAAGCTCCCTTCCGTGGCCTCATATCTCAGGGCTGTCCTGTGCCTTGCCTGTTGATCATGGCACACCACCACCCCTCAACCATTGTACCCCAGGCAATTGCCCACATTGTCCACCTATAAGCCCGGCCTTGACTCCTGGTGACACTCCTTCTTCCTCAGGACTGAAGCAACTGAAATGAATCCAGAAGGTGCAGCTGGTGTAGAGCTCCATCCAACTGACCCTGAGTCCTTTGCTTTTAAAAGCCACAAGAGACAACAAAGAGAGATGTTAAAGTGAGAATTTCCCCACAATAAATCACTTTTTGGAGAAGTTTTAAGATTATCACAATAAGAGGTGAACCCTTCTATATGCTATATGCACAGTGGTGTTTATGCAATCTGGTCATGAGACGCTCATCTGATCCAGGTGCAACAAATGGTATTAAGTTATATTCACTGAGCAGCATTTCCCATGTGCTGTCTATGTTTGCAGGGCATGCAAACCTATCACGCTTCTTGAATGTGCTTGTATAGTTGTATTCATGCATTCTGGGAAGCTTTGGGCACTCATATTCTATAGTGCCTCAATAGGGGATAGGGTCACTGAGGACATGTACAAAGAGCAGCAGCAGAATATGGGACAGTGCACTCTGGGGAGGTTGTACCTTGCAAAGAGCTGGAAGTCAACCCAGACACATTTACAGGGTCTGATCCACATATCAAAATAGCAATGTTGTGACTTGGTTAAAAGAAAACACCTATATACCAGGCCAAGTCTTTGGGCAGAGTGGAACAGTGATTAACTTCCTTAGCTATTAACTGAATATGAAAAATGTTTAGAGTCAATCATGTCCCTAACTGGATACAAAGGAAAGGTAAAAAGAGAACTCACTGGGGCAAACTTAAGATTCTATTTTCAGTCCAGTTTAGTCACCAACTGTCTGCTATTCTGAGGTATAAGGAATCCTAGTCATGCCCACAAGTCAACTGCAGGTGCAGATTTTGCAGATACAGAATGTGCTTGTAAAAGAAGCCTTCTCTTCTGACAATTGATCCATTAGGTTTGGACATTAGATTGTGATCCTTTAGTCAATGAAATTGGTAGGAACTCTGCCATGGTCGTCAGCAGGAGAAGACTGGGTCTTTATAAAGCTGATAATTTCTCTTCTTTTGTTTAGCTAATAAAAATTATGCAAATATATTTCTTACAAAAATATACTTTCTGGCAGTTATGTTCCCCTGTGAGCTATTTCCTCTATTGCTATTGTTTTCTGCCAAATCCTGCTCACTTCACTTCATAGGAGCAGTCTCACTGTAGTCACTCAGACTGAGAAAGTAAGACAAGCAGGACTTGGCCCAAAGAACACAGCTGTTTTGTGGTATTTACAGGCACGTGTGGGAACAATGCAGGCAGTTTGCAGACCTATGTTTGTAAAATGGGCGTACTGATGTGTTACACTAAATAATTGTTATAGACAATCTAATCCATTCAGAAATCCTGTACAGTTAATGGCACCAAAAGAAACACTGAAACTTTACTTATTTCCACTTTACTAAGCTAAGTATTTTGGGACTGTATATCTTGTAACTTTACACCTGGAGATGGGAGTGGTTTAGCAGCAAATGCTCTTCATATCAAGTTGTAGATAAGGGTGTCACTGGAGCCTTATGCCCCCATAGGTGTCTTGTAACAGCCTTTCACAACAGCTGTTCCATTTTAAGGATGAGTGCACACAACAAATTCCAGACATCCCATGGCTGATGCAGTTGCTGAATGGTGAGTTTAGGCTTCATTTGGTACAGGCCTCAAGGGGGCCGAGCCAGAGCTGTCATGGCTTATTGTTCAAGCTATGAGCTCTAAATAAAGAAAGCATTTCAAATACCGGTTGACACTGTTGTGTGGCTAAAGAGAAATAAACACTCTCAGAGTGAGTTTTAAAGTAGTTTTATCCCTGTAATCAGTTTGCTTTTAAATTTCATGTAACTATTTTAGTGAGATCATGTGCTTGAAAGCATGAAGACCGCAATAGTTTTTTAGACCTTGTGTCACCTTAATGGCTAAATAAAAGAACTTTTATTGACTGAATAGAAATGTCATGAATAGTCATTCTTTGTTGGGAACATATTAAGATGTACACCTTACTGATAGACTTGTAAATATACTTACTAAAGGCATATGGGCCTGAAAATACTTTCTAATATTAGAAAACAAAATGTATGTAGTGGGTTTTAAAAAAAAAAAAAAAAAACTCTAATAAGTTAATGTGTTCATATTAGTAATTCATAAGTTTAATATTACAGTTCATTTATGAATGAAATATGGATCACTGATTAGAAGTCATTCTATTAAAAAAAGAGATTACACTTTATTTTGCAATAAAACTGTCAGAATTCAAAGGTAGAGTCAGGGTCATATGACTTTAGAATGACACCTACTAAAATATTTTCTCATAATCTTTTACTATCTGTTATGTAGCTGCATTTGGTTTTAGAATTTCTTATATTGGTGATATATTTAAGATTGATGGATTTTTTAAAAATTAAAGATTTTTAGGGAATAATAAATTGCCTGCTGAAATTACTCAAAAAAAACCCCAAAAAACCAAAAAGGAAGGGATACAACGTCTGGAATAACTGTTGCATAAGCTGGTGAAGCAGAGGAGCTAAAAGTTGCAAATAGTACTGTATTTCACAGTACAATTACAGAGCCATTTGCAGCATATAACTATAATTGAGAAAAACCTAAGGAACAATACAAAATTTCACCCCTTGCTTGAACGTAAATGTGTGATTTTTTTTTTTCCCCCTTATGGACATAGCTCTCAATATTTTTCAAGGAGTTGTATCCTCATCCCCCTTGCAATCATAAATCTTCTTCAGCTACTTTAGAAGTGCATCCAAAATGTTTTGCTGTATGGCCAAATGGTAGTGTAGCCCTCCCAAGAGAAAGAATGCATTGTTTTTGCAGTTTTAAATAGAGCTAAAAGCTTAGTTGTAACTAGCCCAGCTATTAAATTACTGCCCCAAGTAAGTTAAGAAATTTACTGGGTGATGGGAGCACAATGAGAAAGTTTTAAAAATTAACTTATATAAAGCTATTTCCAGACAGTGGTAAACAATAATTTGATAGTAATGATCAGAATCTTATTAACAAAGAACTCCCCATATATTGCCACCCTGCTTAGGATACTGTTCATTAATGTAATAAATATGAGGTGTTTATTTTATTTATATGCACAGTTATATATATGTTGCAGTGGTGACAATCACCATACTGAGTGTCTCCAAGGGATAATAAACAAACTCACAGTAGACCAGGGGTCTAATTGTCTAATTTTCCTCCTTCCTTCCTCCTTATGCAGTTTAGGGATATATTATTCTAATGATAATTTACTTCCTTCTCCTTCTCTTTTCCCTTTCTGTTTCTTCTGTTCTTTGAGTGCTAGGGTTGATTCCATGTTAGGTGTGTACATACTAAAGTACACAGCTGCCAGAGATTTTGTTTCCAAAATCCTGGCATCCTCTCTAGTTCTGCCCATTCACTGGTATATAAAATGCCAACAGCCCTGCGTCCCATCAGTTCCTTCTTTCCATCTGTGATGGCTGCTGAAACACCTTTTCTCTCTTGCAATTGTAAGCACATTATTGGTTGTCTCTTGATAACTGCTGTACATAGTTCTTATATATGGTTTACAGCTGAACAAGTTAGGTAGAGTGGTCCCTTCAGGGATGTTTGCCCTGAGATGAGACATACCCTGGCCCCTGGGCTTCAAACCATGTTCTGTTCATTTCAAGTTCTTTCTAGTGTAGTGGCTAGCATATCTGCTTTACATGCAGAAGGTCCCGGGTTCAAACCCTAGGAGGTTGGACTAGATGATCTCATGAGGTCACTTCTAACCCTATGATTCTCTTCTATACTTAATGTGCCTCATGCCAATTGTTTAAAGTGCTTAGGGGAGATAAGACAAAGTTGCTGGGGGTGCAATCCATGCCATCCTCCAGATCATTAATGAAGATGTTGAAAAAAACAAGACTGAGTTTTTGATCACTACACCTACGTCTACACTAGCAAATTAATTCAAACTAAGCAAGCTTAGTCCAAACTATTTGAACTGTGTCTGCACTAGGCTTTGCCTGGTTCAAACTAAACAAATTTTTAGTTTGAACTAATCAAAGCTCAGTTTCAACTAATTAGTTCAGCTGGTTAGTCCAAACTAATTGCTTAGTTTGAACTAATTTGCATTTTTAATTCTAAGTAGCGCAATGCAGATATGCTAGTTTGAACTAAATAAGTTTGAACTAGCGGTTAGTTCGAACTGAAAAACTGCGCTTAGTTAGTACTAACTTCTAAGTACTTAGTTCAGACTAAGAAAATCTAAACTAAGCTTTTAGGTGTAGACATAGCCTAACTGTTGATCCTGATGATCTAGCTAGCTTTCTATGCACCTTATAGTCCCCTTAATCAGCCAACACTCTCAGTACCCCCAGATGCATTGCATCCAATCCCATGGACGTTGGTATGTCCAAATTCTCTAAATAGTCCTGACCTTGTTCCTTCACCACTAAGGGCTGCTTACCTTGTCCCCATTCTGTGCTGCCTGATGCATTAATCTGTTCTTTATCTGGTGGTGAGAGGTACTATTAAGAAAGCAGAACTTTTTTAACAGCCTGATATTACACTATCTTGATGTAATTTGGATGGAGTGAGGATCTCTCTACTGGCAGCTCAGTTTATGGCAGCAGTCTCTCCTAGTATGGCTACTGCTGCTTAGCCGATGAACATGACCTCAGATCTTACACTGTTTCCTCTGCTACAGAAGATCCTGCTAAAGGTAAAGCAGAACAGATCTTACATAATTCAGGCATAGCCAGAAGTGATTTTTTTGATAGGTCTTCTGGTTGACATGGATGAGGACAAACCTTGTATCATAAGTGAAACAGAGGCTAATAAAAACACAGTATGAATTGCTTATAATCTGATTGGATAACCCATAGCTATGCCACTGCTTCGTGAAGACAGACCTGGTACCTGTACTTGATGCAGCTTGCAGTGTGCCTGCCAATCACCCAACTATATGTCTTCTTTCAGGACAAAGGGCATACCCTACATCCCAAGTGGGGGATTTTCTTCCTGAAAGCATGGTTCCTAGGTGGATCCTCCACCTAGAAGGCTCATGCTTGAAGGATGTACAAGAGGTTCTGTTACAGAGTAAAAAGTCCACCACATGATGCACTTCCTTGCAGAAATGGTCCAGGTTTCAAAATTAGTGCAAGTCCCAACAAAGCTCTCCAATGTCAGCAAAAGCCCCAAATCATTCCAAGTGTCTCTCTGGTTCCAAACCCCCTTGACTCTTCCCTTTCTGAACAGACGTGATCTCTTTGTCCCATCTGAGCCAGGGACCTCAATTAGTGTAGTCTTTGTTGCCTGCTCCAGGTGCTTGCTCACAGCTGTGGCTGCTTACATGCTGCTGGAAGAGAGTTCTGTCTGTCTCCTTCCTGACACATGCAAAACATGCCACATATCTGTGCACATACATAGTGCTGCAAAAAACATGATACCACAGTAATCATATAGTATGTTATGAACATTCATGAAGGAACCTTGCATGGCATGATCAGCACAAAATTATACACACAAATTACCATAGTGCATAAGTGAACAGAAAAATCATGTAGATCATAGCCCTGTGCATCCCATGACACCACTTTCCTATCTTTACTACAAACCATACCAAGACATTAGGGAGGCCACAATACATATAGATGTTAGGTGTTTTTGTCTTCATAGGACAAAAGCCTTTAGGAAGTTCCCAAGGCTGTTCCTCTCTATGGCAGAAAGATCTAAAGATTCAGCAATATCAGCTGAAAGACTCTGTAAGCGGGCCTCGAATTGCATCAGACCTTGCTAGCAGATTGGTAACATGATCCCTCCAGACTTGATCAGTACACACTCCATAAGATCAATCTCCTCATCTGTCATCTTCTTTAAAGATGTCCTTGTTTCAGAGATCTGCAGAGCAGTGATGTGGGCACAGGGCTTTCCCTAACACCCCTCCTACACTCCCCCGAATTTCCCAACACCCACCAGTTATCAGCTACTAACAGTGTTATACCAATGTAGTGAGCAACCCCAATACCCCTCTACACCTTCCCCTACACTCCCCCTAATTTCAAGTGCTGGGGAGAATACTGTGTGAGCATCAATACACTTTTCTACAGGTCACTATGCAATCAGGGAGGACTCTGCCTCTGATGCTATCTTCCACTCTACTGCGATCTGTCACTAACTTGACTGTGAAGTCCCAGCCCTCCAAAATGTAACTGCCTGTGAGTCAACCACAGTGGAGCACCCATGGGGGACAACTAGAAGAGGAAGAATGGTGGGTTACTTACCAGTAACCATCCTTCTTCGAGATGGGCTACTCGGATCCATTCAGTAATAGGCGTCTCCGTGCTGGAGTGTTGGATTGGTCGGAAAAACTTGTCCTAGCCTGTCAGAAGAGGGGAGGCAGCCACCGACCCTTGTGCCACTCGCAGCTATATATACGGCTGCCTCCCTGCACCCTCCTCAGTTCCTTAGAGTCACCAACTCCAGAAGTGGGGACGGAGGGAAGGGACCTTAATGGATCTGAGCAGCCCATCTTGAAGAAGAACGGTTACTGGTAAGTAACCTACCGTTCTTCTTTGAGCGCTGCTCAGATGCATTCAGTAATAGGTGACTATTAGCCATGCTGATGGATGGCAGGTGGAGTTGGTACTTCCGCCTTCAGCACAGCAACAAGCCCCATAAGGTACAGGCCCCACAGGAAGATGCTCGCTGGAGTCAAGAGGCGAGCAGGCCTTGACGGGCCCAGCAGAAGCAAGAGCTGAGGGTCAATCCAGAACAGGGCAAGACCGAACCCATCGAGGCAGAACGCATAAGCAGGTTGCACAAGGTCACCAGAGCTGGAGAAAAGGATGCAACCTAACAAAAACGGGTTGCGTAGGTGCTCTGCATAGGAGGAATAGCGTGGAACGTAACCAACAGACTACAATGTCTGGGCCTAGGCCATGTCACGTGGACTCGAAGGAGAACACTAAAAGCTAGCAAATGAGACTAGCCATATGGGCATGTTTCACGCAAGAACAAAGAAAAGATAGGCATAGAGCGCCCGAAGGTTTAACAGGAGCCACGTAGTCATGAACTGATCTGGTGACTACTGAATACACAGGGAGAAGTAGGGGAATGACAATGGCCCTTATCTAGGATGCAACCAAGCAAGCCATCTGGTTAAAAGAGAGAAATTAGGATACAAGGTTGTAAGATGGGCTCGAGGGCGACTGAGAAGACCATGACACTAAGCCACGGCATATAGAGTCGAGCCAAGCGGGACGGGGCCCATGGTATGCTAATTAATGACCTGGTAGCACACATCTTCAGCCAAGCAGGCACTACGACCGGGTTCTCACAGGAGAGAGGTTCCAGGAGAGGTCACTAACAGCAAGGTGGCCTGAGGCAGTGCTGATGAGATGGTTTTACTAGGGCCTGCAGGGCACTAGAATGCAGAGGAGGGCCCCCCTGGTCTAAGCTTGCAGAGTTTGCATCGTGAAGCTCTCACTAAGGCATTGGGGGGGGGGGAGGGAAGAAGAGGGACGGGAGAGAACTCTTACTACCATCTAGTCAGCTCCCCGGTGCCCGAAAGAATCAAAGGAGAGCCGTGAAAGGCCGTGGACTCAGTACCTATAGTGCTTCCCGGAGGGATAGCATTACCACTTTGCCATGCCAGGGCTGCCAAGGAGAAACTCTTCAATACATGGATATTGAAGAACTCCACTGCTAAGGGAGGATCCTTCCTAAGCTAGAGAATGGGACCGTAACAGGGTGGCAACTGCCGCATCTGAAGGACACCCCGGGATCGGAGAACCCAACGAAGTTTTCTCCCTGGAGGGAGGCAGAGGGCAAATAAAAGAGGGGAGTACAACCCCAAACTGTTATATGTTGTATAGAAATGGGTTCTCTGTCTATCAAGCCATTGGACGGGCAGTGGGCGTCCTTGAAAATGGAAAGAGGGGACCGCAGAACTGCCAGGCGCCACCAACGCGCATGGGGAGAACCACAGTAGCACTAAGGGACTACGCGCGGCGTAGTGAGATGGTCCTGCGGGAAGGCAGGGCGGAAGAGGGGGGGGTCATGTCCTGCCAGGGAATAGGACCATAGAGCAAGAAGATTATGCAAATGCTCTGGAAGTAGGGAACCTTCTGTCTGACGTAGACAGCTGTCCAGAAGGCAGTGGACACCGAGGCGGGAAATATAGGTGGGAGAGCACTCAAAGGGATGGACCCTTCGCAGTTTCCAAACGTATGGTCATAACTAGGTGTTCCCTCTCAGGGTTTGAAAGGGTGACCCCGGCTGTGCTTTGGTGAGGTCAGGGGAGAGTGGGCTACCACAAAGAGGGTAGATAAAGGTGAGGGTTCCTGAGGTGAACCCCTGGTTCTCACTAGATCACCAGAAGGTGGAGACGTGGAACCGTGCAAGGGAGGGAAAAAAGGGAGGAGTGGGCCATACCTTGGGCCCATGCAGGGGTAAGACCCACTCTAAAGGATACTTTCCCAATTAAATTGTCTATCCAGGTAGCTGTATTACTACACAGATGTGTCCCCTTCAGTGTGCAAGAGATATTCCTGTCGAATGGGGGTTGGGGTCGCAGCGCAGAAACAGTGGTGCAACCAGGGGTATCCCCTCCCCTTCCCCTGACCTGGATACGAGGGCGCCTACCTGGGACACGCATCATGGCCACAGGTGCAGTCCTGTTGCAAGTAGGCTTCAGACGTGCGTGTCTTGGAGCCCCGGCAGCAGCTGGGGCTACAACGAGACGCACCTCCTTCCCTCGGTGAGGTGTTAGGGTGGGAAATGTGGTGGGGAATATACTGGAAGGAAGACTGCTAGGAGTAGAAGAGGGGTGGTTTCCGTCTTCCGGGAAATCGCTGCTTCAGGGGTGGGGGGTAGCAACAGTATTGGGGTACTTGCACCGTAAGCGGGCGTCGTTGTATTGTCGGCCCCCAACGTCCCGATCTAAGTCTTGTTCCCGCAATTGGGAAAGGGGAAGAACAAGGAAGGATCGGGGTGGTTCCCACTGGACCTGCTTTCCCTAGAAAAGCGGGGGAGGGTTGGCCATCTGTGGCAGTGATGCCCTAGGGTTCCCTGCACCCTAAGGGTGAAGAGGGTGGCAGTGATCAGAGGGGCCCCTCCTTGTGGAAAGGGGAGGCAAAGGCCCACTTCTCACCATGAGTAAAGCAGGAAGGAAAGGGACTGTGCCACCAGGGGAAGTGGGGAGCTAAGTCGGGGGGGGTGGGTCCAGGAGGGAGAAGGCCGAAATATTTGGCCTGTCCTTGAGGATCCCAGGCTGTGCCCACCACAAAGAGGGTTTCAGAGGGAAACAAGACATCCCCCTCAAAGGGCAGGTCAAGAACTGCCTGCTGTGCGTTAGGGGGTACTCTAGCCTCCCTAAGCCATGCTACCCTGCAGAGTGTAACTGCCGAGGCCATTTTGCGAGCAGCGGTGTCCACCGCATCACATGCCGAAAGGAGAAGGTCTTCAAATATTATGTTGCCGTCCTCCAGGAAGGCATCATACTCTTCCCTGGCCTCAGGTGGAAGCAAATTTCTAAATTTCCCAAGTGACTCCCAGACATCCAGCAAGTATCTGCTGGTTATAGCCTGGATGTTTCCCACTCGTAATTGAAAGGCCGATGAAGAATAAACCTTACAGCCTAGCAGATCCAGCTCCCTAGTTTCGCTGGAGGGGGGAAAGGGATCCCTGGGGGGGTTCCCCGGCCCCCATTACCATCTGGACCACATCCCTAGGGGGAACTGGGTGGCCAGCGAGGGAGGGGTAGCCTGACTCGGATACCCGATACTTCACACTCGCCGTATCCGAAACCAGGGAGACAGAACTTGGGCTCTGCCACTGGGAGCATTTGAGGTTCCATATGCTCGGGTGGGGCGGGACTGCTAAGGGCGCCATCTAGGCGAAGGCCGGCCCAAATACGGTATCGGGGGGGAGGACTCAAGGGCTCCACCTCCATACCTAAATGGGCCGTAGCCCAGCGCAATAGGTCAAAATGCACTGTAAGGTTTCCCATAAAAGACTCCAGTGCCAGGGACAGTGCAGCACCGGGAGCCCACCGTGGAGGGGAGGGAGTTCCCTGGAGGGCCCATTCTTGCAGCCAAAACCGGAAAGGTGATGGGGCCGAGGTGCGGTGCTGGGGCCATTTGGAGCCCCTAAAAGGTTCCTCTTCTGGGCTGGAGACGGGGGGAAGGGGATCAAGATTCCCAGCCTGGTGTTGGCGGTAGAGTGGTGTCGGCCCCTGCTGGAGCGGAAGACGGGGGACTGGAAGGTGAGGGCAATCGTCCCAGGTGAACCCAAGATGAAGGCTGGTTTGCCCCTTCTGATTGGAGGTGGGGCAGGGGGAGTCGGGAGTAGCAGCAGGGCTCGTGCTACCTCCACTGCTTCCGGGGTGGATGCAATAAGGAAAGACTCCGCGTGAGTCACGGGTAAGTTCTCGCTGGGGGAGGGAGGACTGCTCGGGTGGGAAGGCTCCCGTTCCTGTGGCACTGGGCTCCATGGTGCTGAGGGTGGAGTCAGCCGGTGTTGGGGTGAGGTCGGCACTAGTGAGGACGGGCTGTACCATGTCGTCAGCACTGGAGATGATACAGCACAGTGCCGAGGTGAGCCTGGTGTCGACAGTGCCAGGCTGACTGAGGGCGACCTCGATCGGTGCTGAGGCACCGGGTAGCGCCTGCAGTGTCAGAGTCGGCACCGAGGTGGTGCGGTGGCAGTGGCCACCGGTGGCACGGTGCCGCATAGGCTCCTGCACCGAGCTGGGTCTCGGTGCCAGGCTCAAACCCAAAGCCTCAGATGAAGGGTGCTGAGCCTCCTCCAAGGGTAGGGCAGTTCCCTCTCCTTGATCGTTCTTGGTTTGAAGCAGAGACAAATGGAACACTCAGAGACCATGTGGTCTTTGCCCAGGCACCTAACGCACTTCCCACGGGGGTCATCACGGGGGAAGGCCTTGCCATACTCGGCGCAGGATTTGAACCCCGGCATCGTCGATGCAATGTTCCAGTCCAGTGTTGGGGACTCTCGTGGTGGAATTAAATCTACAAAGAGATGTACCCAGCTGGACAATGAGTCAAAGGCAAAGACACAGGCTGCTTTTGATTTGCAAGGAGCAGACATTCCAATTCCGATGTGCAAGGCAGAAGAAATGAAACTGAGGAGGGGGCAGGGAGGTGGCTGTATATATAGCCGTGGGTGGCACGAGGGGCAGTTGCTGCCTCCCCTCTTCTGACAGGCTAGGACAAGTTTTTCCGACCAATCCAGCGCTCCAGCACAGACACACCTATTACTGAATGCATCCGAGCAGCGCTCAAAGAAGAAGGTTACTTTCCTTTTGCAGTAATCATAGTTCTTTGAGATGTTTGTCCCCAGAGGCATCGCTGGCGCTGGCCACCCAGGGCACATGCCCCGAATCCCAGCGCCGGTACCCTGATCCCTGGCCCAATCGGGCCGGAGATCCGGGGCCCAGCCACCGGTGGACGCGGCGGCCCCGACCCCAGCTGAGGATCCAGGGCCTGGCCGCCCACGGCCGCTGCGGGGAGTCCGGGGCCTGGCTGCCCACGGCCGCTTCTGGCCTTGTCCCTGGCCAGGGATCTGGGGCCCAGCCACTCACGCCACTTCCAGCCCCATCCCCAGCTGGGGATCTGGAGCCTGGCCCCCTGCGGCCACTGTGGGGAGTCCGGGGCCTGGCCACCCGCGGCCGCTTCTGACCCCATCCTCCACCAGGGATCCAGGGCCCAGCCGCCCGTGCCAGCAGCAGCCCTGTCCTCAGCCGGGGATGCAGGACTCCACTGCTCGCGGCCCTGTCCCCAGCTGGGGATGCAGGGCCTAGCCGCCCGCGACGGCGTCCCTTCCAGCCCTATGATTTGATTTGATTTGATTTGATTCTGGCCCTGGCCCTGGCCAGGGGGCGGGGCCTGTGGGCCAGGGGCGGGGTCTGGGCCCGTGCCCTGGGCCCCTCCCCGGGCCAGCAACACCCCTGTTTGTCCCTATGGGTGCTCCATAACCTGTAATTTGGAGTTCTTATTTATGACTCTGGAGTAGACAAGGAACTGAGGACAGTTAACCCATTCACACTAGCTAGTCTCCTCACGCAGAAAGATGAGAAACAGCACATGTATGAGCCCAATGGACGCTGCTATCAAAGTGCTCCAATCAGCTATGCAGGGACACAGATAAACTTACAGTGTAGTAACCACACATCTTGAAGAATTTGTGTGTTCTGGGAGTTGGGCATGTGTGATATACCTGGAGAGAAAAGGTGGGCTAGGTCTGGGCCTGCAGTTTCTCATTGGATTGTAGGTGATGAATTGCTTGTCGATCAGCGAGCTTATATGGAACAACAAGTATTTGAGATCAGGTTAGTGGCTGTGTGAGGAGATGTTTATAGAGTGCTGCTGTGGTTTTCTTTCTGGATGCAAGCTGGCATTTTTGATGTTTCATTCTTCTTGTTAATACACTGGGGGAGGTAACTGATTTGGAGAGACAATGTTTTACATGGAATGTATCATGATACTAAATATGCAAGGAACAGCATAATTGCTTGTCGTCTGTGGACTCTGTATACAAAGTTCTGGAAAAGACACAGCTGGTGTAGTTTAGTTTTCTGGTTTGAAATAGGGTAGAAAGAAGGTAGTGTTTCTTCTTTCTCCCCGTCCTCCCTCTCTTCCTCCAGAGGTGGATTAAGGGGACTCAGGGCCCTGAGCTCCAGCCCTCCAGTGGATCCCTCTCCCCCACCAGTGCCCTCCCACTGCCTGCAGTCCCACCTCTCACTAGTGACCTCCCTCCAGTGGCTCCAGCCCACTGCTCCAGCTGGTCTACCCTTGGGAGTGGTGGGGCTAACTAGCAACAGTGGGGCTTCCAGTGCAGCCCTCCAGTGGGCCCTGAAAGGCTGTGCCGGAGGCTGTAGACAGCATGCCAGCCAGCCCCAGCCCTCCCCCAGAGCACAGCAACCAGTAATGCTGGCATCCCCCCCCCCCCCCCCAAGTGGTGGAGCAGCCTAGTCCTTGTAAGCACCAAGTGAGATAAGAGGCTTGTCGTGATAGGCAGTGTTCAAACTCAGTGAGAAAACATCCCTGCCTTACAATCTAAATCAGTGGTTCCCAGCCTGTGGGTTGGAGGCCAAAAGTAGCCCACAGGGGCTTTCAAAGTGGCCAGTGGCTTCCCTCTTGCTGGCTGCAGAAGGGAGCTGCTGCCTAAGTATTCAGGTGGAGCAGGTTTCTGCAGGCCTAAAAGACCAGCGCAGAAAGGGCCATCCCCAGGGGGGCGTGGGGCACAGGGCCAATTGGCCTATGCAGGGCCCTACACCCCCCACGCTGGGGGGTGCAGGCCAGCTTTGTACTCCTGCCCCTCCCCTGAGCCAGGGACCGAGCAGGCTGGTCCGGGGACTGGGCTCCCCTCTCCTGCCATGCCTCTGGGCCAGCCCACCCCGCCCCCAGGGCAGAACAGCCAGCCCAGGGAAGGGGCTAGAGAGCGAAGCCTGGCCTCTGGGCTGCCCCATGCCTCCCTGGGCAGGCTGTTCCTGAGCTAGGGGCAGGGAAGAGCTGGCCCAGAGCAGAGGCTGGCACTACGCTACTGCCCCCACCCCTCTGCCTTCTGCTCCAGACCGAAGGCAGCGGGGAGGGGGTGGGAGACAGGGTGGCAGTGGGAGGAGGGGCAGCTGTGCAGGCCCCACACTGCCCTGCTCTTGCCCCTGCGATTGCCCCTCTTGCCCCCCCTTAAGGATGGCTCTTATTGCAGTAAAGGGGACAGGAGGTCAGCACTCCCCTCCCCCTGTATGTAGCTGGGAGCTTGACAAAGTGTTTTGCCTAGGTCCTTGTGTGTTGGGGTCCCTGCTGGAGCCAAAGGAAGGAGGAGATTACTGATCTTCTGTCCCTCTGACTGCAGAAGGGAGCCACTACCGAGGGACCCAGGTAGATCACACTGGCTACAAGACATGAACAGTTTCCATGCTGTAGCCAGGGAGACCAGAGGCACCCAACTTGGTAAAGTCCCTCCATCTGGCTGCAGTGGAGAAGGAAGGGCCTGATGGCAGAGACTGGTAGTAAAAATGAAGGCTGTGGCCCTTGAGCCAAAAGGGTTGAGAACCACTGGTTTAAATAGACAAGATAGATGAAGTGTGGAAAGGGAAACAGAGGTGAAGTGGCTTGCCCACGGTTACACAATAGATCAGAGGCACAGTCAGGAATAGCACCCTGCCCTACTGACTCCCTCTCCAGTGCCCTATGGGCTCTTCATCTTTCACTGCAGTCTGTTCTTGACAGTGTCGAGACCTGAATGGGGAGGGATCTTTTAAATCTCCAACTTCATTTCCTTGTGAAGCAGCGTGAGGTGTTTTGCTGCTACCTGTGCCAGGAGTGGGGATATGGTGGTGACCAAGGGGTTCTAGCCTTCAGGGCCGGTGCCAGGGATTGTGGCACCACCCCCCGCAGCAGAGCGACACTGGTGCAGACGAGTGGCATAATCAGGGGAGTGCCATGGCGCTGTCCCCTTTTGGTGCCCCTCAAATACTGGTGCCCCCCTGCAATTCAGGGCCTGCATACTGCCTAGCACCGGCCCTGCTAGCCTTTTAAAGCCTGGCTTCTTGCTGGGTAGGAGCAGAGAATCTGCTTGATGCTGGGGTGTCTGTTTATGAATTGTTAGACAGACTATAATGTAAAAAATTATGTTATTGTTTAAGTTTTAGACACTGATCCTGCACATGCTCCTAACAGTAATATTGGTGGACCAAATCCTGAAAGGTGCTGAACACCCATAATTCCCAGAGAAGTCCAGTGGGAAATGCAGATGCTAGAGACCGCTCAGAAAATGGCCCACAGACTTCAGTGGGATGATGTGCATGAATAAGGCCTACACAAAATCAGGGTCCTCGTGTGTGGATGAAGCCAACATCAATACCACACACGACACTTTTCAAAACCAGCTGCTCATATTTTTGTATGAAAGCACCATTAAAGTGATGGGCTTCCTTAAATGTGGATATCCTCAAATATTAATATGCTAGTATTAACGGAGCTTATAACAGTAATAAAAAGCTGTTTTGAATCATGACCTTAAGAATCATTTGAACTGTCTGCTTCATGTCAAATTTCGCTGTTTAGAAAGTGCTAATTCATGTTAAGTCCGCATGAGAGACTTGTTTAATGAGCAAATTAAATGGGATGATTATATGTCCTTTAAAAATGTTTTTGTGGAAGGGTTTCAGGATGCCACTCTCCCACTTGGCACAGCAACATAGAGCGGTCTTTTTTAATTACCCCTGCAGGGTCACTGGGACCCAAGCTGTTTGCTTCATTAAACCCTGATGGCGCCTTTGGAGCAACTCCCTCTAAACTGTGCTGTCACAATTGTATCTAAATTAGCATCTGAGTGACCCTCTTTTCACTCTGTCCAAACCCCAACTGACAGGGATTGGCAAAAGATGCTAATTGGTTGGGCCTGGCTAGGAACAATGGACTTGCCAAGATAACAAAAGAACTAATGTTTCTTTCAATATGCATCCAGATTCACATAAGTACCTCTTTTAATTACCAAGAATTATTGTAATGCCTCGTCAGTGGAATAATTGACCCTCAACAGCAAGAGCTTATTATGTAATAAATAATGGCACAGGCCTTGTCAGAGTAGCAGGTACTGAGGTGATTTGCTGGACTGAAAAGAGATTTTCTCAGTGAGGGCTCTGTGATGTACCAACGCATCCCGGTAGGAGTCCAGTAGAGGGGACTAATTTGAGTTTAACTGGGAGGAAATGCACTGAATGCTTGTAGACTTATCCACAGAATGACAAAGCAGGAAATAAAAGAGATTGAGTTAGTAGTTTGGCAGCTGACAAATAGAGGTTCTGTCATTTATACGGTGGACAGTGCTGTTCGTTTATATGTGCCTGGTGGTGTGGGGGAGGATATTTCAGTGACATTCTTTGTTTTACGTACATTTGTCTCTTCCCAACACCACTCCCCTGTATACCTGGCATTCTATCACTGTAGGAATACTGAGTCATTAACATAAAAAAATTTCCACCAACCTCAGTTTAAAGAAGCCAGTTCCAAACTTTTTTATATTATCTACTCCTCTAACATTTATGTTTTCTTTTGACTGAGATTTCCCAAGAGAGTTTTGCAAGCATGAGAGGTAAATTCTGTTCAGTCACACTGCTGTCCAACTGGTGTTAGTTATGCAGTCAAAGTCAGCAGAATTACTTATAGGCCAAACTTTGGCCCATAACCTGCACATTTTTCTCAGTATCTGTAACAAAAATGTACCAGTAGTGTACAACAGTGTAGTTGTACTAATACTCAAGCTAGGCTCTGGGGATAATTTAGCAACTATTGGCAGATATATATGGAAAACATATGCAGACATGGAAAATCTTTTCCCTTCCCCCACCAATCATGCAAACAAGCTATGCGTACGGCATGTCCCCAGAGGAAATATGTTTGCAGTCTCATTTATAATAGAGCTCTCATCCCTGTAGGTCAGGATACTGCAGGTTTGGCTAGAGGTGCATTGGCAGAGATATGTGAAGAAGCCTGTGACTGCCAAACTGTTCTTGGACTTAACCAGTGCTTTTTAGTTCCTCACTTTCATGATCACTAAATAGAGGCCTGCAAAGAAATGAACAAAGCAAAAAAAATATCGATGTCGTCTAGATGATAGAAGAACAACCATAAAGGAATTATTTTCTTGCACTGAATTGTATTTCATTCCATCCATTATTCTGTGTCATAAGAGAGTATTATTTGCAAGGATACCATATATCAGTGTGCTGTAAGAAAATTAACGTTTTTTTTGTTCAGCCTTTTGTATTCAAATACACTTATTTTTGTTCAATCTAAGGGAGTAGCACATTGGCAGATATTTTTATATGTATTTTGTGTTTTGCATGGTTTTTAACAAGAACCACAGCCATCCGGCTGAGATTTAGCATAGCAGGGGAAATAGTTGAGTAATTTTCTAGTAAGCTTAGGATGAATGGAGAGAAAATGTTACAGGTTAATTTCACATGAGTCATCTGAAATTCTTTCCATTTTAAATTTGCTCTGTTCTGTTGCTGCAATGGGCTCCTGGGTGCCAGTCTTAGAAATATTCTGAATTTGGTCAGGTTTCCTGAGAGTAAGAGCTCAGCAGGTCTGAGGATGAATGCTCTGTAAGTAGCCCAAGCCTTTTCTTTTTAAGTTCCCTTTGTTTCCCTCTGAGGAGCCATTCATATGAAGAAAGTCTTTCACCACAGCGGCACACATGGTATGGGGAGCTGATTACATTTTTTGTCACATGATCACCAGTGTAGTTATTTTCTTACCTATGAATCAAGTTTCAGTCCTGCTTTTAAGATGTCACAAGGCCCCAGTGAAGCCCTGCAGAGTCGTACAGCATGACCCAAGTTTCTGACCCTAATACCTTATGTGCCTTAGAAGTTTTCAGAGATACCTTGTGGGACAAATCATGGTTGGGGATCAAGACACTGCCAAGTACCCCAGAGGGAATCAAGGGGCAAAATCCACAGAAGCTCTTGCGTTTTAAGCATTTAATAGGCACTAGAAAGCGGAAATATTCTTGTATTCTTGTAGTTATGTATTTTAGTCTGTGTGAACAATGGTGTCTCTGTTTCTCTTCTCTCCCTGCATGGCTGGCCTCTCACCCTCTTGCTCTCCTCTTCCCCATTGTCTGTGCCTTACCTTCTTGTCATTCAGTCCATTCCCTGATTTGCAGCCTCTTAACTCCCTCACACTTTCTTTTGGTCCCTGTTCCTTCATTTTTCACGGTTCTGCCACCTCATCCATTCACCATTCCTGCCTCCCTCTTGGCTCTGTCTATCCACTTTCCACTCTCCATGGGGCTAAGCCTTGCCAATAAATCAAGAACCTCCTATCTGATGCCAAATGAGATGTCACTCCCAATAGGTAATAAGGGAAAGCTATATTATAAAGTGTATTTTTCTTCTTGTAGGCACAACAAGCAGAGAGTGACACCAGCTGATCACTGTCTCTCTTTCATGTTTGTCTGTAAGGGTAAGCCCTTTGAAGCATCAAGAGATGAGGGAAGTTAAAGAACATGATGAGATGGAAAAGCTATGAATATTTTTACATCTATTTTCTGCATAGAGAATGATGGGAAAATTATTATTCCAAGAGCATTTTTCTTGAAAATTACTGTATGACCTTATCAAACCTTGAAATGTCTAAGGAGGAAGTTAGGAGACACTTGCAAAGTTCAAGTGTAGTAAATCAGGGGGGCCTTGAGGTAGTGAAGATATCGACAAGGTGATATGGTATGAGTGGTATTTTTAAAAGCACTCCAGAGTAACCTAATTCTGCTCCCAGCGAAGTCATTTGTAAAACTGCCAGTAATGTTAAGACACTTGAAAATCCTACCATGTTCTTTTCAAAACAGCAACTGTTCTTCAAAAGTTTCATCATTAATGTGGTGTCTTTCATCACAAAGGAAGCAAGTTAGTGCCTAAAAACAGATTGAGGGCCAAATTTTGCTATTAGTTCCACCTGCAGAAATCCAGAGTGACTCCATCAGTTTTCCAAACAATCCAGAAATTACTCCAGATATACGCTGGCATAACAGGAAGAAACATTTAAGCATCAAGGTATAAGTACAGGCAGGGTCGGTGAGGAATAAGCTAAGTGTAATGTAAGTCAAATCAACATGGCTTTGGTAAGGAAGATGTTGAACCCCGGGTTCACGATGTGACTGGGATGGACCAGCGACACCCACCAATGAGACAGACACCAGTTCAATTAAACAAAAAAAAAACTACTTTTATAGTGACACCTTAAACACCTTCAACCCCTTAACAGTGTAAAACAAGGAGATCTATGCAAAACCACTTGTAATCAACTAACAATATGAAGCAAAAAATCTATATAGGACACTTATAACCAACTAATAGCATAAAGCAAAATCTAAATGAACACTTATAACTAAATGACAATATAAAGCTAAAAACCTATGCAAAGCACTTATAACCAAGTAACAGTGTGGAGCAAGAGTCTATATAAAGCACCTGTAAAACAGCTCCAGCCAAACAACAGAATAAAGCATGTAAGTCTATGCAAAACACTTACAACCTACCAAAGTACTTATAGTTAAATAACAGTATGGATTAATGACCTACAAGAGGGTGGCCATAATAAGTCAAGGACTTTTCTGGCCTTTTACTGCCTCAACATCGGTATAGGCACTGACCAGCCCACCTGACGCGTATTTACCAATGGCTGGAAGCCATTCCTCCTTGCTAGCCAAGAAGGGTGGGCGGCAGAATGAAAAAAGTCAGATGAGAGAAAACTAAACCCCCACACTCCCCCCGTGTACACTGGGGAAGTTTGGGGCCAGCAGTTTAGAGCAGAAGCAGAGTAATGAACAATTATACAGTAAGAAGGATGCAAAATACAAATGACTAACAAAACACCTGGCAAATTAACAACATAAAACTATGCTAGACCTTAAACAACTATATCATAAAAAGATTATGCAGGATACAGAGAAAATAATAACAACTACACAAACTATGCAAAACTCAGATGAAGAAGCTACAATCACAGGCTATATATAAATGGTACCAAGTAGAATGATTAAGAGAAGGTAGGAGGCCTATATCAATTTATAATACCTGTCCCAGGACCGGAGTAGAACCCAAAGCGAGGAGGCAGACCAGCTGCAGCATCTCAGCACTTAATCGTTCGGCCGGCAATCCGTGTACACCCCAAAAAAAAAGAGGGTCTCGGGGGTGGGTACTCCCTGTCTCAGTCGGGGGATCAGTCCGACCGGGTCGTGACGTGCCCTTTAGCATCCAAAGGTGGGAGAACAACAAGCTAGCTGAGACAGGGGGTTTTAATAGAATTTTGCCCAGCCAGAGTAAAAATAGCCAATTAGGAGTGGGATCCTGGTCAGGACCAATGATAAAACTGGGACCCCAGACAATGACCCCTCCTTCGTGGTGACGGGGGTGCTGAGAAACTGTTCAGGGGGGATAGGAACTCACCCCCCTCCTTGTTGACACAAAGCTAGGGAGGAAGAAACTCACACAGGAGATTGAGAGCCATCAGGGGAGATTGATACTTAACACTCTTTCCCCTTGCGCTGGATGGCCCGGAGATGGAGGCCCATCAGGGAGCATAATCCAGGGGGCTACGTGTGGGGCGGGGTGGCCATCATGGCTGCCACCTCCGCTGACAGAAGACAGTAGCTTTCTAAACTATGGTGTTCTTGAAAAAGTTAATGGAGGATAGAGGTGACCTGGCTGGCAAATTTCAATTTCTTGGATTTTCCTAAAGCATTTGAAAATCCCCATTGTAGAGCACGATTAAGAAAAATAAATAACCATGTGATACAAGACAAAATCCTAGTGCCAATTAAAAACTGCTGAAATGATCAGAAACACAAGGAGCAGGATGAGATGAAGTCAGGGAAATGGTCTTGAGCATGACAGTGCAGTGCTTTGATGACAAGGCTGAGAGTTTGGGGTGAAGGATAAAAAGGTGAAAGAAAAGGGGGAGCCAGTGCAGAAATTTATGAATTTGAGATGGTGAAGAGAAGGAGACTGAAATAGTGAGAAATCTAGGTATGGACAAGACTGGCATCATGTAGGAAAAAAAGAATTTGGCGAATGGTATAGAGGGAAACCACCAAGGATTGGGTTTCCAGGAAGGAGCTCAGAAGCAAAGGTCGCATGAAATATGATCACTTGTTTGACAAAAGGGGTAGTGGTGATGTCATGAGTGGTAGGGTGGTGTAATGGAGCAAGTATGAGGAGCAGTTGACAATGAGACCTCCAGGATGAAATGTTGGACAGATATGCAGAGATGTGAGACTGAACAGAAGCAGGTAGGTCCAGGGTGGAAATACAGAGTTGGGACTTGTACCATAAGCATGGTCTCTGGATCTGGGGGATTGAAGGATTGTTTGGGAAATAAGCATTTGAGGAAGTGGGATTTTCTGCCACAAAAGCTCATGCAATAATAAATTTCTTAGCTAGTCTTTAAGTGCCACAGAACTCCTTGTTTGTTCTGGGAGCTAAGGATTACTTAGCCTAAAATGAAGAGTTCAAGAGGACTTCACTGAAACATTTCAAAATGTTGAGAAACATGGGCAAAATTGAGCAGTGCTACTTTTGTATTCTGTCAGGTACTGCAAGAACAAAGGACCACTTGGTGAAATTACTGGGTTGTACTTTTGGATCCAATAACATAATCTTGCTTCTTTAGAGTGTGTAGTCATTCTGAGTGATTCTCTGCTGCAGGAGGCCTTCAGCTTGGTATTTGTACAACCATTACAAGTTTGTAGCCATGCAAACTAAGATAAGGATAATAAAATATCATGGCTTAGGGCATAAATTGTGTTCAAAGAGGCCACATACACATGCATTGCATCTCCCACCCATTCATACAAAACTGTAGTAATAGCTATTGCATAGTTTACTGTTGGGCTTATTTGTGGGATAGCTTGCTACAGGGCCAGGTATTGACAAAAGCTGGACAAACAATTGATTTTTTAGTCCATTTGGCATTACCGAAAAACTGGGTGAAAAATTGGTTTGAGTCTAACTGAATCTGACACTTCTTTGGAATTTTCATCAAAAAAGTTGACAAGAATTTCTGTTTTGGGTATAACTCAATGTTGTGGGTCTAACACAAATATTTTGTCTTGAGACATTTTTAAAGAGTCAGATTCACAAAACTGGTGGTGCAAGAGGAGCCATATCCAATTAAGCCATTAGTTAGGGCAGTCACCTGGGAATCCCTGCTCTGGAACATGTATCTGAACACAGATAGACCCTAGCCACCAGACTATGGAGTATTCTATTGTGGAGCTTTTTCATCCTCCTCATTTGAAACTGTTTGACGTTGCATTAAATACTTGTCTAATCATGGGACCAGAAGCAATGTGTGTGAATGGATTTTTGGGCAGTTAGGGCACTCAGCTTGGATGTAGGCTATCCAAGTTCAAGTCCTGTTCCAATAACTATTTAATTGTTTATGCAAAGTGGAACACTTTCAACAGCCAAGATACCCATCCCAGAATAGCCAGGTAGTTAGAACACTCTACTAGGAGGGCCATAAGATCTGAAACAGTACTGGGATTTGAAACTGGATCTCAAACACCCCAGATCAGTGCTCCAGCCAGTGGACTAATGGTTATAAGTTGGTGGGAAGAGGCACTGGCACCACTGTTTCTTCCTCCTTGAATGGTGCCTGTGTCCCCATTGAATTTATCCTGCAAAAATATTTTATCCCAAACTATTTGTATATTGATGTCAAATTCACAAATAGATTCGTGTGGACTGGTACAGCATTTTTTCAGCAAATAAACTATTGGTCTGAAAAAATTTCACCACTTCTATTATTAACTACTGTGAGAGACAGGATACAAGGAGGTGTGGCCCAATGGTCTAATCAATCAAGTTCCCTTATTGCCAAGAAGTCTAAAGGTCTATTGAGCTGCATTAGTTGGAGCACTGCCAGCAAATTGAGCAAAGTGATTATTCACCTCTATTTGGCACTGCTGAGCATCTGACAAAGCGGGATTTTCTCTCACAAAAGCTCGTGATAAATAAATTTGTTAATCTTTAAAAGTGCCACGGGACTCCTTGTTTGTATATCTCTACAATCATCATTAGTTCTCCTTCAGTGAAACTTTTCCTAGTTGCTTTCCAGGGAGTGTGTCATGAGAATTTAAAAATGCTGCCTTGCAGTTCCCAGTGAAACTGGGGCTATCATAATAAAACTGGGGCCTTTGTTAACTCTGGCTGAGGCAGTGTCTTAGGATGTGAATTCCAGATAGATTGAGTAGTTCCAAAGGAGCAGCCATATTAGTCTAGTTCAGGAAAAAGACAAGGAGTTGTGTGGCACTTAAAGACTAACAAATTTATTTACTGGATGAGATTTCATGGGAGAAAATCCCACTTCGTCAGATGCCTTGAAGATGGGGGAACTTACAGAATGGAAGAAAAATAAATGCAGGGAAGTGTAAGTCATAGGATCAGGTCAGAGCGTTACAGCAAATCAAAGCAGTTGTTAAGATTCAAATATTGGGGAACAGCACATAGAGAAAGTTGTTCTGCCCTGGAAGGCTGCAGAAGGGTATTTCATAACGTCAGGTAAAGGATTAACCCCCGTCTCTTCAGATATTACTTCACTGGAGTTGTTTTGCACTTAATGTTCCTGGCACTCCTGAAGTGCTGCTGTCTTCTGATTATACTTAACCAGCTGCAGAACAGGAACTTTCTACCCCCTGGCAATCAATATGTAGTCTCTTCCAGTTAATTTTCAAATAGTGGCAAACTCAGCAACTCTTTTTTTCCCCAAGTCACATCAGTCTGCTGGTCAGGGCTGGCTCGGGGGCTTGTGGCTGGCACCCCCAGCCAGCTTTCGCTTTTGCGCACCACCCCTGGGGTGGGAGCTCTGAACTTAGCCTCTGCTCTGAGCTGGCTCATCCCACCCCCAGGACGAAGAACAGCCAGCTCAGGGGTGGAGCAAGCTAGCCCAGGGGCCTGGCTCCACTCTCCCGCCCCTCCCCTGGGCCTGCTGTTCCTGCCTAAGTGTGGGGAGAGGCAGCCCAGGGATGGGGTGAGAGAGTGGAGCCTGGCCTCTGGCCTGGCTAGCTCCATCCTTGGGGACAGAGTGGCTGGCTCAGGGGAGGGACGGGAGTGCGGGATCCAGTTTCTGGGCTGGCCCCACCCCTCCTCCCAGCACCCCAAAGCTTAGGTGCCCCAAGCCAAACCCTCATTGGCTCATGGCTGGAGCAGGCCCTGATGCCAGTTCTGTCTTGAGGACAGTGCCCAGATGAAGTTTCAAACTTCAGGTACTTTGTGGTAGCCTCTTTCAAACTAGTGTGGTTAGACATTTAACCTTCAAAGAGTATTTTTCAGTTCCCTTTAACTCAAGAAAATCAGAAGGGATTTTTCTGGAACTTTCTAAATGTAGTTCACTCTAAGGCAGATAGAAATTTTAAGCATCCAAAATAAACATTTTGTAAAGTTATGAGTATGATAAGAAAGGAAATTTGAACTGAAATGGTTTTGCAGTCTATAATAGTTACTACTGACACCCATTATAACACAAACCTGATTTTTTCTCCATAATGTAGATATTAACTGATTAGCATACTTTACTTTTTAAGATAATTTGGCTCATATCATTCTTCAATTCTCTATGATGAAAAAAGATTTTTGTTTTATATTTAAAACGGTTGCTGTTGTTGGTTTTATATTACAAATACACATCTTCTCTACCTTGGTAGATTGAGTGATGTCTAGAGAACTAATAAAATGATGGCAAAACAAGAGGAAGAAAGCTGACCAAACAGGAGTGGCAGGAATTTCTGATCAAGCTGTTTAAAACATTTTCTGTTTGCTTTTTTACTACCTATTTAATTGCATTGCCTTATGAACTGTTTGGGTATGTCTACATGGCACTTTTATTTCGAAATAACACTCGTTATTTCGAAATAAAAGAAATTAGGTCTACATGACGTTTTCTTATTTCGAAAGGACGGATCCCATCCTTTCGAAATAAGAATCATCGTTGCGAAAAAGTAAAACCTCAATGTTTTTGAAACGGCCGTTATTTCGGAAGGGATATTTCGAAACAACAGGTCCAAACAGCTTTATTTCAAAATATCCCTTCCAAAATAACAGCTATTTGGATTGCAGGCTTTCCCTTAATTTGAATTAACATTTTGTTAATTCGAATTAACTTATTTCGAAATAAGGATTTTATTTCAAAATAACTCATTTTGAAATCCTTATTTTGAAATAACCATGTGTGTGTAGACATAACCTTTGAAGAAAGGATGTCTCTGTTAAAGATTCACTACAATACACATCCATGAGACACCCAAGTAACTACTAAAACTAGAGAAGAACAGACAATGACATTGCTGTTATTTCTAAAATAAAAAGTGGATTTTTTTTAAATGCAGGTTTTCTTTATACATGTAAAGCAGCAAGCCAAACAATTTTTTTTAAAAATATTTTGCAGGCCCCCCTTTATGCTATTACCCCTGCTCATCATACTTTGTGGGCTGTACAGGTTATCAGTATTTACAGAGTACTGCATACAGATGAAAATGAGGAAGCAGCTTTTCTTACTGCAATCCTTCCTTTGGAGGCAGAATGATGTTTTAGTTACCTTACTATACTGTAGATACTGCTTATTTTTTTTTAAATTAGTTTAAACAAATTTTATGTGTACAAGAAAAATATAAACTGAAAGGAAAGGAAACTGTCTGTCTGCAAAATTTATTTAATTTGCTCCCTTGCCCACAAGCCAAGCAGCACCATGAAAGGTTTAGTCGCAGAAACTGGCTCACACCTCTGTTGATTGATTATGTGCTGTATCTCTGAGAATGAGAAATATGTAGTACATTTACAGTGTGGAAAATATTTATTTCATAGATTATTTGGTCTGATGTCAGCAAGTGTGGAAAGTATGTTAATATATGGAAACATATAACTTCAAGTCAAACATTACAACAGTTTGGTAACATCACCAACACAGATTCAATTAACACCAAAAGCCATGCAGTGCTGTTTTCTTCTGTTTCCTCAGAGTCCTACAAAGCAAAGTAGCAATAATATCTTTCAAATATTCCCAGCTTATACACAATTCAGAAGAGTTGCTTTTCTCTGGTCAACACAACAGTCCAGGTGAATCCATGGTTACTGTTTGTCCAAACAGATGATAGTTCAGTGTTGATAGGCCAGTACCAAGATAAACAGGGAGTCCTGTGGCACCTAAAGACTAACAGATTTATTTATTGCATGCACTTTCATGTGTAAAAAAAATTTGATTATGTGGGATTTTCTCCCGCGAACGCTCATGTGATAAATAAATTTGTTAGTTGTTAAGTGCCACAGGACTCCTTGTTTGTTTTGCTGAACTAGGCTAACACAGCTATCACTTTGGATCAAGATAGCTTATAATAGGTAAAGTTCAAGGAATTGCCATGCATCTAATTCTGTATCCAATCTTTGGCAGTGGCTAGTACCAGATGTGTGAGAGAAACCATGTATTTGATAATTATGGAATAAATTGCTCATAGGGGAAATTTCTGCCCAACTCCTGTCAGTTAGAGGTTGGCTTATGCCCTTAAACATGAGGCTTTATAGCCTTCTGAAAAAAAAAAACAACCCCTCCTCCCTATTTTACGGGTTCCCAAGCTATGATTGATGGAGCACTTGCTGGTGGTCACAAAAAGCTATCCGGTCACATGGTGCTGTCTTGCCGTCTTGTTTCCAGCTGCTAAATTGCAATAAACATAGCTAAAAATACATCATATTCTTTCCTCATATTACAATGCCTTGAAAGTGATTGCATTGTTGTACAGATTGCACAATAGAAAGGGTACATCTAGGAGAGAGTCAGTCTGGTCTATTAAAACACAGTCCACCCTATTAAGAAGTTTGACAACCCTTATTCTCTGTAATGTACCTGTTGATATTCTAATAATTCACAGATTCCTAGATTTTAAGGTCAAAGGGAACCAACATGATCATTTAGTTTGACCTCCTGCACAATGGAGGGCCACAGAACCTCCCACCCACTCCTGCAATACACACCGAACATATGATTGAGTCACTGAAGTCCCCATAACATGGTTTAAAGACTTCAAAGTACAGAGAAACCAACAGCATGTGACCCATGTCCCATGCTACAAGGGAAGGTGAAAAATCCCAAGGGCCCCTGCCAATCTCCCTTGGAGGAAAATCCCCTTCTGACCTCAAATATGGCAGGCAGCTAATTCCTAAATGTGTAAGCAAGACTCACCAGCCAGACACCAAAAAAAGAATTCTCTGCACCAACTGAGTACCCACCCTCCATCTAACATCCCATCACAGTCCATTGCCATTTTTACCATTTACCAGAGGCAAATTTACCACTAGTAGTCAAAGATCAATTAATTGCCAAATTAGGCTGTCCCATCATACCATCCCTGTCACACATTTATCCAGCTCACTTCTGAAGCCAGCTGCTCCCCTTGGATGGCTGTTCCAGAACTTCACTCCTCTGATGGTTAGAAACCCATGTCTAATTTCAAGTCTAAATTTCCTGATGGCCAGTTTATGTCCATTGGTTCTTGTGCACACATTGGTGCTGAACTTAAATTATTCCTCTCCCTCCCTGATATTTATCCTTCTTGTGTATTTAGAGAGAGCAATCATTTCTCCCCGCAACCTTCTTTTGATTAGGCTAAACAAGTGAAGCTCTTTGATTATCCTCTCATAAGGCAGGTTTTCTGTTCCACAGATCACCTTAGGAGCCCTTTTCTGCTGTTCTAGTTTGAATTTATCTTTCTTAAACATGGGGACCAGAACTAAACAAAGTATTTGGATGAGGTCTCACCAGTGCCTTGTATAATGGTAGTAACTGATCTATAGCTGAATGCTCCTTTTTTAATTCCTGCCAAACTTTTGGCCTCTGTGATGTAAAGAGACCATGAGTTCCACAGTTTAATTATGTTTTTTGGAAGTGCTTCAGTAAGGACAAATGCTTAGTCCTCCACTTAAGAAGGAGCAATCAATTCACACACAAGAAATAGTAAATGACTTCCTGGGAAGCGCTACTGTGGAAGGGGATCTGAGAGACACAGTTAGGGCCCTACCAAATTCACAACTATGAAAAACCCATCACAGGCCATGAAATTTGATCTTCCCTTTGAAGTATGGCATCCAGTCAAGGGCTATTACCCTGCACAGAGCTCCAGCTGCTAGATCTGGCTGGGATGGGGGTATGGGACTTCCTTTTCCATTGCAGGGATGGGTCACGCACCTCTGGGAGTCTCCCCCAGCTGCAGAAGTTCCACAACTCCAGCTGTCAGCACATCTGGGTGGATGACTACAGCTCTAGTTGTAACCCCCTGTCATGGGATGCACATCTGTTCACCCTGGGTTCTGATCTATATGATTTTCCTGTTCACTTGTACACTGTGATTCTATGATTTGTTGCCAGTTACATCATGCAGTGTTTCTTTATGGATGCTCACAGCCTATTCTACATGATTAGTATGATGATATGTTTCCTGTAGCCTCATGCAAGTGTATAGATGTGTAACCTGGCTCAGGGAGGTGGTAGACAGACAGAGCAGCAAGCAAGTACCCGAAGGAGGCAACAAAGATATGCTAATTGAGTTCCATGGCTCAGACCAGACAAAGATCACCTATGCTCAGAAAGGGAGGGGTTGGAGGAGTTTTGGAACAAAGAGAGACCCTTTGAAAGATTTGGGGCTTTTTGCCTGGGAATCTCCATCTTGAAACACCTTCAAGCAAGATCTGGACCCTGCCTGGCCTCAGACGGAGACTAGATGTATAAACATCTGTTAGCCAAACACCTTGAGCATAAATTTGGACTATGAGGTCAGTTGAGGTAGAGATATTAGGATAGTATGCATGTTTTACGTTTTATTTCCTTGTGGTCTCTCCTGACTCATTTACACTGTGATTCTGCCATGGTTGTCCATATTCTCACTTAGAATTATAATCTGATCAATAGACTAGTAGTTGCTTTATCTAAAGCTGTGTGAGCTTTAGAGGGTGTGAGTGAAGAAGGCTGGGCACAATCCATTTCTTTGTTAAATGGACAGACTTGAGTGTATGATGAACAGGAGTGGGTCCCAGTCTCTGTAGACAGTGGGTCCCAGTGTGGTAACTGGGGCCAGGGGTGCTGACTTGGGGGCCATCTCTCGAGTAGCCAGAGTGCATACACCCACTGCTTGGGACTGATTGTATGCCAGAGGCTGGAGTGGGCTGACTCAGGAGTGAGTGGTCACTTGACAAAGTGGGGTGAATTGGGGTTCAGGGGTGGGAATTGGGGGGTCACAGTGGCACATTGGACTGGATCTGGGGAGCAATCCCTCACAACCCCTGATGCAGTGAAGCAGCAGAACAAGCTATCACCCCCCCTGCATGGAGATGCTATGGCTCCAGGTGTCACGCACCCCCCAGTGCAGGGCAGCTGAAGTTCCAGCTGACAGTCCTTTGCAGAAAGACGCAGTAGCTCTAGCTGTTGTACACTGACGCCTTCTTCCCCAGCACGGAGGGGCTATGAATCTAGCTGCCAGACACACCCTGTGCAGAGAAGCTGCAGCTCCAGATGCCACCACCTCATGTGGGAAGGTTGCAGCTCCAAATGCCATCCCTCCAATATGCTTTTGTCCCCCCACCCCCATCCCTGGCAATTCTCACTTCTTCACTGCTGCTGGCAGGGGCACTGGATTTAGAGCTTTGTGCTTGGCCAGCAGCCTTCCCCTCTGGCTGCCCAGCAGGGCAGAAGTAAGAGCAGCAGTCCCATGATCCCCCCACCTCACCCTGTCCCACACACACACAGTAGCCTTGCAGTCTCCACATCTTGACCACCCTTCATGTGGATTTCAAAAGGGATAGCCATGTTAGTCTAGTCCAGTAAAAAAACAACAAGGAGCTGGGTGGCACTTTAAGACTAACAGATTTGTTTTTTGCATGAGCTTTCGTGGGAGAAGATCCCATTTCCTCAGATGCTTTGAAGATGGGTGAACTTACAGAAGGGAATGAAACTAAATGCAAGGGGGTGTAAAACATAGGATCAGGTCATAAAGTAACAGCAAATCAGAGCAGTTTACAGGCTCAAACCATGGGAAGCCTGAAGTCAAATTACCCTTTGTAATGGGAAAAGAACCCATAGTCTCGATTAAGTCCTGCTTTCACAGAATTTAGCTTGCATATTAATTCGAGTTCAGCTGTTTCTCTTTGAAGTCTTGATGTCCCAGGTACATCTCTAACGACAGTCGTTAACAAATCCATCATCGAGTGATTAGGAAGAAGGCAGTGCTCAGCAACTGGTTTCTTTGTTCTTTGATTTCTGATATCAGCTCTGTGCTCATTCAGTCTCTTACGGAGCGATCGTCCTGTTTCTCCAATATATAAGGTGTTGGGGCATTTCTTGCACATGATGGCATAGACCACATTAGTAGATGAGCAGGTAAATGAGCCTTTCATGGAGTAGCAGGCTTGATTAGGACCTATGATGGTGTCTGTTGTGTAGATATGTGGGCAGACTTGGCAGCGTGGTTTTTTGCAGGGGTGTGTGCCTGCTTTAATGTTTCTGTTGTTAGATCTGTAGTTGCTGGTGAGTATCTGTTTAAGATTAGGGGGCTGCCTACAAGCAAGGAGTGGTCTGTCTCCTAATGCTTGAGAGAGAGAGGGATCATCTTTTAGAATAGGCTGTATGTCCTTAATGATCTTTTGCAGAGGTCTGCCTTGAGGGTTGTATGTGGTGACTAGTGGTGTTCTGTTGCTTTCTTTCTTGGGTCTCTCCTGTAGTAGATGACTTTGGGGAACCCGTCTAGCTCTGTCAATTTGTTTTCTTACTTCCCCAGGTGGGTGCTGTAGTTTCAAGAATGCTTGATAGAGATCCTCAAGATGTCTCTCTCTGTCTGAGGGATCAGAGCAGATGTAGTTATATCTTAGGGCTTGGCTGTAGACAATGGATCGTGTGGTGTGTTTAGGATGGAAGCTCGAAGGATGTAGGTAACTATACCGATCAGTAGGTTTTCGGTATAGGGTGGTGGTGATGTGTCTATCCCTGCTTTGTACTGTAGTGTCCAGAAAGTGGATCTTCTATGTGGAGTGTTCCAGGCTCAATTTGATGGTGTCATGGAAATTATTGAAATCTCTGTGAAAATCTTCAAGAGCATCCCTGCCATGTGTCCAGATGATAAAGATGTCATCAATGTAGCGCAGGTAAAGCAGAGGTGTCTTGGGATGAGACTTGAGGAAACGTTGTTCTAAGTCGCCCATAAAGATGTTGGCATATTGTGGGGCCATGCGGGTGCCCATAGCAGTGCCACTGATTTGGAGATATAAATTATCCTCAGATCTGAAGTGGTTGTGGGTGAGTACCTAGTCACAAAGTTCAGTCACGAGCTGCGCTGTGTCATCATCTGGGATGGTTCTTCTAATAGCTTGTAATCCATCCTTGTGTGGGATGTTGGTGTAAAGAGCTTCATGTGGAAACACCCACAGTTACAACATCATGAAATTACAGTTGCAAACATTTGAAAACATGAAAGTGACTAATTTTAAGACCCCCTTGGCCATGAAATTGACCAAAAATGTACTGTAAATTGGTAAAACCTAGTCATAGTGGACCACAAGCTAAAAATGTCTCAACAGTGTCACACTACTGCAAAAAATGCAGACATCTTCCCGGGGTGTATTAGCAGGAGCATTGTAAGCAAGACATGCAGGATAAATCATCCACTCTGCTCCATGCTGATTAGACCTTTGGTGGAGTATGGTGCCCAGTTCTGAGTGTCACATTTCAGGAAAAATGTAACAAATGGGAGAAAAGAGCAACAAAAATGATGAAAGGTCTAGGAAACATAACCTAAAAGAAGAATGAAAAAGTTAAGGTTGTTTAGTCCTGAGAAAAGAAGACTGAGGGGAGAATGATAACAGTTTTCAAGTACATGAGAGGTTGTTATAAGGAGAAGAAAGAAAAATTGTTCTTATTAACCTCTGCAGATAGGACAAGAAGCAATGGACTTAAATTGCAGCAAGGAAGGTTTAGATTGGACATTAGGAAAACTTTCAGTCAGTATAGTCAGGCACTGGAATAAATTGCGTAGGGGAGCTGTGGAATCCTCATTATTGGAAATAAGAGCAAGTAAGACAAACTCCAGGCAGGGATGATCTATTCTAAATAAAACGGAGTGCTGCCTTGGCGGCAGGGAACTGGACTAGAAAAGCTCTTGAGGTCTTTTCCAGTACTTTGCTTCTGTGATTCTATGGATGAAGTTTTGAGCTTCCTCCAGATATTTTTGTATTGGTCAAAAGTGATATATCTTTTTGGTTCTTTTCCAACTTTTTCCTTCTTCCCTAGGCATAAGGATAGTCTTAACTTCTTGATCCAGCTGTAGTAATTCATTATACCATGTGGACATCAGTCATTTCTTGGCCTTTCCCATAACATGTAGTTCTAACTGCATTAATGGTCTCTCGAAGCCTGGTCTTGGTCTTGCTATATGGGATTAGATAGAATGCTTTTGTTGCAAATAAGTCAAAACAGATAATTAATATTCCCTACATGTTCCTTGATATTGAAAGCTCCCATAATTATATCATTTCAGAATAGCTGCCCAATGGTTATATACCATTTCCATTTCTTGTGCTATATACTGGCTTAGAGAAGCCTCATTAAAATTCTATAGTGTCTCTGATGAGTATAAGCAGGGCTGCAGGGATGAAAAGGAGCTGCCTCTTAGCTGTATGATATTTCATATTTGAACAGCCATACTGAAACCGAGGTTATTGTTTTCCTTTTTGTTAATCAGCTCTTTTAGGTAAAAATACCAAATGCATTAAATTTGTATTTAAAATCCTGCAGTTCAAGTTCCACCAAGTCTTTACTGGGTTTGCCATGATAGCAGGCAGATAGTGATCTTATGTGACCTGTCCAGTAAAAGTTTAGTGCATTTAGTTCTGCCAGTCCCTCTTCCGCTGAGTATCTGTAGAGGGTTTTCTTATTTCCTTTGGGAACTTATTGTTCCATTCAAATCTAATAATTCTTGTTTGAATTTCCTCAAGAGTTCTTTTTGAGATCCATATTGATAAATCCTGAACTAAGAAATTAATTTTTGGCAGCCAGTTCATTTTAACCACCTCTACACAGCTAACCCAAGACAGCTGTCAATTTTTCCAATTCAGCAAATCAATTTTCAGTTTTGAAATCATAGGTGGAAAATTAATTTCATATAGCCAGTTGAAGATGGAAGCAATGGGGCTCCAGTATGTTATTTGTTTAGACCACACAAACTCAAATGTACCTTGCAGCTGATTAATCATGCATTGCTTCAGCCTTACATTTAATATTTCAGATTTCATATAGTTAACTTTAAGCCTGCTGTATATCACTGAACTCATTAATTTCTATCAGAATATAAGTAATGATTTGTACTGGATTGTAACTGTTCATATCACGTTGTCTATACACAGCACAATTATATTCCATTTTTTAAATTGTAACTCTTTTATTCCAATCTTTTTGTGTGTGTGTGCAAGCTGGGATTTAGTAAAGAGGGTGACGAACAAAGGGGATAAAAGACAGCCATATCTAATTCCTCACTGTAGTTGAAGGTCTCTGGAGTGTACTCTATTAACTTTCATCGTAGTGGAGGGACAGTCATAATAATTATATTTATCCAAATTTTCCTATCACTTCCAAACCCCTTCTCTAATCATAATATTTTTAGGAAAGGCCACTCTGTCAAAGGCATTCTGGGCGTCTAAGGATTGCAATAAACCTTTGTTTTTGTGTGTTCTTCATAAAATGCATTATCAGTCTGTTATGTATTAAGCATAAACCTCTTTAATCAATGTCTGGTAACTGAGGAAGGACAGATTCTATTCTTCTGGCAAAAGTCCCTGAAAATATTGTCATGTCGACATTACAAGCATTATTGTCCTGGATGAGCCACATAGCAGCATGTCCTTTAGTGGCCTTTTGGTATTACTACTATATCCATCTCTGCATATAAGGTGGATAAAACCTCATGAATTTGTCACCAGTCTTTCTGGTTTTAACTTTTACTTCTGTTTTTGAATTTTATATGACCTGTCTTTGACTCTCTTCCTTCTCTTTTCCTAATATAGATGAAGAGTTTATTAGTTTTATCCTCCTCTCATAACACTTCTGTTTCAGCCAACTGAGGGCTTTTGAGCATTTCTCTTTAAGTGTAGTGTTTAATTGCTCTCTGAGAAAGAGAGGCATTTAAATATGCTTCTAGACCATCTGTTTTATGCAAAGCTTGCAGTTTTCCAATCTCCTGTGTTAATTTTGCTTATTCTGTTTCTCTTTTGTTTTTTCCGCTGGGATGCCAGGCTAATTAATTTCTGTCTTATTGCAGTTTTATATGCATCCCAGACAATGTTTTTAGATGTTTGACCTTTATCATTAGTATCAACATAGAACTTCATTTTTGTTTTGATAGCATCCATAGTATCTGAATGCTTAATTAGGGAGTTATTTAGCCTCTAAGTCTTTTCTTTAAGATCATCATCATTGTTGATTTTACATATGATTACAACTATTCTGCAGTTTCTCCATACTTGGGGAATGTAAGTCTGTACAGTCTGTAATATCTGCTACCAAAGACAATGAGACCAGGATGTAATGAATTCTGCATGCATTTGCAGATTGGGGTGGAGACAATCTTATATACTACAAAGGTTGATTAACTGTAAAGTGTAGACACATTGGCTATGGCTACACACACAGTGTTATTTTGAAATAAGTATTTCAAAATGAGTTATTTCGAAATAAAGTCCTTATTTCAAAATAAGTTAATTCGAATTAAGAAAATGTTAATTCGAATTAAGGGACAGCCTGCTATTGAAACGGCTTTTATTTCAAAATGGTTATTTCGAAATAAGGCCATTTGGACACGTTTCAAAACAGTTGTTTTGAAACAATAGTGTTGTTTTGAAACAACATGTCCAAACGGCCTTATTTCAAAATAACCATTTCAAAATAACAGCTATTTTGAAACAATTGGGGTTTAACCTGTTTCAAAACGATGGTTCTTATTTCAAAAGGATGGGATTCATCCTTTCGAAATAAGAAAACGTCATGTGGACCACATATCTTTTATTTCGAAATAACTAGTGTTATTTCGAAATAAAGGTGCTGTGTAGACATACCCACTAAATATATTGTATCAATATGAAGTTTTCTGGGTGTGATACAGCCCAACTTCTGCAGCTTTGTGGGCCCTGGGATCTGCCAGATCTCCTTCTACCTTTTCCTTTTCAGGCTTCAAAAGTTCAAAAGCAGTAGCTGTGTAAGTTCAACAAAACAAACAAGGAGTCCTGTGGCACTTTTAAGCTATGTCTACACTAGCCAGTTAGACCAGACTAAACAAGAAAGTTCTTAGTTTGAACTAGCCAAATCTTAGTCTCAACTAACAAGTTCAACTGGTTAGTCTGGACTAAACACTTAGTTTGAACTTTAAGTTCAAACTAGCGCAATGTAGACACAGACTAATGGCTTAGTTCGAACTAGTCAGAGTGGCTAGTTCAAACTAAAAAAACTGCAGTTAGTCCGAACTAACCCTCAGTCAGTTCAAACTAACCGGGAACTGCTTAGTTCAGACTCAGGTAGTCTGAACTAAGCTTTGTAATGTAGACATAGCCTTAAAGACTAACCAAATTATGTGATAAACACATTTGTTACTCTTTAAAAGTGCCCAAAGACTCCTTGTTTGTTATGATTCAAAAGCTTTCTCTGTTAGTGACTAGTCATTTTGGGGCTTAATTTTGTGGATTCAATCTGGTTTGGTCTTTTTATCTTCTACCTCTTCATTTGCCATACCACACCACATTTTGTAGAGAACATAATTAAGTCAACCTCTTGTTTCATTGGAAGCTATTATATTTTCTCTTCATACTTGGGTTGTATAAGATGGTTGGAATATGCTGTTTGGCACACCAAAATTTTGGGTTTGTCTGGTAATGCTAGTCTTAGTAGCTAATACTTTGGTATATTTTGTTGCATTGTTTAGTAAAACTCTCAAAATCAGTTTTTTTGTAGGAACGAACACTCAGCATTTTTATTAACTGTTGAAATACTCAGCTCAAACTTATGTCTTCTTAGGCTTATAAAAAATACGGTACTTAGTTCATATGAGCATGCCCGGAAGTTTAACAGCCTACCCTAGTCATTACCACTGCACCATTTAATTTTCATTTTCACTACAAGGCTAATAACTTGATATCTATTAAAAATTATCAGATAAAACACAGCTAGAATGGCCATCCTGGTCTTGACAAGTGTAAAGAAAATAATAGGCAAAAACCAGCTATATATGGGCACAAGATCATTTCCAGTAACTGTATTATCGTGTGACTTGTTGCAATAGACTGTGCATGCCTGTATTTGTCAGAGCAAATGGATATAAGTCCCATGGAGCTGTCAAAATAACCATAGCAACAGACAGTAAAAGAACCCTTAATGTTCTTTTTCTTTCTAATTTTAAAAGGGATAGCCGTGTTAGTCTAGTCCAGTGAAAAAACAGCAAAGATTTGTGTGGCACTTTAAGACTAACAGATTTATTTTTTGCATGAGCTTTCGTGGGAGAAGATCCCACTTCCTCAGATGCTTCGAAGATGGGTGAACTTACACCCCCTTGCATTTAGTTTCATTCCTTTCTGTAAGTTCACCCATCTTCGAAGCATCTGAGGAAATGGGATCTTCTCCCACGAAAGCTCATGCAAAAAATAAATCTGTTAGTCTTAAAGTGCCACACAACTCCTTGTTGCTTTTTCTTTCTGACTTGATTTCTTAGTTGAAGCATAATGCGAATATTAGAGCTAGGCAGGGAACACTGTTTCATTTTGAAAAAATGTTTGTGATTTCAGTTTTTTTCACAGTTCTATGTAAGGACAAAATGAAACCATGTGAATTTAAATAAATAAATAAATAAAATAATGCACAAACTAGAACTCCTTCAATAGCCAATAATCTGGTACTAGGACACTTGCTGTGGGACAGACCTGGTTTTTAAGTATCTGCTCTGGAGTGGGGATTTGCACTCAAATTACCCACATTATTTTGTTGCTTACCTCAAGCAAAGGATAATAATAGTAAATACCCTTATAGTCAGTGAGGAATATTTGTTAGGGAGTTCCAAAGGCGTAGTCATGTTAGTCTAGTTCAGCAAAACAAGCAAGGAGTCTGAAGGCATTTTGTTATGGCATTTAATATGACAGTTGTTTATGTTTTAAAGTGTAGAAGGATGAGAACAGCAAGAAGTTCATATGAAAAGAGATGTTTTTGTGATTTAAAAGAAATCAATTATAATGTCAAACAGTCCCTTTCTCATTTTCATTTTTTAAAACAAAGTTTTTCTTATGGAAAGTATTTGTTTACAGGTTTTCTTTTTATCTGAGCAGGAAATAGATCAATTAGAAGTAACTTTCGAAGGTAACTGTCACTACTAAAACACTCTGACAGCTTTCTGGTGCCAGCAATGCCAGATGAGAAATCTCATCATTGTCACTGTGGGAAAGGCGAGGACAAGATGAGAAATGTTATTCTTAGCACTCAAAAGATTAGAAATTTTAAATATTTATAGGGTTTTATCTAAACTACTGATTGGTTATTAGTTCTTTGAATTGGGCAGGGATGTGTAAATCCCTAGAGCTTTAGGATCATATCAAATCTGAATGAATCTTAACATTTAATAGGGAATTGGCACTTGAAATCTTCCTGGAGCTATTTCCTTCTTTTCCATACTTTATTGTCCTCAGACAAGTGTTTTTTCTTTTCTTTCTTGGGTTGATGTTTACAAGGTAGAATGTAACAAAAGCACAAGATAAAGTTTAGAATCATCTTTACTTTGCTTTGATTTGGAATCATATTTATATTGTTTGCTTTTCTCTGCTCCATAGATAACCACACAGATATATGCTTCTTTTGGTGCAATAGCAAATTGATTCTCTTTGTTCAGTATTATGCGTTGCTCTCCAGTTTTTTGCAACATTTGTACTTCAACAAGACTTCCAAAAGACTTAACAGTTTTATGTCTTTTTACATAAACATTCTGGATTATTTCTGCTTGGTGGAGATCTAGCCCTTCTAAAAATTGAAGGGACATATTTATTGGTATTGTAAATCCACATTTTTCCTGTCACTTGCAGAATTGCTCCAACTTGACAAATGAAGCCTTTGATAATTTGTTGGTTGCCTGTAGCAAATGGGCTTATTCTGTGAGCTAGAAGTCCTTCAGAAAAACTGCTGTGGGATCCTAGGAAGAAATAGGCTAACACAACATACAGCTAAAAAAAAAAAAGCAAGACTGTTAACCTGTTACTTTTGAACATCATAGGAGAACTCCTTAAGTCTACAAAGGAGACTGAATGTATTTGGTGGTTAAAATTTTTCAACAAGTCAAAAAAAATAATTTTCTCTGGTTTACTTTATTTCCATGTTGCTTATAAGCTTGTGGTAAACAGTAAAAAACAGATAAAGCTTGTGGCAAACTTTAAGGATAGACCTGATGGGAAAACTCACCAAGGCTAGTTTTCTAAATTTCATAGGTTGGTGGGCTTAGGGCATCTCTAATTAAAGGAAGGCAAAAATAATCATATGAAATGCTGTTTTGATTCTCATAAAACCCAAATCAGTCAAAATATGGATTATTCAATTATGTGTGATTGTGGGGTTTGTTTTGCGTGCAGTCTCCTGCTCAGTCCAGCTCTTCCATTCCTTCTCTCTGTTGGTGGCTCTGTGAAGAGGGAAAGGAAGGGATTTTAGATTTTGTTTCTTGAGCTAAATCCGTGGTCTTCTGACTTGCCCTTAACATAAAAATCATGCTCACAAGAAAGTGGAGATGCATTGCTATCCTTTTGATCATTACCATATAGCTCTGTATCTCCACTGGCTTCTGTGCTTTGTAAAATGGCATTAGCTCACTGAGATTTTTTTTTTTAAAACTTCACTTTTAATGCAAGCATTCAGCATGGCCATAACAAGTGAATCTATGGCCTGAAAGACCATGAGTTTTGAGGAAGTTCCACCCTGAAGTTTGCCACTGGGACATCTACTTTCCTGTAGTGAATTGTTCTTTTCAACGACAGTATTGATAGTGCTCAAATTGAGATCTACATACTCTCCCTTTTGATTTTTTGATTTAAGTGGATTTTGCCTTGCTATCAGTTTTGTTTAGGTAAGTTGTCTGCTAAGCAAAATTAAAAGCTTTGAAGATCTCCTAATGTTGAGTGAAACATCATTGAGACAGGCAGCTGCCTAGCCTTGGTGAAAGATGAGTAAAGAAAGTGAGATCCCCCTTCCTGATGTGCACATGCCTTATAGTCTTTCCCAGTTAGCTGCAGCCAGAGAAAAAAGCATAAATCACACACACTATCATTTTTATTTCACCAAGGGTTTTCATTATAACATCGTTAAAGAGTCCAAAGACCTTGTGTATGTACAGCACCTAGGGAGAGTGCACAGATTAGATGCAGTTTACTGGAATTTTGTTGAGAAATAAATATGGTTGGTAAAATAGATGACTGGGGGCCTGGACATTTGATGACTGAGTCTGTAGCTGTCTTCATTCCAGAACTACTGTGTGACCGTGGGCAAATAGTTTAACTGCTGTGTACATTAAGTTCTCTGTCTGTAAAATGGGAATAGTACTTGCCTACTTCACAAGCCTGCTACAATGTAGCAGTTAATAAATAGTAGAACAGTGCTTTGAAATCCTCAGATAGACGGTGCTATAAAAAACAGAAATACAAATTACTAACAGGACCAGCCCAGAGTTTTTTGGCACCCTAGAAGAACTGTGATTTTGGCCCCTCCCTCCTTGGGGTAGTGGACTGGTCTATTGCCCACCCTCCATCCCACTCCTACTAGGCCCCCCTCAGGCCTGTCCCTAGTCTCCTGAGGTGTGGGCCCCCCCCCCCCCGCACCCGTACTTTTGTTGGAGCTGGGAGCAGAGCCAGCCAAGACAGCTGGTTTCCTGGATTTCCTGCCTTGCTCTGCCCTGGGCTATGTGCCTGTGCACAGCAGGGTGGAAAATTTAAAATAACCTCGCTGGTCCCAGCCTAGTGGCCCCTGATGCCCCTTAATGTTTGGTGCCCTAGGCAACTGCCTAGGTTGCCTCTATGGTAGGACTGGTCCTCATTACTGATATTTTAATTACCACTTTTCTCATTGAAAGTCAGTGGAACTTGTGCTCCTAAATCACATAAACCGATTTGAAAATCCATCCTTACTGTATGGCAGTGGTTCCCAACCTGTGGGCTGCAGACCCCTGGGGGGGGCCGCAGCATGGCTCCAGGGGGTCTGCAGACAGGCAGGGAGCTGGGGCTGGATGCCATGAGGGTCAATGGAGACCCCAGCTTCCGGCCAACAGAGAGCTTCCCCCAGGCAGGGAGGTTTAAAACTCCCGCATCCTGAGCATGCTTAGACCATGCTCAGGAAGAGTAGCCTGGGGGGAGGCCAGGTGCAGCAGCTCCAGCCAGGTAAGGGGGGTCGGGAAAAGGCCCTGCGGAGGGTAGGGGGGAACCAGGGAGGGGTCAGAGAACTGCAGGCAAGGGGATATTCAGGGAAAGGGGCAGGGACAGGGAGACTCCCCAGGGGTGGTGTGGGCCACATTGTGCCCTGAGGCAGTGCTGCCATCTCACAGCCATGTCACTGAGATAAAAATGCAGCCAGGGGGGCCACAGATTTTTTTTTCTTCACAACAAGGGGATCCCCAGCCTGGAAAAAGTTGGGAACCACTGCTGTATGGTAATAGGTCATTAGCAAACCATCTTCTAAGTGTCTGATGAAGTGGACTTTCTACCACGAAAGCTCATGCCATATATAAATTTGTTAGTCTTTAAGTGCCACCGGTCTCCTTGTTTGTCATCTGCAGTTTGATCACTGAACAGAAATGAATAGAAAAGCAAGATATAGTTCCTTAGCTCTCCAAGAATCTTGAAGGAGAAAATATTTTTAAAATACAGTATTTTTAATTTACAAAGAATAAGGGTAGGATTTTTTTAACAAAACAGTGCCCAGCTCGTTGAAGCTTCTTAGACACCCAAGCCTGTTAAATTTCTGGATCCAGTGGGTTTGTGCTCATTAGTCATTTAGATGGTCTTGCAAGTCCCACCCCTTTAATCTTTATATATATATTTATATTTTTTAAAAATCTCATGAAACATGTTTGTAAATAATTTTGAAAATATTTGTTCTTGCTGTTGCCAACACCTTGCAAGCTTGAAATAGAATTCCTTCACCATACTCCTTTCTGCCAATGCTGGTTATTTTAAAATTGCTCATGGGTGCTGGACTGCTGGCATTAGTGACTTTAAAGAGTAATGCTAAACATTGAAACATTTGTTTTGAAGTTAAAAACATAGAGAAAGAGCATTAGGTATGGTGAAGGAAGACAGGGGAATACTAGGTTAAATTTGGGCTTGACAACATTCTGATGTCCCTTTAAATGAAAGATGAGAAATGAAGTAGCAACTGTTGTCATTGGGATGGAAGATAACTGCCTTTGTGTTGCAGTCGAAAGTTTGTAACAGTGCTTTGACTTTTACTGTTATATTTTTGAACTGCTGCTGTCAATCACACTTTTTTTTTAAAGTCTCATGGAAAATTTATTTTGGTTAGTTTCTTAACAGGTGTTTCCTTTACGTTACAAATAGTTTAAATGGGAAGCTTGCTTTTTGTCCTGCGTTTTAAGCTGAAATCACATGGCAGTCTGACACAGGCACTTGTATGTTTACTCATCTGTGCTAATGCTGACAGCAGATACTTACAGATTCCCACAGTTGGCCTGGATGGGACACAGAACAGATGTTGGGGATTATGGGGTAGGATTGAGAGAGGCTTTAGGCCTATGTGTTTGCGGAAGTAATTCATTGTGAAGACAATGACAGGGGCTGCCTAACCTTTGGGGAGTTTTGTGAAATAGGCCTCAGTTGACTTGCAGATCAGAATGTAAAAAAAATGTTTTCCTGATAACTTTAATTAAATGGAAAACATAAATCAATACAGTAAAATAAAGCTAAGTGGAGCAAAATCTTATCATGTTTCTGTAATATTCTTCTTAACTGAAGCCTGGAAATATTCATTCTATAGAGCCACAAGAGTTTTCAAGCTCCAGCCAGAAGTGTAGGTATTGTGACTTTCGCCTTGGTGGACTGTCTAGGAAGGAGGAAGGGTTTTAAGAGAGCAAAACATTTCCTGCTAGTGGGGCTGGATACACAGGAGAGCTTCTTCAATTTTAAGTAGATAGATAGATAGACTACCTCTTTGGAACACACACTTTCATAACTGTTTTATGAATAACAGAGCATTTCCCAGACCATCTCTTCACTCAGCTGCTTCGTTGAGCTTCCAGTCTCTCTGTGTTGGGTATCAGATGCATCAGGAAGCTGAGGAGCTGAGGAAATCAGCAAATCATGGAGCAGTTGAAAGGATAGCAGATTAGAGGGACCATGAGAAACATTGGGGTTTTGCTTCAGGAAGGGATGTTGTTTATAGACATCATGTGACTATATGACAGCAAGTCTATGAGGCTTGAGGGGTCTAACCATGGGCTGAATTTGGAGGGAAGTCGGTTTCTGATTTTCAATTCTATTTACCTTTTTAATGCTTTAGAATAGCCCTCTTCAACTATGACTATCATAAGTTATTGTTACACATCACACAGCAAACCATAATTTATTGGACTGCAATTTTATTGGTATATTTAGAAAAAACTAAAGTATATGACAAAATTTATAGAAAAGGAGAGTCTTGTGTGTATTTAATTTATAAATAAAGATCTTCCAAGAAAAGCGCAAGAAGCAAAAAGCCAAGGTAGCTTTGCAAGGGACTGCTCAAACAAAGAAAAAAAGACACTAGAAATGAACGAGTTGAACAGGAAGACTGTACACAAGGCAAAATTCGCTTCGGGCATCGCTAGGTACATCTTCCATTGACTTCAGTGGAGTTGCACTTACACCGATGGCACAATGAGTCAGATAAAGCCTTCGGGAGAGAGAGAAGGAAACCAACAGAACAAATTAAGTTTTTGCTGGGTTAGGAAAAGGTGAAATAAAATAGTAGAGACCTTGTCAATCCATTGGCAAATGAAGAGGGTGGGCAAATTAATGAGAATTTTGTAATGACTGAATTAATAAAGGAATATATGGTACAAGAAAATAACTGTTATATTAACAAAGATAGAAAGGAGTCCTGTGGCACTTAAAGACTAACAAATTTATTTATCACATGAGCTTTCATGGGAGAAAATCCCACTTTGTCAGATGCTTTGAAGATGGGGGGACATACAGAATGGGATGAAAATAAATGCAGAGGCGTGTAAGACATGGGATCAAGTCTTACTGTAACAGCAGATCAGAGCAGTTGTTAAGATTCAAACACTGAGAAACAGCGCATAGAAGAGTGTGAAGTCAAATCACCTGTTGTAATGGGAAAAGAAGACATAGTCACGATTTAATCCTACTTTCACAAAATCAAATCTGTATATCAATTCTAATTCAGCTGCTTCTCTTTAAAGTCTTGATGGCCCATTGACTTTCTTGGCAACAGTTGTTAACAAGTCATCTAGAGAGTGATTAGAAGGATGAAAGTGCTCAGCAACTGGTTTTTGAGTATTGTTATTTCTGATGTCAGTTTTGTGCCCATTTATTGTTTTTTCTTTGTCCAATTATAAGGGATGGGGGCATTTGGAAATTAACAAAGGTGTAGATCAGAGGGATTAATAACAGGTAAGGAACCGCTTAGACAATTAAATATATAATATCCAATCCTGCAAGATGCCAAGCCCCTTCTGTGAAGTACAGAGTTGTGTCAATTCCCATTGATTGAAGTAGGAGTTGAGCCCATTGAGCAATTTCAAGGATTAGGCCCCAATTAGCAGGTCGGCATTATGTATATCTCAGGGCCAGATGGATTCTAGATGACATATATGCTGTGCATTACCAATCACTGTCAGAAAGTACTGAACAATTAGGGAGTGTAGTAACCCTTGGGGAGGAAGGAGTTAACACTCTGGTCAGTGAGTCCCAGAACAGCTAATAGAAATAAAGTACAGGTTTTTGAATTGGAGCAGCAGCCTTGCCTGTTCTTGTTTGGATGCAGCAGAGCTCCTGGGAAGATCAGGAGGAGGCCAGAGGGGCCTGAGGAAGAATCCAGCAACATCCTTAGCAAAGATAAGTTAAGTTTGTTACTGACCAGGCATGGGTAGAACAGGAAATGTGTACTTAGACGTGGTCAGGGTATTTTCTTTGTTTTTGGTTTGTTTTTGGATTTCTCTGTGCTGAGCACATGTACCCCCTACCCCTACCCTATAACTACGTAAGTTAAATCCCAGAGAAGCAACTTTCTGTGTTTCTTATCTGTTCTTTTTAATTAAAGATTTTACTTTGTAACTAAGCTCTGGTTCTGTGTCCTGAAGGGCAAGGGGTTTGTGTGCATGTGCCTCAGACTGCACAGGCAGCTACTAAAAGGGATTCTGTTCCAGTTTCAGCTGATATTCTAGCTGTGGTTCAGTCACTCTCTGGAGAGAGGAATAAAAGTGATTGCAAGTGCCTCACAGGAAGGAATTCCCAAGTGCGCCTTCCTGGATTTTCAAAAGGTTTTTGCATTTGGGTGGTGTCAGTGATACCACTCCAAAGCCAGGAATTGGAGGCCTTGAAGAGTTTTAAGACCAGGCTTTAAGGCCAGTGGCTTTTCAGGCCTGTTGCAGGCCCCCACCTTCTGCACACAGAGTGCCAGAGTGGGGAAACAGCCTTGACAGGGAGGCTCTGACATTTAGCAAACAGGGGAATAACGTCCTTCAGGTTATCATCATTTTGGAAATTTAATCTCAATCCTTAGCAAAATAATGCAGCAAATGAGGGGGGAAAATCTAAACACTTAGGACTGGATTTTCAAAGAGATGGAAGCATTCCATTTCTCACCATTGTGATGTCTGGCTTTTAGGTGCCTAGAAAATCACAGGAACAACACTGGCATCTGTAAGATCTGAGTTACATGCCTAGGCTGTCTGTACGGTGGTGAGAGACAGGTACATCAGAATGCAGTCTATAAAAGCCAGCTGCAGATGGGGAGCCACCTAAGCTAGCCTATGGGGAATGCTGATCAGAGGGGTGCCTAAGTCTCACCTCTCTCACAGATATAGGTACTTCTCTGCAGCATGGATTTGGTGGTTATCTCTGCTATCTCCAGGAGTCAGGCAGCTTAGGTGCCTATGTAATGTCTTATAAGTTAAGCACCTGCCTTGTTGCACACAAAATAGCCTTGAGAAACAGGTGCTGCTGCCACCTACCCTGTACTTTTAACCCCATGGTTACAGCACTCATATCGGCTATAGGAAAGGAAACCCAGGTATAGGGCTACCAGGTACCAAAGCCTGGAAAGGAGGACAGGAAAGTGTGAAAAGGAGGACTTCGAAGGACACATGGAGAAAATGTAGTATTAATGTAATATTCTTCTGTTTTTAGGGGGTCCTTGAACACTTTCCCCTAAAAAATAAGGTATTCCATGGCATTCCAGCACACTTTAACCCCATAAGTAAAAAGCCAGACAAAATCATGTGTTTTAAAATGGCTACCAGATGGCGGGCATGAAGGTAAAAAGGAGGACATGAAGGGAAAAAGGAGGATATGTCCTCCTTTTGCCTGACATCTGGTAACCCTACCCAGGTGCAGTTTCCTCCTCTGGCTGAAAGAGAGAAGGAAGACTGCTCACACCCTCTCAGGAGACTGCTGTGTGAACTGAGTTAGCTGCGTGATATTCAGGTGTGAGATGACTTTAATCTCTCCTGTTGATGTTGTTCTACTTCAGGATCCACAAAACAAGTGAGGACAACTATAGTTTAGTGCAGTGGTTCCCAACATTTCATCTGCCATGGCACACCTTGCTACCTTTAATTAATTTGAGGCACACCACCATGTAGTTTCCAAATGAACTCATGAATATTTAAGAGGCAATGGGCCAATCCAGGGCTCTTTGCGTAGTTTTTCAAAAAAATTTGTGGCACACTTGCTCAGACCTGATGGCACACCTGTGTGTCATGGAACACTGGTTGGGAAACACTGGTTTAGTGGCTAGGGTACCCCACTTGGGAGGTGGGAGACCCAGGCTCTGTGCATCACTGACCCTTGAAATAGGTATACAAAGTAAAACAGCTTCTACAGACACAATTGAGAATATCCTCTAGCTCAGTGGGTCAGGTGCTGGCCTGCGAATGGGAGAGATCCCTGTTCAAATCCTTTCTCATCCAGAGGAAGAGAAATTGAACCTTGGTGTCTGTCATCCTGTGTCCCCCCTGTGCTTCAACCACTGGACTAGAAGGTCTAAGGTTAGTGGCACCACTTACTTCCACAAGGTTTAGAATGGGACCTGATCAGTTTGTTGATTCTGAGCATACCTAGATGATCAGGCCTCTCATGGAAGAGAGACTGGTAAGTATCTGTTTTCTCTAATTTATGAATTGCAGAAGGGCTTAGGTAGGACATAGGAGATAAGCACTGAGATGCCTAGAGCAAGGCAACTGCCCCTGCATGAAATTTAGCTGCTTAGGGAAACTTTACCATGAAAACATATGTGTCGTGAGTTTTGGCACCTGTAAGGTTAAGCAGGAGTTTGTAGCTCTTAAAACTGGGATTTGGGCACCTATATACAACTGTGGGTCTGGTGTTAGGTCCTAAATGCATGATCCAGTGACCTGAGTGGCTCCGTGCAAACTCAGGTGTCTTGCACACTGCATAAATTACAGGTTCAAAGACTTGGAGAGCAATTGTATCATTAAAAATAGCTTGTACAGGGCAAATTGAGAGATCAACAAAGAAATCATGGATCCATGGGTATGTCTACACTGAAAAGCTTTTTCGAAATAAGGAACCTTATTTTGAAAAAACTTTTTCCCTATCCATGCAGGCATTTTGTTATTTCAAAATAAGCACTTCATTATTTCAAAAAAAACCCAAAACACTATTTTGAAATAACTAAACCTGCTCTTATTTTGAAAGAGCAATTCTTTTGAAATTGTTATTTCAAAAACAAGCCATTCCAAGCCACGGAATTGACTTTTTTCAAAATAATGTACCTATACTTTTCCCTGCTGTCCCCTATTTCGAAATAGAGAGCCTAGTGAAGAACCTTATTTTGAAATAGAGAATCTTCACTATACTCCTATTTTGAAATAATAAATTCAAAATAGTTATTTCAAAATAACTATTTAGAAATATCTTTGGCAGTGTAGACATAGCCCATTAGAATCAGTGGAATTTTGCTATAGACTTCAGGGGAGTCAGTATTTCATTCCAAAATCTCTATTATATAAGGGTTGTAGTGTTGGATCCTAGATCACAATTTTCAATCTAAATACAAGAATGGTTTGCACTGGAAGAGTGCCTCTATGCTATTTCTACTTCAGTAAAATATTAGATACAATTCCACTTCTATACATAAATTGAATCAATGTGGGCTGGACAAGTGGTACTGTTATAAAATGGGTAAACAGCATGATCTTTGTTCCTATAGGCTGTCAGCTTGACATCAGCCCCAGACAAGACAATTGAGAGTTGATACAGTACTCAGTTAATAAAGAATGAAAGGAAGGTAATGTATTTAGTGCAAGTCAACATAGGTTTCTGAAAAATAGATACAGTCAAATTAACTAGATTTTTCTTTATGATGAAATTACAAGTTTGGTTGGAATGGGTAATAGTATGGATGTAAAATACTTAGACATCCATAAGGCTTTTGACTTGGTACCACAAAACATTTTGATTAACAACTAGAGCTATATAAAATTAGTTTGGCACACACTAAACACATTAAAAACTGGCTGAGTACACATCTCAAAGAGTAATTGTAAACAGCAGGGCCATCCTTAGGGGGTGGCGAAAGGTGCAATGGCCCCGGGCTCCACGATTCCATGGGCCCCGCTGTGCAGGGCCCAAACCACTGCCCCCCCTCATGGCCAGCTGTTCCCCATCACGGGACAGAGCAAGCCAGCCAAAAGCACATACAGAGTTCAGCGCTACCGCTCTCCCCACCCCCAGCCACGTGCTGCCTTCAGCTCTGTGCCAGATGCAGTGGGGAGAGGGTGGGAGGCAGCCTAGGGCCCATACCACTGCCCCCCCAGCCATGCTGCCTCCAATCCCCTCCCCACTGCCTCCAGCACAGAGCCAAAAGCAGTGTACGTGGCTGTGAGCAGAAGGGGGAGAGCAAGAGCAAGAGCGCTGAACCTGGCTGCTGCTTTTGGCTTGCTCACCCCATCCCCTGGATGGGGAATGGCCGGGGACTGCCCCTTCCCTCTGGGCCGGATGGCCCTGGTCCCCAATGCGGGTGGTGGGGTGCTAAGTGTGGACCCCACAGAGGGTGATTTGCCTGGGGCCCCACACCCCCCTAGGGATGGCCCTGGTAAACAAGCAGCCATCATCAAGCTGGTAGGTTTACAGTAGGTCCCTCGGGGATTTGATCTTGACCCCATGCTATTTTAACATTTTGGTCAGTAACCTTGAGGAAAAGATAAAATCATCACTGATGAAGTGTGCAGATGATCCAAAAGTCAGGGGAGTGGAAAATAAGAGGAGGGACCACTGATTCAGAGCAAACTGGAATGCTTGATAAATGGTGCACAGGCAAGTAATATGAGTTTTAATATATCTAAATGTAAATGTATTTCTAGAAACAATGAATCTAGTCCATGCTTACAAACTCTGTCCCAGAAAGAAATAATTCTGAAAAGATTTGAGGGTTGTCATGAGTTTCCGCTATCTATTATCTTTAAAAACTAGAGGCGAACAGGGGATTTCCCAGATGATTGGAAAAAGGTAAATATAGTGCCTATCTTCAAGAAAGGGAAAGAGGAGGACCTGGGGAACTACAGACCAATCAGCCTCACCTCAATCCCTGGAAAAATCATGGAGCAGGTCTTCAAAGAATTCATTCTGAAGCACTTGGAGGAAAATAGAGTGATCAGGAGCAGTCAGCATGGATTCACTAAGGCCAAATCGTACCTGACCAACCTGATCTCCTTCTGTGATGAGATGACTGGATATGTGGATACGGGATTAGTTGTTGATGTGATATACCTCGACTTCAGTAAGCTTTTGATATGTTTTCACACAGCATTCTTGTCAACAAGTTAAAGGAGTATGGTATGGATGAATGGGCCATAAGGTGGATAGAAAGCTGGCTAGACCATTGGCCTCAGCGGCTAGGGATCAATGGCTCAATATCTCGCTGGCAACCGGTAACCAGTGGCGTGCCCCAGGGGCTGGTCTTGCAGCTGGTTCTGTTCAACATCTTCATTAATAGTCTGGATGATGGGATAGACCACTCGCTCAGTGAATTCACAGATGACACCAAGCTGGGGAGAATGGTGAACATGCTGGAGAGAGGGACAGGATTCACGGAGACCTAGACAAGTTGGAGCTTTGGGCCAAATGAAATCTCATGAGGTTCAACGAGGAAAAGTGCAAAGTCCTGCACTTAGGACAGAAAAATCCCATGTACTGATACAGGCTGGGGACCAACCAGCTAAGTAGCAGCATTGTAGAAAAGGACCTGTGGGTTCTTGTGGCTGGGAAGCTGGATATAAGTCAACAATGAGCTCTTGTTGCCAAAAAGACCAATGGCATATTGGGCTGCATCAGCAGAAGTGTTGCCAGCAGATTGAGGGATGTGATTATTCCCCTGTGTTCGGCACTGGTGAGGCCACATCTGGAATATTGTGTCCAGTTTTGAGCTCCACACTATAGGAAGGATGCTGACAAACGCGGCTGGTGCTGGGGACTGTGTCCCCCCCCCCCAGCAGAGCGACGCCGGCGCAGATGAGAGACATCATCAGGGGAGCGCCACAGCGCCGTCCTCTTTTGGTGCCCCTTAAATGCCAGCACCCCCCTGCAACGCAGGGGCTGCTTACTGCCTAGCGCTGGCCCTGCTGAAAAATTAGAAAAAGTCCAGCAGAGGGCAATGAAAATGATTAGGAGGTTGGGGCATTTGACTTATGAAAAGAGACTGAAGGAACTAGGCTTATTTAATCTGCAGAAGAGAAGATTGAGGGGGGATTTGATAGCAAACTCCAACTACTTGAAGGGGTGCTCCAAAGAGGAGGGAGCTAGGCTGTTCTCAGTAGTAACAGAGGACAGAACAAGGAGCAATGGTTTCAAGCTGCAACTGGGGCAGTCGAGGTTGGATCTTAGGAAAAACTTTCTCATGAGGAGTGTGGTGAAGCATTGAAATGGGTTAGCTGGGGCGGTGATGGAATCTCCATCTTTGGAAACATTTAAGACAGGTTAGACAAAACCCTGGCTAGAATGATTTAGTGGGAGTAGTCCTGCTTTTAGCAGGATGTTGGACTAGATGAGCTCATAAGGTCTATTCCAACCCTATAAGTCTATAATTCCGTGAATAAGCAGCTAATGTAATCTCTGCTGTGGCCAAAAGGTCTAATGCAACCCCGGGATCCATAAATAGGAAAATCTTGAATAGGAATATAGAGATTGTTTTACCTCTGTATTTGCTCTGATGCAAGCACTGCTGAATTATCTTGTTGAGTTCTGATGTCCACAGTTCAAGAAGGATGTTGATAAATGGGAGAGCTTTCAGAGAAGAGCCATGAGAATAATAAAAGGATTAAAAAACCTGCCTTACCTTAGTAGACTGAAAGAGCTCAATCATTTTTTTGCTTAGGAAAGAAAAGATCACGGTATAACATCATTACAGCCTATAACTGTCTACATTGGGAACAGAATTTTAACAATAAGATCATCAATCTAGCAGAGAAAGGTGTAACACGAACCAATGGTTGGGAGGGGAGGCTAGACAAATTCACACTGGAAATAAGGTTTAAAATTTTAACCGTGAGAGTAACTAGCCATTGGAATAACTTATTAATGGTCATAGTGGCTTGTCACAGACAATTGTTATATCAGGATTGAATGTTTCTCTAGAAGACATGTGTAGGTGCTATTTTAGGGATATTCTTGGTCTGTGCTATGCAGGAGGTTGGACTAGGTGATCACAAGTGGTCTCTTCTGTCCTTGGAACCTATAAATCTCCTAAACACATCTTTTTCAGAATGAAAGCACATACACTTTTAAATGTAGAGACCATACAATGGTACAGTGAGCAGAAAAGACTTTGAAGGTGAGGGGAAAAAAAGGGACTTAAAAGTATTTAAAAAATGGGTAGAATACCAAAAAATGAGTTTTAGGAAGTTGGGGAAACAATATTGCTTAGCACTGATGTAACAAGTTACATTTTCAAAGCACTATGCTACTGTTAGTGACTTCACCCTCACAACACCTTTGAGTAAGGTTGGTAATGGTTGGTTACTCTCCAGTAACCGTCCTTCTTCGAGATGGGCTGCTCACATACATGCAGTTACAGGTGTCTATGTGCTGCAGCGCACGGTAGCTCGGAAAGTCTTCAACGTTAGCCCATCAGGTCAGGGCACACAGCCAACGCTCCCTCCACACTGCGACCATGGTTATATAGGTGACCGTGACCCTGACCTTCCAAGTCCCATATACCTTTGCCAACTCCATTAGCAGGGATGGTGGGAAGGACCTCAGCTCATCTCGAAGAAGGATGGTTACTGGCAAGTAACCAACCATTCTCCTTTGAGCACTGCTCACATCATTCAGTTACAGGTGACTGCTAGCCATACCCAAGGATGGTGGGAGGAGTTACAGTCTACCCACACTGAGTACAGCTCTGCCCACAGTGGCATCATCCCTAGTCTGTTGGGCAATGGCGTAATGCGTTGTGAAGGTATGTATCAATGACCACATAGCAGCCCCGCAGATCTCTTGGATCGGGACCTTGGCGAGGAAGGCCATGGAAGATGCTGGAGCTCTGATAGAGTGGGCTCTCACAGTCTCTGGGAGGGGCGTATTTGACCTTCCGTAGCAGTCTTTAATGCAGTTCACAATCCATTTGGAGATACACTGAGAGGAAACTGGGGAGCCTCTCATGCACTCAGCAACCGCGACAAACAATTGGGAGGTCTCGAGGAAAGATTCCATGCGCTAAATATAGGTTAGCAGTGCTCTCCTCACATCCAGGATGTGCCACTGTCTCTGGTTTTCTGTCACCTGAGGGTCGGGATGGAAAACCAGCAGGCAAATTTCTTGGTTCATGTGGAAGGAGGTGGCAACCTTGGGCAAGAATGAGGGGTGGTGACGAAGGACCACCTCGTCTGGGAAGAAAACTGTATATGGAGTTTCAGAGGACAGGGCTCGTAACTCTGAGACCCTTCTGGCCGAGGCAATCGCTACCAGGAAAGCCACCTTCCAGGACAGTACCAGCAGAGTGGCTGAGTCCAAGAGTTCATAGGGTGCCTCCATCAGAGCCCATAGCACAATGTTCAAATCCCACTGAGGGGTGGGGTTATGAGGGTGGGGAAAAAGCTCTTCCACCCCTTTCAGGAACCTATGAGACATGGGGTGTGAAAAGAGCAGAGCCCTGTCTACTCTGTGGTGAAAGGCCAAAATTGCTGCAAAGTAGACTTTTAATGAGGATAGGGATAGGCCTTTCTCTCTTAGATCAGAAAGGTAATCCAAAGTTGCCTGAATTGGTGCGGAGGTAGGGTTTATACCTTTGTCATGGCACCAGGTGGAAAAATGGTTCCATTTTTCCATATAGATGGACCTGGTGGAGGGTTTTCTACTGCCAACCAGGACCTTCTTAACCCTATCCAAGCAGCACCTCTCTTGCTCACGGAGCCAGAGAGCATCCAGGCTGTCAGGTGCAGGAGGCCCGGATTTGGGTGCTGGAGGCGTTCCGAGTTCTGTGTTAGGAGGTCTGCCCACCGTGTGAGGCAGAGCGGGGTCCTCACGGACATATCCTGGAGGAGTGGAAACCAGTGTTGCCTGGGTCAGTCTGGGGCTATCAAAATCATGTGTGCCCTGTCCACGAAGACCTTCAATAGCACCCTGTGGATCAAGGGTATTGGTGGGAAGGCATACATTAGGGCCCCCAACCAATTGAGAAGGAAGGCATCGCTGAGAGAACCCTCCTCCCAACCCTGAAGGAAGCAGAACCAGGGACATTTGCGATTTTGCTTTGTAGCAAACAGGTCCACCTGTGGGGTTCCCCATCTGTTTATCAGCAGGGAAAAGACCTCATTGTTGAGGGACCACTTGTGATTCATGAGGGGTTTCCTGCTGAGTGAGTCCGCTAGGCCATTGTCTACCCTGAGCAGGTGGGAGGCAGTCAGCGTGAAGTGGTGATCTATAGCTAATTGCCAAAGCTTGGTCACCTCCTAGCATAGAGCTGAAGAGTGGGCCCCCCCTTGACAGTTCATGTAAAACACAGCTGTTGTATTGTCTGAGAGGACCTGGACCACCCTGCCTCAGATCTGGTCGAGCAAGGTCATGCAGGCCAGCCTGATAGCCAGGAGCTCCTTTGCATTTATGTGGAGGAGTCTGTCCTCGGGGTTCCAAACACCCTGTGTGGAGAGGCCTCTGGACAGGTGGGCTCCCCAGGCCGAGTCTGACGCATCCATTATCAGGGTCACTGAGGGCTTGGACTCCCTTAATGAGATTCACCCCATCATGAAGTTGGGGTCTTTCCAGATTTGGAGGGACTCCAGGACATATTGGGGTCTGAAAGTACCTTGTCCAGATGGTCTCTCCCTGGTCGGAAGCTCATGGTGAACCACAGTTGGAACGGTCTCATCACAGGGGGGCTGTTTGGATTACTGAGGTGGCCGCTGGCATGTGTCCCAAGAGCTGCATGCACTGGCGCACTGTGGTTCACCCGGGCACCGGGAGCTCCATGATGATGGTGCAAATGGACTGAAATCTTGACAGGGGCAAGGATGCGGTGCCCTGCTGAGCGTTTAAACGTGCCCCGATGAATTCTATGTCCTGAGTGGGGCAGAGCTTGGACTTCTTTGAGTTTATGTGGAAGCCCAGGAACTCACAGTTTCACTACCAGGTCGACGTGGTTTTGCACCTGTCAACTTGACTTGCCCACTATGAGCCAATCGTCTAGATAGGGGTAGATTCTTATACCCTTCCTGTGTAGAAAAGCTGCAACCGGCATCACGCACTTTGTGAACACCCTGGGAGCTAGCGATAACCCGAAGGGTAGGGTGGTGAATTGGTAGTGGTGTTGTGCCACCGTGAACCTGAGAAACCATCTGTGGTGGGATCGGATGGCTATGTGAAAATAAGCGTCCTTTAGGTCAAGGGCTGCGAACCAGTCTCCTGGGGACAAGGAGGGAACAATCTGGGGCAGAGTAATCATGTGGAACTTTATTCTCTTTATGTGCTTGTTGAGTGCTCTGAGGTCTAGAACACATCGTAGGTCCCAATTGGGTTTGGAGACCAGGAAGTAGCAGGAATAGAGCCCTTTGCCGCACTCCCATTTGGGAACCTTTCCTATGGCCCTGAGGGAGAGTAGCTTCTGGCATTCGACCTCAAGCCTGCCCAGCAGTTCCAGATTTTCTGATGTTATGCAAGGGGGCGGTTTCCTGTCCCGAGGGATTGAGAGGAACTGGATGCGGTATCCACACGCCACCGTTTTGAGGACCCATGGGTCTGCCATGACATGGGTCCACCATGGGGCAAAGTGGCGGAGGCGGTGGGGGGAGAACAGGGGTTCTGGAGCGCTGGCCTCTAAGGGACCGTCAAAAACGCTGCTTGCGGCCCAAAAAGTGGTCCAATCCCTGTCTGCGCCATCCAGACTGTGAGGCACTGAGCTTCTCCCCTTTACCTGATCAGCGCTTGTCTTTGTCCAGATCCACAAGATGGTGTTGGGGGAACTGGAGGGATCTCGGAAACTGGGTCTGCAGCTGCAGCTGTTGTTTCAGCTGCTGTAACTGTTGCTGGAGCTGCTGATGCGATCTCGAGGAGCACCTAATCGGTTGAGGAGTGTAAATTCTGAGGGATCAGAGCGTGGGCCTTGAGTCCTTCATACCATGCAGTTTCACATCTATGGAAGATGCAAAGAGGTCAGGGCCTTCAAAGGGGAGATCCTGAATAATCTGCTGCATCTGCGTGGAAAGGCCAGAGTTTTGGAGCCAGGCCAACTGACGCATAACAACTGCAGATGCCATCGTGCGGGCTGCTGTATTCACTGAGTCCCAGGTTGCTGCGAGTGCATCGCTGGATGCCCTTTCTCCTTCGTCTAGCATTGCCTTGAAGTCTCTCAGGCGCTCCTTGCAGATGGCCATGCAAAGGTTTCGCATGGCCTCCCACAAGTTGAAGATATAGCGTGTCATTAGGGCTGAGTGGTTTGAGTTATGCAGCTGGAGGGTGGCAGAGGAGTAAACCTTCCTGCCTAGAAGGTCAAGCTTCCTCACCTCTCTGTTCTTGGGCGTGGAGCTTGGCTGGCCCTGTCTCTCCCTTTGGTTGACCACGTCAACCACCAGGGATCCTGGAGTGGGATGGTGGAACAGGAAGGGAAATCCTTCTGGGGAGACAGAATATTTCTTGTCCGCCACTTTGGACACTGGCGGAATTGAGGAAGGCATTTGCCAGCATTCTTGGACACTGCAAAACACTCTGGAGTGCACGGGAATCTTGACCTTAGCCGAAGGGGCTCTACGGCATGCGTCGAAGAGGGAATCATCTTCATCTTGTATCACCCCCAGCTTCAGCTTTAGATTTGCCACTATGCGGCGGAGGAGGTCCTGCTCAATGCAGGAATCTCCCTCACGGTCAGCAGACATGTCGATTAGGCGCTCATTGGGCGATGAGGATGATTGAGCCCTTGCTCTGCTACGTTGTGTAGAATCAGGGTCTGGCTCATTGTCATCGAAGTCTGAGGACTCAGGCAATGGTGATCGAGCATAACGGGAGGAGGCATTGTCTGCTGTCATGTTCAGCCAGTCGAGAGTCCACTCGTTGTGTGGTGACCTTGCTGGTGGCATAGGAGCCATGGGGGGAGCAGAGACTTCTCCTGGTGGCCGTGGTCTCCTCGAGCTCGGTGATACAGAGCTCTTTCAAAGCCGCTTTCTCGGACGCTCCTCCTGGGGGGAAAGGAAGGGGTCTTCAGAGAACGATCTGGATGACCTCCCACCCCGACATCTGGTAGTCGAGTACTGAGAGCTCTTAGGAGGAGCAATGGAGCGGAATTGCAGCACTTGGATCCAGTATTGGGCTAGATGACAGTACCAGGTTGGAGAATGGCGAGGAGCTGCGCAACAGCACCGGTACTGGCATGGCAGTAGTCAGTGCCAGGTCTGACAGTACCAGAATTGACAGCACCAGAAATGGCGGTGCCAGCGGTGGTGCCGGGTCCAATGGTACCAGGCTTGATGGTGGTACCGGGCTTGTCAGCGGTACCACAGGAGGTGGTACCGTGCCCAGCGGTGCCAAAGAGGGTGGCACCGCTTTGGTCCGCTTCTTCATCTTCTGCACTGAAGCCGGGTTTGAATGCCCTTGATGGGTCGGTGGGGCTGCCTGTGCCGGTTCCCTACTTCGGGCGGTTGAGAGGCTACTGGGTGACCGGTGAGGTTGGTGCTGAGGCGGTACCGTGGCAGGTCAAGATTTCGAGCCTGGTACTGGTGATCGGCGGAGATCTTGAGCTCAGAGCTGATCGAGGGTCCGGCAGAGCGCTGGTGGCTCGGCCGCCTTCGGGCGAAATGGCTCCGCTCCCCGAAATCAAGTGGAGATGGTGCTCTCTTTCCAGCCGAGTCCTTCACTTGAAGGATCGGCAAATGGAACACTCTGCCGTGAGATGGGACTCACCCAGGCAAGCAAGACATTTCTCGTTCGGGTCATCTATCGCAAAAGCCTTGCAGCATCCTAAGCATGGCTTGAAATCTGGCATTTCAAGTTTCACGCACAAGATAGGTGCTTGCGTTTAGCAAGATAATGCTGATCCGAACCAACGCTGATGGCAGAAAAAGGAACTGGGAGGGTCAGGGTCACAGTCACCTATACAGACGCGGTCGCGGTGTGGAGGGGGCATTGGCCATGCGCCCTGACCTGACAGGCTAACACTAAAGACTTTCCCAGCTACCGTGTGCTGCGGCACATAGATACCTGTAACTGAATGATGTGAGCAGCACTCGAAGGAGAAGCATTTATCTCCTTCAGTTCACAAATAAAGGATGTAGAGGCAAAGAAGTTAGGTAGCATGTCCAGTGTCACCTAACAAATTAATGGAAAAGCTGGGACTGTTACTCAGTTCCTGGCTACAGACCTTATGCTCTTCCCGGTAAATCATATTATCACTTAATAATATATCAAAACTCATCCAGCGTGGGGAGAAGTGAGGGAGGGATGATGTCCTGTAACACAGGTTTGCATTGCATAAAAAGAAATATTAACACAGACACAGCTGAAAACATACACCCTCAAAAATAAGGAAATGTGAAGGTTATGGACTCCCTCTGTAGCTGCAAGTCAGACCCTTTGTGCATATGTAGTATTTTGTATTGCTGTAGCGTATATCTTCATTGGGAAGCAATGGTTTCTGCCAAACATAATTACTCCCTCTGAGCCTTTAATTCAAAGATGGATTCTGTAAAATTTAATTTTTCCCCTGCAGCTTACATGATAAAGGCCCAGCTATTAAACAAAGACAGCTACCATGTAAGAGTTGCTGCTATTAAATACTGTGTAAAAAAAACCTATGTGTGGATAAAAAACAAGAACGGTTACTGACTGAAGGTGTCTTCTAAGATGCACAGTATAAGTGTCATATGCAACATACCAAAGGGGCAGTTGTGTTAGTCTAGTTCAGTAAAACAAACATGGAGTCCTGTGGCACTGAAAGACTGACAAATGTATTTATTGCATGAGCTTTCATGGGAGAAAATCCCACTTCATCAGATGCTTTGAAGATGGATTTTCTCCCATGAAAGCTCATGCAATAAATAAATTTGTTAGTCTTTAAGTGCCACAGGACTCCTTATATGCAAAAGTAGCAGTTTATACCCAAGTATGTAAACAAAAGTGTTGTTGTTATTAATAGTGTTAATTATAATAGTATTTATTATTGTTGTTATTGTTAAGTAGTGGTATTATTAAAAGTACTATAATCATTTTAGAATTGATGGCAAAAAAATTGAAAAAGGTTGAAAAATTGGAAAGGTTTCAAAAACAGCTGCAGGAATAAGTCACAGTCTGGAAAACCTGCCTTCTAGTAAGAGACATAAAAAAGCTTTATCCAAGAGGCAGTTTAACCAAGAGACAGTTAAGAGATGACTTGATCACCGTCTACAAGTACCTTCCTCAGAAAGTGATTCCTAAAGATAGGTGGATGCTTCAGTCTTGCTACCAAAGACATAATGAGATACAATAGCTGGAAGCTGAAGTCAGACACATGTGGACTAGAAATAAGGTGCTAATTTTTAACTGTGAGATCACTTTACCTAGGAACACGATGGATTCTCTTCAGTGTAAGGAGGAGGATCTCTTGTAATATACTCAAGAGACATGCTGCAAAGAAATATTTGAAAGACATCACTGATACCAGTTGACATGGAATGTGATGGTACTGTAGGAGTGGTTGTCTCCTGCATGGATGTATGTTTATACGAAGAGAAGCAGCTGTTAATGTGGCGTAGGGTATGTCTATATTTGGAATGGAAGAAATAAAGTCCAGTTCAGGGAGACATATCCATGCTAGCTCCGATTGAGCTAATGTGGTAAAAATGGAAAATAGCCACAGCTACTCTCTATTTTTGGTACACAAATAGTAAGAGAAGCAAGCCATCCAGAAGCCATTCCTAACATCTTGAAGAGGTATGTAGGTTGGACAACTAATCCCCCGTGCCATCCTAGCTACACTCGATTTTTGGTATGCAAGCTCAATCAGAATTAGTGTGGGTTTGTGTCTCAAGCTGGAATTTTCCCTCCAGATCAAAGTGTAGTCATACCCTATGTAGTGCTGGATGGTGTGTCGTGTAAAAGTAGCCAACCAGCCAGAGGTCATTGTCTTCATCTGAGTCATTTTAGAACTGAAACTCTTACATTGCTGAAGAAGGTGTATGTGTTTGTTTCAGACTCTGAAACACTCTTGTCTACTCTAACTCCACTGATTTCAGTGATGTCACTTCAATTTACACTTGTGTAAGGAGGAGGAAAATCAGATTCCTGCCTCATATTTTGTATCTTTCAATTACTAACCCTAGCCAGCAAGTCTACAGGGACAGTCTCTGCTTACACATTGGTTTGAGAGGGGAGCCAGTAAATGTGCCCATCAAACCTGTCAGCCCTAAAGCTAATAAATCTGTCCATTATGGATCTAACTACAGAAACAATAGAAAAAAAATCTTAAATACAGTCATGCTTGAGAACTAATTTGTAATGTATCTGTGGCTGGTACGATTTGTTCTCCTGTGGGCACTGGTATAACGCTCCCTGGGGAAGTCAGAGTTGTGTAGCATCTAACCTACCCTTAGAATAAACCAGTCGTATCTTTGCCTGCTGTGAGTCAGCTCCTTAAATCCACCAGCTTCTGGAAACACAAAGATAGGGTTACCAGATCTCAGGCAAAAGGAGGATATGTCTTCTTTTTTTCCTTCGTGTCGTCTGTCCGTACAGCATTTTAAAAATACTTGATTTTGTCTGGCTTTTTGCATACAGGGGTTAAAGTATGCTGGAACACCCTATTTTTAGGGGGAAGCATTCGAGGGTCCCCTAAAAACAGAATATTACTTTAATACTACATTATCTCCATGTGTCCTCCAATGTACACCTTTTTGTACTTCCCTGTCCTCCTTTCCATGCTTTGGTATCTGGTAACCCTACACAAGCATGACTTTCGAGGCCCCTGCACCTGCAGGCTTCACAGCCTCTGAGCATGTTACATTAGTGAGAGATCCCTGAGTCCTCTCCAAGCATTTCCTTGTGCACCAAGCACTCTCAAGAGATACCAAGCCTGTTGTCCCTAGAGGAAAGGTACATATTCTAGCTTGTAAGGTTCAGCTCAGGACCAGCACTTCACTTAACACCACAGCACTGAGATCTGCTTCCTAGAGCCATGCCAGGTCAGGTGAGAAGTAGCTCAAAGGCTTGTTTGTAGCCATCCACTCAACAAGTCTCAGAGGGAGCACAAATCTAAATTACATCAAGACCAACCAGTGTTGTCCTTGACTTCTGTTTCAGAACTGTTGCCTCCACCCGTAGCTCCATCCATGCCTCCAGAATTGTTGGGAATCCCATGCCTGATGCTATGCACACCTGGCTGCCTATCTCCACTGACACCTACACCCAAGCTTCTTCCATATGCCAGTTCCCCATCACATACCAGATCACCAGGAAATGTATAGTCTCCTTCACCAGCAGATGAACTGTTCCTGTTAAGCCCCAGCCCCAGCCACTCCTCTTTGCACCATCAGAGTAGAAAAGGAGCACACCTTTACAGAGCTGCTCCATGCATCCCAACATCATTGCCATTTCCAGACCAACTTTTCAACCGAGGGTGGTGTTTGGAACAGGAGCCCACCTTCACCAGCACAATCCTGCAGTCTGGAATAACATACGCTCTGTACTAGTGTGTGGACCTCCCACAGATGCATGGTTTCTGCCACCATCCTGCTCCACTGACTACTGACTCTGGTTGATCCATATCCATGTCATACTGGAGCATGTTTGCAACTCCTGCCAATCACAAGCCACCTTTTCTGTTCCACAGGCACCCTCAGACAAGGGTCTCAGAGGAGTGCACTTCACCTCCAATATGCCTTCCCACTCATACCACTTCTTCCAAACATCCTCCACAAAATGCAATGAGACCATGCAGTCTTTACCCTCTTCTTCTGGCCTCACCATTGCTGGTTTCTCTCATGGTTTACCCACCAATTTGCTTTCTTCCTCTCCAGATCTCCTCAGCCAGCCAGGCACCTGGTTCCAACACTTCAACCGAGAACTAATTCACCACTTGGCCTGGTATTTGGATGTGGCTCAGATGTAGACAACATATCCCAAATACCAATACATGATACCTTTTCATATAGCAGGTGCCCATCCATTAGATAGTGAAATATTTGGGAAAAGGGAAACTGAATTAAATTAAAACAACCTATAAGACAAGTCTGCATGCAAAGAGAGATATAGATATATTTCTTTATTTAGCAGTGTTATATGTAGGTAAGCATAATTCATAGTAATTTATTTGTATGTGTATGTGTATTCGAATCATTATTCATTTTTCATTACATCTATTCTTCACCTACTTAATGTTATAATAGTTAAGTGGAATCTGGTTTCATTTGTTTTGGTTTAAATAAAATCCCTGTTATGTTACTTTTTCACTTTCCTGTTCTCTACTCCTAATGTGTATCTCTTTAATGTTTATCATTTCCCATAAATGGCAGAACAAAAGCAGCCCAGTTGTGTATCATAGGGTCTATGTTGCTAACCAGAACTAGTCAAAATGTTTCAAGTTTTGAATTTCAAGAAAAAGAGGAAGAAAATATTTTTCCAAATAATTGCAGTATTTTCCCCCTGTTTTTTACTGACTCTGCTTCTGATAACTGATGGATAGTACCTCTTGCTGAAGTGATTGAATGCTGTGCTGCTGGTGGAATTGCACTGAGTACTGTATTCACTACTGCCATGAAATTCCTAGTAGCTGGTGGGCCGGATGGAGACAACTGTGAAGCCCTAGGTTTCTTATTATTGTAACCCTTCTGCCAGGGCGAGATGGCAGAACAAGGGCTGGGTTCTGTATCTAGGGGTTTCCAAATAGCGTTACACTACCAACCAGCTCGAGCCCCCACCAGTCTTCTGTGAAATCATGCACTATTCTGTGGGCACCCCAAAGGGGTAATGCTTCCGTACTCGCAAGCACAAGTCTGAGTGTAGTATACAGAACTTTTAATAGTAATAAAAACAGACTGTAAAAGGCCCAATAACAAAAATCAGCACTGACCCAGGGAATCAGTGCAGAGTAGGTTCCCAATATGATCCCACACAGCATAACAGAATGTGTGAACTGAATAGCAAACCCAGCACTGATCTGGAGAATCAGTGCAAAACAGGTTCCCAACATGATCCCAACAGTGTAACAGAGAATGTGAACTCAATAGCAAAACCAGCACTGATCTGGAGAATCTGTGCAGAACAAGGTTCCCAACAAACCCCAGGGTATGTAGGGAATGTCTCTCACGCCAGCTGTCCGCCAGCACCACCCACTGGTCACTCGCTCCATCCACCTGCACCATACACTGGCTCTGCCTGCCACTCACTTATGCTGTCCAGCCCTCCACTGGCCGCTCTCACCATTTGCTGGCTCTGCCTGCTGGTCACTCCTGCTGCCCAGCCATCCACTGGCCGCTCTTTTGTGATTTCAGCTTAGAGAGAGGGATCTCCTCTCTCAGTGGTTTCAGCTCTTAAACTCAGAGTAGCTGTAAACAGCTTCTTCCATTAAAATAACAAAGAAAGGCTTCACAAAAGCCTGGTCACCCATCTATCCTTTCATAGGAGGGCAGGGGGCAAGGTATAGAGGCTCAGGCATAGCTCAGATGAGCTAATGCTACTCCCCCACCCATTTCTTAACCTCACCTGGCTGAAGGGGGGTGGGATGGCCCCTCTTTCTAGCTCTTTTTTCGCTGATGGTAACTTTTACCCTTCAACTAAAGTAAACAGTTTGAACAATCAAGAGAGTCATATATTATAAAAGACGGTGTTTCATGTTTCTCTTCACTAGCATTACAGATATTGACAGATTTGTGATCAAATCAACTCAAATGCCATTACCCATATGGCCCTGCACCCATAGCAAAACTATGCTAATATGCTCTTTGTGTTCATGCAAATACAAAACCCATGCAGATTAGTTGCCCCCCTCCCTTAGAAGCTGTTAGGCACAGCTTCTAGACCTGCCTTACATCATGATACCACACCATCTCTACTATTGTTTTCATCCTTTTTTGGTTTGTAAATTTGCAACTTCTGTAACGGCTGAACACAGTTCAGTCTCTTATCTCACATTGTAGAAGATCCAAACAAAATTCTGATAGACTTATAGACTCTAAGGTCAGAAGAGGCTAGCATGATCATCTAGTCTGACCTCCTGCACAACACAGGCCACAAAACCTCACCCACTCACTTCAGCAGTAAGTGTCTGACCTTTGACTGAGTTATTAAAGTCCTCAAATCATGTCGCTTATTAATTGTTTATGGAGGTGCTCTCAATGTGCTTTGTGTTTTACAACCCTTTAAGAAGATAATCCCTGCTTTGAGGAGTTCACAGCCTAAGGACAGACAGACAAAAAGAGTTTAGGGCAGAGGTCCTCAAACTGTGGGACACAACCCCCCTATGGCATAGGGCATGAAGGAAACTTTGGGGGGGCACAGAAGAGCCTGGGTCAGCCCCCACAAGTGCTGGGAAGAAGCACCACCCAGACCTGCTCTACTCTCCTATTTACTCCAGACCCACCTACCGCCCCTGGCTGCAGCCCCTGTCCCAGCCCGGACCCCAGCTCCCAGCCCTGTTTGTGGCTCTGAGCTCTATGGTCCTGATCCCAGCTGTAGGCTCCACAGCTGCAGCTCCAGTCCCCACACCAGCCATGGCTTTTGATTGTGGCTCCTGGGGAGGGCGGGGGACATGAACCAGGGGAATGAGGGCAGCCCCAAAAATTTGAGAACTACTGTTTTAGGGGAAGGGGAATAACAACAGATCATATATATGCAAGTCAATGTGATTCACTTCATTCAACTAGATAAACAATATGGCAGAAATGGGTATTAAAGGGCATAAGGGCACTGCAGTAGAAAACCCATAAGGTCAAGTCAGCTGACCTGGGCCAGCCAAGGCTGTGCTGCAGGTCTTTTAGTTCAACATAGCTGTACCCCATGTGGACAAGGAAGAGGACTTACAGGTAGGCACAATAAGGTTGTATCAAGCAGAGGGGACCGTGTGGCATGCTCACAAATGTGTGAAAGGCTGACTGGTAGGCAGGTGAAGCTAGGATCAGTGACAAAGTGATGAGGGCAGAGGAATTCAACAATTCCAGTGTCATTCCATGTTTCATTTATTTAGCAATGGCTAAATAACATGCACTGTCACAGGCAAAGGCACTTGGTTTGAAATATTTGGTAACATACAGAGAATTCACCTTAATTTAACTTAAAAGGTTGATGACTTAATCATAACCAGTAGTTAAATTAGCAAACCTGTAGAATAATTATATTTAAATTTCTATTTCATTATCCTCAGACTGTTCTTTTTGTTAAGAATACTTCACCAAGGCTGAATTCAAAACTGAAAGGAAAAGATACAGCAAAATAAACTAAAATAAAAATAATAAAAAAATTAAAAGCACCAATATTAGGAAGTGTGCATGACTCCTTATCCTACAATGCTTACATGAGACATTACTTGTGTGAGTAGTTCAGCTGATGTCCCTAGGAATATACTGACTAATATATACAAGGATTGCAGAATCTTGCAAGGTTTGCAGGCACAAACCTGGAGGGAAGAAGCAAGGTAATTCAGAGGGCTTTCTGCCACTACATTTTGTTTGTCTGTTTATGTTACATTTCAGCCTTTGGGTTTATAGTATGACTATAGAGATTTTACCCGCTTAGATAAGCATCATACATCAAAACTGGCCATATGGTGCAGAAATTTCTAATCTGAAATCAATCATGGGGAATCACAGATAATCTCAGACTGGAACTTGGTTACTTCTTCTAGTGGATGGCAAAGTATCCATGAAATCCATAAATGTTTTAGCACTCAAGATATTTTGGTCTCCGTTGTAGGAATAGATTTAACTGATCTGTCACTCCAGAAATAGTGTGGAGGATTTAACATCCTACAACTGATGATGAATGAATTCAGGAACTCGTACCCCAGACCAATGCTACTAAGGAGCAAACTGTTGCAAACGATGGTTGCACTGTGATGTGGCTACCTATAAACAAAGTGAATAATGAGAGACTAATGAGAACTTCTAGTGCTATAGGAAAATGTGCTGGCAATTGAATGTGTGCCTGAATCAATACTGTAATAGTGCCTCTGCATGATGTGAACGCTGGGTTTCCCCTGAATTTTAAAATGTGAAGGCCCTGACCATCATGTGTAAGTGAAAATCCTAAAGTTCACAAGTCCAAATTTCAGTGCTTATATTCTTTTTACAAGCTGTGGTTGCATACATAAACTCCCCTAAAGTTTCAGATACACACAGTGTTCATCTTCACATCTTCACAATGTTGTTGAGCAGCAATATTGCACCGCTAACTCAAATATAGCAGTATTTCATTGCTGAGATGGCTAATCCATTTGTGTGAATCTGTGTGCATACATACCAAGGTACTACCCTTGTATGTGTCTTTGGAGGGTTTAAAGATGTATATAAATAAGAATATATGTGTCTTTGGGTGGGTGTATTTTGCATGGAATAAAAGATAATGTAGAATAAAGATTTGTAAGATTAAATATGGAACAAGAACACTGTTCACAAAGACTGACAGAACAAATGAGTTAAGCAGTTCATCCCAAAGAAGTGCTCATAAAACCCTTACACAACACCTTATCGTCACATGCCCTGTATATGAACCATTTCTAGAATATCAGATTTAGTTCAATGTTTTTATAGAAACTATTTTTGTGGTCCCTCCCCCTGTGTTAAGGTCCCCTAGTTACCATTAGTCTAAATGTACAAGGATCAAAGGGAATACATTAAAAAAAAAAAAACCCTCTAAAAATTAACTAAAATAGATTTTCTATAAATAACGCTGTCATGACTTCAAGTAAATTTATCGTGGGGCCTTCCAGGGCTAGACATGAGTGCTGGCCCCACTGGAATTCTGGAATTAATTCTGTCTGAACAATGAAGTTTTTGTTTTTAACTATGCAAGGATGAGATATTAGAAGTTCTGATGTGTGTGGAAAACTTCTAATGGGGATAGGTGTGAATCTTGCCCATCCTAGGTCTCAGCTAGGAGAAATTTTGGGAGGAAGTTCCATATGTAAGTGGGAGTAGGCTGAAATGTTTTCTGTGGCAGACTGATGAATTTTTTAAATGACAGCTATTTGTAGCTGCTAAGAGGTCTGAAATGTTCAGATGAGTCCTGAAGGGGTTAGTAGGCAGAGGGCAAGAAAAATGGTCAACAGTACATGCTAAATGGATGTATCACATGGCTCTGTATATGTGGATATTCACATGTGGATATGTGGAATCGCAGATTTGTATCAGAGGGCTTAGCAATAAAGTATGATTTGTGTGTGTATATGTAAAACAACTGGCATCCTTTGGAATGAAAGAGCTAATACAAATATAAAGTATTATTGCCATTTATTTATTACAAGCCTGATCCAAATCCCAGCAAAGTCAATAAGTTTGTTTCCATTGACTTCAGTAGGCTTTGGATCAGGCCCTATATGCCTGTTTAATGATGTTGTCACCAACTCATTCCTTTTAGCCCACCACCTACTCATTATGGGAACGCCTACACTGGAGCCTTAGGACAACTTAAGGAAGGTTAAGGTCAACCTACAGACTCCTGCAGCCAGACTGGGCTTTTATTAAGTCAACTTAAGCACTTCCTTAAGTCAGTATAACACCACCACCTCTTAAGGTCAACTTATGCCAATGTAGATGGGGAAAGCTAGCACCTCTGCTTAATATACAGACAGTCCTGGGTTCAAGTCCCAGGGGGTTGGACTTGATGTTCTCATAAGGTCCCTTCTAACCCTATGATTTGATTCTATTCTAAAGCCCTTAAGTCAATCTAATTGGTCTCCAGGCCCCCTCCCAGAGTTCCTGGCAATGAGGAAGGGGTCAACCGAGCACCTGCAGTGTGGATGCAGCCAGTTGGCAGGAGTTTTCAATTTGGACTCTCTAAGTCGACTTAGAGTTGACTTTGGTTGGTCAACTTAACAGAGCCTCCAGTGTAGACATTCTCTATGATATGAAGATAATTATTTCTGGTTTTTTTGTAGGCAGGAATGGTGCTCAGATGTGGATATTTCTGGCTTGGTTTATTTCTGGTGCCCACTGCATGCCTTGTTAGAGACGTGGCATGGAGAGCGTAAGTAAAAGATGTTAACAGTCATTATGTTTGTGGTAGAAATCATTCTTTGTGTATAGTTCATTCAATTCAGCTTCTTTCAATCAAACAGCTACCAACACTATCTGAATGCTAAATTAGACAGTGATATTTCTGCAAAGCACTTACAGCATCTGTCTGAAAGATGTGTGATTTCATCATCTGTATTAACTGAAGGATTAATACGTGGATTAATAACCCTGATATCCATGAAGTAAAGTGTCTCTAAAGATACATACAGGGCTTTAACGAGGCTGGGGCAACCAAGGCAAAGCCCCATTTACTGAATTTTAGAGGGTGCAGGGGACGGATCCAGCTCCCTGTGATGGCTGGAGACAGATCCGGCTCCTTGCCACCCCAAATGAGCTGGATCCACCCCCTGCCACCATGGAGAGCCAGATCTGTCCTCTGTGCCTTCTAAAATTCGATAGCTGGGGCTTCCAGCACCTCCTGGGGCTTGCCACCGCCTTTTGGCTGCAGCTGCAGACAGATCCAGTTCCTCACTGTCCCAGTGACGGTGGGGAACCAGATCCATCTCCAGCCACCAAATCAGGCCCAGGGCCAGATTGGGGCCTGGGTTGGTGGGAGGACGGCTTTGGGGGCTGCTTGCCCTGGCTGCCAGAAGAGTTAGTCACGACTCTGGATACATACTTCGCTGTGGCCAAAAAAGTTCTTTCTTGTGATTATTTCCATTGTACGCTTCTAACTGAGGGCCTATTGATTCAGGCCCAGAAGATGTCCTGTCTGCAGATGTGGCCTTAGGCAACTGGGGGCCCTAGGCGAGGGGCGCATATGGAGCCGACTATAGGCCCCCAATGCTGCCCTCACCAGGGCCCCAGACCCCCACTGCTGCTCTAACCAACCCCCTCCCAGTCCTAGCTCCCACATGAGGGTCAGTGGGCCACAGACCTCCTGGGGCCAGAGACTGCGCCACCTGCCTGCCTGCCTGGTCTCCGTGCACCAACAGTGCAGCAGCGCTCCCTGCCTAGCCACAGCTGGCCACGCCTCCCCAGGGAGAGGGAGGAGAGCGGCCGGCGCAGTGCTGCGGCTCTCCAGGACTAGAGTTCCAAAGAGTTCAGGCTATTTTACCCCCAGCCAGCCTAGGCCCTGGATCAGGCCACTCCACAGTGCCCCACTGCCGGCAAGCCACAGATGGAGAGATACCATCCCGCAGCATGAGCACAAGGATAAGTGAAGCAAGCAACCGCTATGGGGACTCCTTAAGTGCTTGGGATACTAGGCGACTGCCTGCTTCACTTAGCCCAAAAGCCACCTCTGCCTGTCTGTATTAGTGGGAGATGAAACTTTATTTCTTTGGTTACGTATCCATAATTGAGCATAACTGTACATTAATTTGTAGACAGAAAAACACTCTTTCTCTGTATGTGTACTTATTTTGTATTTTGTCTGGCCATTTCATTTTACGTTTGTTTGCAATCAAAATATGTTTTGGCTTGTCAGCTACTTTTAAGCCTCTCCTTCCACAGTGAGGCTTCCTGGACACGCTTGATAGAGAGGACAACATTGCTGGTACTCGACTGTTGGAGAAAAGTCCTAAAGGCTCCTCTCTCACACAAGACAAATCAAGTATAACTATTGTTATAGCCTAACATCTTAACAGTTAGATTTTTTTTCTTACTGTTCAGCCTAAATTAAGGCTGAACTCTCAGGGACTCAGAGTAGAGATAGTATCTGTATTAGCACTGCTTTTCTGTTTGAAGAAGAATGATGATATGAAAGAAACATAGCCATTATGTTCCACATAAAAGGTATTGTCATGTTTCACTACCTTCTACAGAAGAAGACCCCGGGATTTTCCCCAGTTAGGGTGGTATTGCAGATCTGTACTGGAATGGAATAGAGTAACCAGATAGATAGCAAGTTAGAAATATTGGGAACCCTTTTTCTTTGGGTGGGGTGTATAGTTGCCTGTGTCAGACACATCTCCTAAAACTGAGACCGTCTCAATAATGTTGGGTTATCTGATCACCCTAGAATGGAGAAGAAGGATAGCAAGGATAACATTCGATTTATCACAAAGCCACAAGGTAAAAGCCTCATAACCTGTAATCTGTACACCCTGGATCAAACTCTTGGCCAGCTAGAGTGATCTCCTCTTTAGGACAAAGAGAAAGACAAAAGGATCAAGAAAATACAGTATAAAGTAAGAAGACCTCCCCAAAGCAGACACATCTCAAATGTCAACATAAAAGGATTAATTGGGCTACAACAGCGTGGGTGTTGTACATTTTTTTCTGTGGGCTTGATACTACGGCAAAAGTAAATTTTTGTACTTTCCTAACAAAAATCAGTAATAATTTAAGAAAAAAATCTCTTCCCTCCTTTGAAGTTCATTGGGTTAATTTTCATGAGCTGTACTGCCATCTGTAGATTTAATATCGGTTATCTTACATTTCCATTGGAGCCTGATATGATTTAACATGGACACTGTACTGTAGTGTTGTCTTGTATTGAATGAGACTTCTTTATTGAAATGAGAGAACAAGTCCAACAATTATTGAAAAATGTCAAACACAGGTAACCTAAAGTAAGGCAATGTCTAAGTGGCCTGATTTTCCCCTAAGTTAAAATAGTGTGACTAATGCCCTAGTCCTGCACAGAGTTATGCATTACTTAACTTTACCCACTTTGAAGCCAGTGGCACTATTCTTGTGATTAAAGATATATATGTGTGTAACTATTTGCAGGCTTAAATATGGATATAGGTGTCTAATGTTAGCCACCTTTTTTCAAAAATGCTTCCCCAAATGAGTTCCAAAGAGGTAGCCATGTTATTCTAGTTCAGCAAAACAAACAAGGAGTTTTATGAAGCTTTTAAAGACTAACAAATTTATTTATCACATGAGCTTTCATGGGAGAAAATCCCACTTTGTCAGATGCTTGAAAAAAGTGTAGGAAGGAGGGATAAATGTAGTGATGTAAGTGTAATCACAGGATCAGGTAAGACTACTTCAGCAAGGTTGTATTAATTCACTATAATCTGTTTTTCTACAGCACTTCCACTTCCTTCTAACCAATAATATAGGACAAGGGATTTCCTATTAATGAGAAATGGGTCAATACAACCTGTCTGATTTGCTGAAGGAATCTGACGGGATCCTGTGATTACACTTACTTCACTGCATTTAACCCACCTTCATACACTTTTTTTCCGTTTTCAAGCATCTGACAAAGTGGGATTTTCTCCCACTAAAGCTCCTGCAATAAATACATTTGTTAGTCTTCAAAAGTGCCACAGGACTCCTTGTTTATGTCATTTAGAATGGTTAGTGTAGGTCATGCTTGTTTGCTCAAGTTGCCTTCTTTTCTCATCAGTGCTCAACAGTAATAATTAAGAAACTGTAAAATCTCATTCAGGGCCGATTGTCAGAAATTGCCATTAAATTTTACTGACTCAGTCTGAGTAATTCTTTTTTTTACTATTTTTTTTCTGAGATAGCAGTGGTGTCTTTTCAGCTCAGTAGACAAATACAGATTCATTCACTGGGTATTTAATACCACTGACATTCAAAGTAGAATAAAGGAAATGACACAGTTATGAGCCCTCCCATATGTAGGGAGTAAAGGTCTGCTTCCTTTTCAAAAGACTAGCCGTCCAAAATTTGAGATGTGACCAAAGGCCATGGAAAGCAGAGGGACTAGGCGGCATTCTTCTGCAGCGGTGGCTACATGCTGCCGTCTATAATTCAGCAGAATACATTGTTAGACATAAAATTCCAGGAGCTCTGACTTTTCATGGTCATGGAATTTACTCCTTTCAGTTCCTTTAGGACATGAAGCATATGTCCACAAAGGGCAATCTGGTGACCTAACAGACATATGTTAAATTTCAATACGTAATGCTGCCTGAATAGAGTAAGTGCACAGTACAGGTTACATCTGGTAGAATACTGAAAGGGACCAGAACAAGTATATTTCCAGACCCTTGCATTTCTTTTTATTTCTAAACTGGGACACTCTATCCCATTCTAAAAATTTGTAATGTTGGCAAGTTCAGCTAGTTTTATGTTTCCTTTGTTATATAGCCTACAGTTGTCAACATACCTCTTATCTCACATGTTCCCTGCAGCGTTGTGCCTGAAACCTCTTTACTGAATCAAAATAATGTGGAAAACTCTTTAGGAGGAGAAAGTTTACTATTAACTACTAGTCTCCAATACTATATTGTTAACTCTGGCCCCAAATTCCCAGTTTTAGCTTTGGAGAATATACAGGGGTTGTTTCTTTCTTACAAAATCCCCATTTCTCCAACACTTCCAATAAGAAGCACTTACTAAGGTTGTGGTTACACTATCACATGAGTAAATGCTACTTATGTGAGTAAATGCTGGTCTGCACCAGTTAGGGTTGCAGACTCTGACTGATACAGATATATGAAAATCATGAGATGAAACCATTTTTTGTAGAGAATTGGGACAAGGGAACCAATGTAATTAATATTGCTCTTGAAACATGTCTCTGAGTGATGTGGTCAAAGTTTCCAGGAGTCACTGAACAATTAATAAAGCTTGAAATGCATAAGTTCTTCAACGAGTCGGACGAAGTGGGATTTTCTCCCATGAAAGCTCATTCAATAAATAAATTTGTTAGTCTTTAAGGCTACGTCTATACCTAAAACCGTAGATCAGACTTGCTTAGTCCAAACTAAGTAGTTTGAAGTTAGTTTGAACTCAACGTGGTTTTTAGTTTGAACTAACTTTTTAGTTTAAACTAGCCATGCTTCTTTTAGTTTGAACTAACTTTTTTTTTAGTTCCAACGAAGAAAAGTGGCAAGTTCAAACTAAAAACTGTGTTTAGTTCGAACTAGCTGCTAGGCCAAACGTATTTAGTTCGAACTAGCGTGTCACCACTGGGATAGTTCAAACTAAAAATGCAAATGGGTTCAAACTAAGCAGTTAGCTCAGGCTAACCTTTGATTAGCTCAAACTAAATTTTTTTTTAGTTTGAACTAGCCAAAGGCTAGTGTAGACGGTTAAAATTAGCTTAGTCCGAACTAATATACTAGTGTAGACATAGCCTAAGTGCCACTAGACTCCTTGTTTGTTTTACTGAAATGAATAAAAAATCTAGGTCTTCTTAAGACCAAGTTTTGCCCATCTGACAGTGGAGAAGAAAAGGGGAGGACCTGTCCTAAAGAGCCCATCTGCTCCACATTCCTCGCAGCCCTGTGCAGCAGCAGGTGGGCAGAGATAAAATCCCTGGATTCCAGAAAATTCTCTATGAGCTATGAGGATACAAAACACCTCAGAGAGGAAAAAGGCTTAGCCATGGCAGAGTTGGCATGGTTTTCAGGAAGGGAATATGCCAGTGGTTTTCAAACCACTGGGTTGGGATCCAATAGTGGATCACAGACCCTCAGGTACTGGGTCGCAGCACCCCCTGCTGCCACTGCCAAAAGACTGAAAAGCATTGCTCAAAGATGTAATTGTTGGGTCATGGGCATAAATGATTTTTTTCAGCTGGGTCATGAGGAAAAAAGTTTGAAAACCACTGGAATACGCAATATCCGTCACTGAGGTGCAGCTGCTGAAATTCCTCTCTGCTTTTCTTGGAGGGCAACGAGGCTCTGCACTGCTCTTGCCATAGAGTTATGGCTAAAATGCACAATTAACCCCTACATACTTTTCTGTTCTATTGTCTTAGCCTTCCAGGGTACAAGAGAGGTTTTCTTGAGGAAAATCTTTCTACAGCACCTTCCACTTTTTCTAACCAATAATACAGAACAAGATATTTCATCTTAATGAGAAAAGATCACAGAGCTAGGATAATTTGTGAAGTATGAGGCTCAGGTAGGACCTGTCCCTCTCTTTTCCCATTTCAAAGGTCAATTTCTACCATTCTGAAACAAGGCTTTTCCTTCAAGCACTGCTCACATCATTCAGTTACGGGTGTCTATGTGCCGCAGTGCACGGTAGCTCGGAAAGTCTTTAGCGTTAGCCTGTCAGGTCAGGGCGCACGGCCAACTCCCCCTCCACGCCGCAACCGCGGCTATATAGGTGACCATGACCCTGACCCTCCCAGTTCCTTTTTCCGCCGTCAGCGTTGGTTCAGATCAGCGTTCTCTTGCAAAATGCAAGGGCCTGTCTTATCACATGAAACTCAAAATGCCAGGTTTCAAGCCGTGCTTGGGATGCTGCAAGGCTTTCCCAATGGATGACCCACATGAGAAATGCCTCGCTTGGATGAGTCCCACCTTACAGCAGACTACCCCATTTGCTGAGCCTTCAAGCAGAGGACTCGGCTGGAAATGGAGCGTCGCCTCCACCTAATTTCAGGGACTAGAGCCGCTCCACTCGAAAGCGGCCGAGCCACCAGCTCTCCACCGGCTCCTCGATCAGCTGAGGCTCAAGAGTCCTGCCGATCTCCAGTACCAGACTCAAAATCTCGGCCCTCTACGGTACCTCCTTGGTACCGACCTCGCCAGTCCCTGGTAGGCTCCCGGCCACCCTGAGCAGGGCCCTGGCTCAGGCACCGGCTCGCCAAGGGCATTTAAACCCGGCTTCAGTGCAGAACAAGAAGAAACAGGCCACAGCAACACCACCTCCCTCAGCACCGCTGGATACGGCACCGCCCCAAGTAGCACCACCCACAAGTCCGGCACAGCCGTCAAGACCAGTACCACTGGACTTGGCACCGTCGCTGATAATGCTGCCTCTGCTGCTGCCACTTCCAGTACCATTGGACTCGGCACTGGCAACGCCCGTACCGATACTGGTACCGTCGTGGGCCTCTTCACCCCTTCTCCAACCCAGCACCATCAAACCTGGTACCAAGCCCAAGTTCTGTGGCTCCGCCTCATCGCTCCTCCAAGGAACTTTCGGTACCGGACTGCCGGTTGTCGGGGGGGAGGTCATCCAGATCGTCCTTGGAAGACCCCTTTTTTCCCCACTCAGGAGGAGCACCCGAGAAAGCAGGCCCAGAAAAGTTCCGTGTCACCGGGCTCGAGGGGAAGACACCCATCAGGGGAGGTGTCTGCTCCCCTCATGACACCTATGCCACCATCGAGGTCTCCGCACAACAAGTGGACCATCGACTGGCTGAACGTGATGGCAGATGATGCCTCCTTCCACTGTGCCCACTTGCTGGCACCAGAGTCATCGGATTTCTCCGAAGACGAGTCAGACCCTGATTCTACTCAATGAAGCAGATCAAGGGCCCAATCATCTTCGTCGCCCAATGAACACCTAATCGATATGTCTGCCGACCGTGAGGGAGATCCTCGCGTCGAGCAGGACATCCTCCGCCGCGTGGCAGCGAACCTGAAGCTGAAGCTAGGAGTGATCCAAGTGGAAGATGATTCTCTCTTCGACGCGTGCCATAGAGCCCTGCCAACTAAGGTCGCAATTCCCTTGCACGCCAGGGTGTTCCGCATCATTCAGGAACGCCGGCAAACACCTTCCTCAATCCCACCAGTCTCCAAGGTAGCGGATAAGAAATATTCTGTCTCCCTGGAAGGATTCCCTTTCCTGTTTCATCACCCGGCCCCAGGATCCCTTCTGGTCGACGGTCAACCAAAGCAAGAGACAAGATCAACCTAGCACCACATCCAAGCACAGAGAGGCGAGGAGGCTTGACCTGTTGGGCAGAAAAGTTTACTCCTCTGCTACCCTCCAGCTGCGCATCTCAAATCACTCAGCCTTGATGACGCGCTACATCTTCAACATGTGGGAAGCTCTACGAAATCTCCGCTCAGCCGTCTCCAAGGATCACCTGAGAGACTTCAAGACAATGCTAGACAAAGGAGAGAGAGCATCTAGGGATGTGCTCATGGCAACCTGGGACGCAGTGGATACAGCGGCAAGTATAATGGCATCTGCAGTGGTGATGCACTGTTTGGCCTGGCTCCAGAGCTCCGGTCTCTCCATGCAGATGCAACAGATTATCCAGGATCTGCCCTTTGAGGGCCCCGACCTCTTTGCACCTTGCACAGACACGAAGCTGCATGGGATGAAGGACTCGAGGGCTACACTGAGGTCCCTCGGGATCTACACTCCTTAACCTGATAGGCACTCCTCAAGGTCACACCAACTACAACAGCAGTCACAGCAACTGAAACAACAGCTGCAACTGCAGACCCAGTTTCCGAGATCTCTCCAGTTTCTCCAGTGCCACCTCAGGGACCTGGACAAGGATAAAGGCCAATTAGGTAAACAGGCTAAGCTGGGCGCTTCCCAATTGGGACTGCGCAGACAGGGGTTGGACCGTTCGTCGGGCCGCAAACAGCGTTTTTGACGGTGCCCCCGAGGGCAGCACTCCACAACCCCTATTCTCCCCCCACCGCCTCCACCACTTTTCTCCACGATGGCCCCGGGTCACGTCAGATCAGTGGGTCCTCGACACAGTGGCCAGAGGATACCACATTCAGTTCCTCTCAACCCCCCAGGACAGAAAACCGCCCCCTCCCATAATCCCAGAGAACCCAGATCTGCTAAGCAAACTCAAGGTCGAATGCCAGAAGTTACTCTCCCTCAGAGCCATCAAAAAGGTTCCCGAGAGAGCGCGGCAAAGGGTTCTATTCCCGCTACTTCCTAGTCCCCAAACCCAACGGGGACCTACAGCTCATTCCAGACCTCAGAGCACTCAACAAAAACATAAAGAAAATAAAATTCCGCTTGGTCTGCCTACCACAGATCATCGCCTCTCTGTCCCCAGGAGTGTAGTTTGCAGCCCTCAACCTACAGGACACTTACTTCCACATAGCCATTCGACCCCACCACAGGCAGTTTCTCAGGTTTGTAGTGGCACGACACCACTACCAATTCACCACCCTACCCTTTGGGGTATTGCTAGCCGCCAGGGTATTCACAAAGTGTGTCGCACCAGTCGCAGCCTTCCTATGCAGGAGGGGTGTAAGAATCTACCCCTACCTTGACGACTGACTCATAGTGGGCAAGCCAAGTCGACAGGTACAAGACCACGTCGACATGGTAATGAACCTGTGCGAGTTCCTGGGCTTTCACTTAAATCTGGAGAAGTCCAAGCTTTGCCCCACTCAGGACATAGAGTTCATTGGGGCACATTTAAATGCCCGGCAAGGCACTGCAACCTCGCCCCTGTCAAGATTTCGGTCCATCTGCACCATCATCACGGAGCTCCAGGCGCCCAGGCTGACCACAGCGCGCAGATGCATACAGCTCCGGGGGCACATGGCAGCAACCACGTTGGTAATCCGAACAGCCCACCTGCGGATGAGACCGTTCCAGCTCTGGATTGCCACAAGCTTCCGACCAGAAAGGGACTGTCTGGACAAGGTAATCTCGATACCCCAATACACCCTGGAGTCCCTCCAAATACGGAGGGACCCCAACTTTACAATGGGGGGAATTCTGTTCCGGGAGCCCAAGCCTTCAGTGACCCTGATAACGGATGCCTCCGACTCGGGATGGGGTGCCCACCTGTCCGGGGGCTTCTTTACACAAGGTGTTTGGAACCCCGAGGACACTCTCCTCCACATAAACGTGAAGGAGCTCAGGACCATCAGACTGGCCTGCATGACCTTCCTAGACCAGATCCAAGGCAGGGTGGTCCAAATCCTCTCAGACAACACAACAGCCATGTTCTACAGGAACCATCAAGGGGGAGTCCACTCATCGGTGCTATGCGAGGAAGCGACCAAGCTTTGGCAATTAGCGATAGACCATCACTTCACGCCAACTGCTGCCCACCTACCTGGGGTGGACAACAGCATAGCGGATTCACTCAGCAGAAAACCCCTGGCAAATCATGAGTGGTCCTTACACAACAAGGTTTTCTCCCTGCTGACAATCAGATGGGGAACCCCTCAGATCGACCTCTTTGCCACAGCACAGCAGGGGCATCGCTGGCATTGGGCACACTAGGGCACGTGCCCCGGGTCCCAACACGAGGTAGGCCCCACCCCCTGGCCAGGGATAGGGCTGGGGGGGCCGCACTACCGCAGGCGGCTAGGCCGTGGCCAGGCCAGCCCAGAAGCAGCAGCAGCAGCAGGTAGTGGGGCCCCGCGTCTGCAGGCGGCCAGGCCCCAATCCCCGGCCGGGGACGGGGCCGCAATGGCCACTGGCAGCCAGGCCCCAGATCCCCAGCTGGGGATCTGGGGCCTGGCAGGCTGCCCGTGGCTGTGCCAGCGCTGTCCCCAGCTAGGGATCGGGGGCCTGGCCAAGGCCACGGTGGTGCAGATGCGGGTCTGCCGCGGCCTACCCATCCGTGGCGGCGCAGCCCCCCACAAACCCTGGCCCTGGCCAGGGGGCGGGGCCTGCTGGCTGGGGGCGGGGGCTGGGCCCGTCCCCCACGTCCCTCCCTGCCCCAGCACCGCCCCTGTGGTGCAGAACCGCAAATGACCCCAGTTCTGCTCCCTCCGAAGTCGGAAGAAGGGTTCGCTCAGCGATGCCTTCCTCCTCAATTGGTTGGGAGCCCTAATGTATGCCTTGTCGCCAGTTCCCTTGATTCACTGGGTGCTCCTGAAGGTCCTCGCAGATGAGGCACTCATCATCCTGATTGCCCCGGACTGGCCCAGACAACACTGGTTCCCTCTCCTTCAAGACATGTCAGTGAGGACCCCGCTCCGCCTCCCACAGTGGGCAGACCTCCTGACACAGGACTCAAGACGCCTTCAGCACCCAAACCTGGACCTCCTGCACCTGACAGCCTGGATGCTCTCTGGATGCTCTCAGTGAGCCAGAGAGATGCTGCTCGGATAGGGTTAAAAAGGTCTTGGTTGGTAGCAGAAAACCCTCCACCAGGTCCACCTACATGGCAAAATGGAATCACTTCTTCACTTGGTGCCATGATAAAGACATAGACCAATTCTGCACCAATTCAGGCAACTTTGGATTACCTTTTTGATCTAAGAGAGAAAGGCCTATCCCTATCCTCATTAAAAGTCTACTTGGCAGCAATTTCGGCCTTTCACCAAAGAGTAGATGGGGCTCCACTCTTTTCACACCCCATCTGCCATAGATTCCTGAAAGGAGTAGAAAAACTTTTTCACCACATCCATAACCCCACCCCGCAGTGGGATTTGAATGTTGTGCTGAGGGCTCTGACAGAACCGCTTTATGAGCCCTTGGACTCAGCCACCCTGCTTGTGCTGTCCTGAAAGGTGGCTTTCCTGGTAGCTGTTACCTCGGCGAGAAGGGTCTCAGAGTTACGTGCCCTATCCTCTGAACCCCCATATACGGTTTTCTTCCCAGACAAGGTGGTCCTGCGTCACCACCCCTTGTTCTTGCCCAAGGTTGCCACCCCCTTCCACATGAATCAAGAGAGCTGCCTGTCGGTCTTCTGTCCCGACCCTCAGGTGACAGAAAACCAGAGATGGTGGCACACCCTGGATGTGAGGAGAGTGCTCCTAATCTACACTGAGCGCACCCGTCCCTTTCGCAAGACCCCCCCCAACTGTTCGTGGCAGTCGCTGAACACGAGAGGTTCTTCGGTATCCTCCCAGTGCATCTCCAAATGGAATGTGAACTGCATTAAAGACTGCTAAGGAAGGTCAAACACGCCTCTCCCAGAGACTGTGAGAGCCCACTCTACCAGAGCTCAGGCATCTTCCACGGCCTTCCTTGCTAAGGTCCCAATCCAAGAGATCTGCAGGGCTGCTACGTGGTCGTCGATACATACCTTCATGACGCACTACGCTATTGCCCAACAGGCGAGAGATGAAGCCGCTGTGGGCAGAGCTGTACTCAGTGTGGGTAGACTGTAACTACTCCCACCATCCTTGGGTATGGCTAGCAGTCACCTGTAGCTGAATGATGTGAGCAGCGCTCGAAGGAGGATGGTTGGTTACTTGCCAGTAACCATCCTTCTTCGAGATGGGCTGCTCATATACATTCAGGTCCCTCCCACCGTCCCCGCTAATGGAGTTAGCAAAGGTATATGGGACTGGGAGGGTCAGGGTCATGGTCACCTATATAGCCGTGGTCGCGGTGTGGAGGGGGCGTTGGCCGTGTGCCCTGACCTGACAGGCTAACGCTAAAGACTTTCCGAGCTATCATGTGCTGCAGCACGTAGACACCTGTAACTAAATGTATGTGAGCAGCCCATCTCGAAAAAGGACGGTTACTGGTGAGTAACCAACCAATTCGGGAAAAATGCCTACCTCTGCTTCCACTGAAGTCTATGGGAAGTTTGCCATTTACTCCAGTGACAGCAGCATACGGGCCTGAGCTGAAGAATTTAGTTCTGCAGCAATGATTCTTTAGAAACACATGGATAAATTATGACTATCCTCTTTTCAAAATCCTAAATTACCCAAAATGAATGTCTCTTTTAACGAGTTCCTTACTCCAAGAAGTTACCCAATAATATCACAATGATGTGGCTTTCTATCAGTAATATCTAGATATCCAGCCAGGATGCACTACCACATAGTCCATCATTTTATATTACTTAAAAATAGTTTTGATGCTCCCAGATGGCATTACATGGGTGAAATTTCTCAATGCTTTGCTTGTTTTTATTGTATTTTGCTGATTGGACTCTCTGTATTGCTAAAATCCTGCTGTGTTTGCATTCTGGATTCAATATTCACTCTGGGAATGGAAAAGAAAAGCGTCTCTCTAATCGTTTGTGCTTGGACACTTGAAGATGAATATAGAATCTTAGGAGAGATTGGATGATTTATGCTTTTCCAGATTTCCCTTTATATAGAAACAGTTTCTGAAGGATTTTTAAATTTTAAAACTTCTTCGGAGTTTAAAATTCCTCAAGTCTTCAGTATTTGATATAGTTTCTTTTAAAGGCAAGGGATAAGTTCAAGGTCAATGTTTTAACGTATTTCCTCAAATGAAGAGGAATGTGAAGGCAAAGTCAATTGGAAAGATTATCACAGTTAATAGCCCAAAGCTTAAAGCAGGGGTTATCTCCTAAAAACTGTCTAAACTTCCAGTTCTCAAGGAGCAGGATGAGTCTCATTATTAGCCCAAGTAGCTGCAGTAACTTGAATCTAATTAATTTTTGTGCAGGTCTGGTACACTTGAAATTATATGCATTTTTAAATGTCCCTGTTGCTCTATTTTAATTCCCCATCAGTATATGTCTGTGCTACCATTCACGTTTTTCTTCTCTCGTGCTTTGGTTTGTGTGTATTTATATATTTTTTAAGCATACTGCTGATGTATGTTGATACTATGTGAGCCTCCTTTTCCTAAGAATGGAGGGTTACTTATCAGGAACCATCCTTCTTCGAGATGGGCTGCTCACATCATTCAGTTACAGGTGTCTACATGCCACAGCGCATGGTAGCTCAGAAAGTCTTCAGCCTTAGCCTGTCAGGTCAGGGCACGCAGCCAACGCCCCCTCTATGTCGCGACTGCAGCTATATAGGTGACAGTGACCCTGACCTTCCCAATCCCATATACCTTTGCCAACTCCGTTAGCAGGGATGGTGGGAGGGGCCTGAATGTATGTGAGCAGCCCATCTTGAAGAAGGACAGTTACTGGTAAGTAAAACATCATTCTCCTTCAAGCCCTGCTTACATCATTCAGTTACAGGTGACTACTAGCTGTTCCCATAGACAGTGGGAGGAATTACAGTCTACCTACATTGAGTAAAGTCCCAGAGTGGAATTATGTCTAGCCTGTTGGGTGATGGCGTAATGTGTTGTGAAGGGATGTATTGACGACCACGTAGCAGCCCTGAAGATCTCTTGGATCGGGACTTTGGCAAGGAAGGCTGTAGAGGACTCTTGGACCCTGGTAGAGTGGGCTCTAACAGTTCCAGGAAGGGGCGTGTTCGACCTTCTGGAGCAGTCTTTAATGCAGCTCCCAGTCCATTTAGAGATACACTGTTAGGATACTGGTAAACCCCTCTTACGTTTGGCAACCACCACAAACAGTTGAGGGGGTCTTGCGGAACGGCTGAGGGCACTCGATGTAAGTTAGAAGTGCTCTCCTCACATCCAATGTATGCCACCTTCTCTGGTTCTGCGTAACCTGGGGGTCTGTGTAAAAGACTGGCAAGCAAATTTCCTGGTTAAGGTGGAAGAGGGTGACCACCTTATGGAGGAAGGATGGGTAGTGACGTAAAACCACTTTTTCCAGGTAGAACCTCGTATATGGGGGTTCCACGGAGAGGGCTTTCAACTCCAAAACCCTTCGAGCAGAGGTGATTGCTACTAAGAAAGCCACCTTCTTAACCCTGTCTGAGCAGAACCTCTCCTGCTCACTTGAGCCAGAGAGCATCCAAGCCATCAGGTGTAGGTGGCCCAGGTCTGGGTGCCAATGGCACCCTAAGTCCTGCGTAAAGAGGTCCGCACACTGTGGGAGACGGAGTGGGATCTCTATGGACACGTCCTGCAGGAGTGGGAACCAATGCTGTCTGGGCCAGTCCGGAGCTATTAGTATTATGTTCACTCCGTCCCTGTTGATTTTCAAAAGAACCCTCTGTATCAGGGAAACTGGTGGGAAGGCATAGATCAGGGGCCCCAACCAGTTGATGAGGAAGGTGTCGGTGAGAGACCCCTCCTCCCGGCCCCTGAGGGAGCAAAACTGGGAACACTTGCGGTTCTGCCATGTCGCAAACAAGTCTATCTGGGGGGAACCCCATTTGTCTATCAAGAGGGAGAACACCTTGTCATGAAGGAACCACTCATGGTTTGCTAATGGTTTTCTACTTAGCAAGTCTGCTAGCCCGTTGTCCACCCCTGGTAGGTGGGAGGCCACTGGGATGAAGTTGTGTCGTATGGCCAATTCCCAGAGTTTGCACACCTCCTCGCAAAGTGGCGGGGAGTGGACCCCCCCTTGCCGATTCATGTAGAACATGGCTGTGGTATTGTCCGTGAGGATCTGGACTGACCTGCTCAGTATCTTGTCCAGGAAGGTCGTGCAAGCTAGCCTGATGGCCCTCAGTTCCTTCACGTTTATGTGGAGACGACTGTCCATGTGGTATCAGAGCCCTTGGGTGGAGAGTCCCCCATAGATGTGGGCCCCCCACCCTGTGTTCGAGGCATCCGATATTAAGGTCACTGAGGGCCTGGGGTCTTTGAAGGGGATGCCCCCCATGGCAAAGCGGGGATCCCTCCAAACCTGAAGTGTCCCCAGAGTGTCCAGGGGAACAGACACTACCTTGTTCAGGGACTCCCTCCACATGTGGAACACCGTGGAAAGCCAGATCTGGAAAGACCTCATCCTCAGGCACGCCGTCTGGATCACTGAAGTGGAGGCTGCCGTGTGGCTGAGGAGCTGGAGGCACTGGCGGGCCGTGGTCACGGGGGACGTTTGCAGCTCCGTAATGATGGTGCAAATGGACTGAAATCCAGAGAGGGGTAGGAATGCTGACCCCTTGCAGGCATCTAGAAGTGCCCTATGAACTCTATGTTTTGAGACGGGTGGAGCTTTGACATTTCTTGGTTTATGTGGAGGCCCAGATAGTTGCAGAGCATCACTATCGCTCTGACGTGGAGCTCTACTTGGGAGCTCAATTTCCCGACTATTAAATAGTCATCTAGATAGGGGTGAACTCTTATGCCCCATCTGCACAGGTACACCACAACCGGTGCCATGCAGTTCGTGAACACCTTGGGGACCAGGGAGAGCCTGAAGGATAGAGAGGTGAACTGGAAGTGGTCGTTTGCCACCATGAACCTTAGGAACCACCTGTGGTGGGGCCTTATGGCTGTGTGAAAGTAGGCATATTTCAGATCGAGGGCTGCGAACCAAACCCCAGGAGACAGAGACGGGAGGATCTGTGATAGGGAAACCATGCAGAACTTTATTTTCCATATATGCTTGTTTAAGGCTCTGAGATCTAGAATGGGTCGAAGGTCCCTGTTGGATTTTGGGACCAGGAAGTATCGGGAGTAAAACCCTTTTCCCCACTCCCTCTTGGGAACCTTTTCTATGGCTCTGAGAGAGAGGAGTTTCTGGCACTTGATCTCAAGAAGGTGGGACAGATCCTGGTTTCCAAGTGTTGCACAAGAGAGCAGTTTTCTGTCTCGAGGAATCGAAAGAAACTGAATACGATACACCTCCGCGACCGTCTTAAGGACCCACTGGTCAGATGTGATGTTGGCCCAGTGGTGTGTGAAGCAGTGTAAGCAGTTTGGGACCGGTTGTGTTGTGGGTTTGCTGCCTTTATGGTAACCGTCAAAAGCGCTGTTTCTTCCCCAATGAGCATTCAGAGGTCTGCTCACACCTACCCGATTGCAGAGCATGGGACTTCTCACTCTTTCCTGAACGGATCTTGTCCATGTCCATGTCCCAAAGATGGCACTGGGGAAAAGAGGAGGACCTTGGAAAAGGACTCTGCAGTTGGATCTGTTGTTTTAACTGCTGAAGTTGTTGTTGGAGGAGTTAATGAAGTTTCAGAGAGCGTCTGTTAGGTTGCAGGGTGTAAATCCCCAGTGACCGGAGCATGGCTCTAGAGTCTTTCATGTCATGGGGCTTCGCATCTGTGGACTCAGCAAAAAGATCAGGGCCTTCAAATGAGAGGTCCTGAATGGTAAGCTGCAGCTGCAGTGGTAGGCCTGAGCCCTGTAGCCAGGCTGAATGATGCATTACCACAGCCAATGCCATCATGTGAGCGGCCGTGTCTACGGCATCCCAGACGGCCTCTGAATGCCTTTTCCCCTTCTTCAAGCATCGTGTCGAAGTCCCTAAGGCAATCCTTTGGGATAATGGTGTGGAAGCCTTGCATGGCATTTCTAAGGTTAAAGATATACCTTACCATAAGGGACAAGTGGTTTGCTATGTGCAGCTGAAGGCTGCTGTGGAGTAAACCTTCCTGCCGAGCAGGTCGAGTTTCCTTGCTTGCTTATTTTTAGGGGTGGAACCGGGTTGGCCTTGCCTCTCTTTTTGGTTCACGGTGTCGATGACCAGTGACCTCTGAGTGGGGTGCTGGAACAGGAAGGAGAACTTGTCCTGAGGGACATAGTACTTACGGTCTGCGACCCTTGATATTCGCGGAATTGAGGACGGGGTTTGCCAGTGGGCCTTGACAATGCTGTATATCCCTTTGTGGAGCAGGACAGACACCTTAGCAGGTAGGGCCCTACTGCCAACGTCGAAGAAGTGATTAGTCTCCTCTTGGATGACCCCAAGCTCCAAGTTCAGGTTTGCTGTCATGTGGCATAGCAACTCCTGGTGGGCACAAGAGTCCTTGTTGCAGTCAGTTGGTCTCTCAAAGGTATACTCATCGGGCGAGGAGGAAGAATGGGCCTGCGATCTACTACGACGTGTGTAGTCAGGATTGGGCTCATCGTCCGAGAATTCCGAGTCCATGGTCTGTGAGGGGGACTGGACGGAGTGGTGCTGTGAGACTAGGCTATCGTTGGCCACCATGTCCAGCCAATCATGTGACCAGTTGTTAATAGATGCTCCGGCCTCCAGGTAGTGTGGAGGAGAATGGCCTTGACTAGGTCACGGTGCGGTACCGGACAGAGAAGGCCCGAACTGGCTCAGCCGGTCCCGATGATCTGTTCTTGCATCGAGGCATGGGCAAGGGGGAGTGCTTACGGTGCCATTTCCCTAAATGTTTTCCTACCCTTATTACCATCTTGAGTGGAAAAGAGGGACCGAGGCTGGCTGTGAAGTCGACTCCGAGCCATGGAAAGGGGCTCCCGAAGCTTGGGACCATGGCACTGAGGCATCCTGGGAGGAGTGTGGGGAGGAGGCCGGGGACCAGTTGTCAGCAGATTGCAGTACTGGTGTTGAACTGGGCAGCAGCGGGTTGGCCGGGGAGCAGTCCCCAGTGCCAGATTGTGGTGCCAGCAGTGGGCCAGGCGGTACCGGGTTGGTGGGTGGTGCCATGTCCTGTGCTAACTGGACTCCCATTGCCATGGTCGGCGTCAAGCTGGTTTTCTTCCATGGTGCTGGAGCCCAGGCCAGGGAAGGCGCCCACACCATTGGGGGGGCCTGTGGCATTGACGGTGCCATTGGTGGTGCCACTTTCAGTTCGGCGCCAGGTTGGTTCGGCGACCGAGATGCTCAGCACCCCAATGATATGGGTGGGGGCATTGACTGAGGCTTTGGGCTTGGGGTTCCAGTGCCCAGGCCAATCGGTGAGCCGGCGGAGCACTCAGGGCTCGGGCGGCATTAGAGGCTTGCGCACTACTCCCAGCAAGGGATCGGAGGAGCAGTTCTCTGTCCTTGTGAGTCCTCCTTCTGAAAGACTGGCAGAGAGGGCAGCTTTCGGCGAGATGGGACTCACCCAGACATGCGAGACATTTATTGTGTGGATCATCAAGTGGGAAAGCTTTGCAGCATCCTAAGCACAGTTTGAAACCAGGCATCTTGAATTTTGTAATAGAAGACAGGCACCTGCTTACACAAGTTTCTTGGCTGATTCGAAACCGTCACTGAGGGCAGAAAAAAGAACTGGGAGGGTCAGGGTCATGGTCACCTATATAGCCGCGGTCGTGGCGTAGAGGGGGCATTGGCCGCGTGCCCTGACCTGACAGGCTAAGGTTGAAGACTTTCTGAGCTACCGTGTGCTGCGGCACATAGACACCTGTAACTGAATGACGTAATCAGCGCTCAAAGGAGAATTTCTCTTATTCTTCCTCTCTAACCCTTCATTCTCTAGCTGTCTTTTCTTTTATTATGTTCAGTTCCATGTGTAGATTCTCATTTACAAAAGTGGCTGTTCATTTTGGTTGCCTCCACTTTTGACACTCAGGTCCTGATCCTGCCCCATTTATGCTACTGAGAGATGTGGATGCTTAGTTAAGCTGTGGATGTCTAAAATTGGTCCTGAAGAATTAGAGGTCACTTTTGAAAATGCTGTCCTTCAAAATAATCAAATAAATAACAGAATCTGTAATATCAGCAAGGATTTTGTGTCCACAGTAATGAATGAGGGCTTTTTGGAGGAGCAATAATGAAAATGGAATTAATCATATGAAATGTATCTTGGTTACATTTTTAATGATGTGTACATCAATCAATGCCTTCCCAGAATGGAGACAGATTAAAATTGCATTTTGGATTATTGGGTGAAAATTACATCTTTCTGTCTGCCTAGATGTCTTTGCCCTCTTTGGATTTGGATCACATCATTTTAATACTGATAGGCATATACTTTATCTTTTCAAGTCTATACTGGTGTTTCATGAAACTTGACTCCATTTTGTCTCAAGTCCATTTTGCAGTCACATGTAAATCAATGTTATCTCATGGGATATTCTTCCTCTGTTAAGTAACATAAAAGAGGAAGCTGAAACTGTCCACTGGAAAAAGATGTTCCTAGATATTTTAAAATTACTTTGTGAATATGCAGATAGAGGGCTAGATTATCTCCTCATTTGCACAAGCAAAACTCAGGAATGATGCGATTGAAGTCAGTGAATAATGATGTGAGACCTGAAACAAGGCCCAAGTCTCTTTGTTTCAGGGACACAAGCACTGCCTGTGGCATGAAAGTTGTTCTTTGCATGCCATGACCAAGAAGATAGGACACTGCCAGGTCTATTTATTTATTTTTGGAAGCTGAGCAAAGAAGGAAGCATCTTTATGAGTCTAGCAAAACTGGAAATACTCATAAATGAAAATCAGAAGATTTGAATGGCAGTGATTCTCTGAGACTGTAATCAAGTTTTCAGTGCACTGAAATGTATGGCTCAAAGAACAAAATGGACTCATGTTTTACTTCTATGAATATTCATTGAAATCCTGCTCTTTTGTTTGAATGACCGGGTCTTAAAGCAATCCCATGGCAGTGGTGTCAGATCCCCATAGTCCAGCAGTTCTGCACAGTTTAACATAGACAGAGTGTGCAGTTAAAGCAGACTACTATACTTAGTTTTCAGTGTTCAGTTCTGTCCTTTTCATTACCATCACATTTTGAATCTGGACTAATTGCCATGCTTGTATGCTCTTGCATTGCCTTATTCCCCAAATCTTTGCAAAGCAAAGGCTTTGTGTCTTTTTTGTGAGAAGGAAATTTGGTCTTTTACAGCTATGTGAACGTTTAAGTGTTATTTGTTTTTGTTTTTTTTGTCTTTTCCTTATGATACAGGGCCAAGCATACCTACCGTAAAACTTTGCTGGAGCAGGTTCAGGAATTGGAAACTAAATCCAAAGAACTGGGAAAAGCTATGCTTCGTGATAGTAATGGAAAGAGGTGGGGCAATTCCATCCTAATTTAAAGAACAAACGTTTCTCTTCCTTCCCCCCACCCCTCACAAATTTCTTTTTTTATTCATACTCAATTCTAGGTGGTATCCTACTATCCCCTTATTTTTTATTCCACCCACTTTAAAAAAAAAATCCATCTCTTCCATTTAATCTTCCTGTCTTATTGTTGCACGAGGCCAAATGGAAAACTCCAACTCGAATCTCCTTCACGTAGTCATGTACCACTAACACTTGGCTGCCAGGCCAGGCCATTTTAAAACTAAGTTTGTGGCATATTGGCCAGTATGAGGGATGTTAATCAAATGTTCAGATGAGAAAAAAAAAAGTTGGCTGCGACTCAGGACATGATAAGTTTTAGGCCAGCATTAAACAGGAGGAATAGTAAACAGAAAATAATCTCTTCTTTGGTACCTGGCCCAGTTAATCTCACCTCGCTGTTTTTGTACTCTTTCCATCTATAATTTACAGGGTTGTGATTACAAGCTTCACAGTATAGTCACTTGTGCTTCTCCCTTCTAGCTACACCATATGGACTGAACGTATTGCTGTTATTAAATGCTTCATTGTAAAGGAGTGTATATGTTGTGTGGGAACCTTTGTCTGGTGTGAAAGAAGCTAAAAAAAAAACATAGTGAGGCTTTTCCTTCAGACAGTTTCATTTACCTCTTTAGAAAATGGCTCTGCCTCAACAAATCAGAAAGCTCCCTGAGTTCAAACAGGGTTTATAACTAATTCTTCTGTTCCTTAAACAATATGGCACCACATGACCTGCTAAGAAACTACATGATCATTAAACTGGATTTTAGCAAACCTTATAAACTAGCAAACTGAGTGGAATGGGGTTTTTAAAAAGACTTCATTCTTCCAGGGCAAGGTCATCCTTTGAGTCTTTGATGTCTATTCTAAGGTAAACTAATTGCCATATTGTAGCTGCTGCTGAGGCAAGGTGGATAATAAATTTTCAGCTTAATTTCTCAACAGTTAGTGCCTACCAAGTCACAAGATGCCAAGAAGTGAATTTGCTACCATGAGTAATATACTAAAAAGCTTTGGAGATTGCTTAGTATGAATTTTAATATGTTTGTACAATATGTCCAGATCTCAGTCTCAGAGATCAAGATCCAAGGAAAAATAGTATAAAACAAGAAAAAACAAAATGTGTAGGGATCATTTTAATAAACAGTTCGTCATTGTCCACCTTATTGCTCTTGAGTACTACAAATGTATGGTTTTAATAAAAACTTTTATTTATAAATTGTGCCCACATGCAAAGTTGCTAAGGTGCACAGGAATCATTTAAAATTAAAAAACCAACTTAAATGAACAAAATTAACAAAAATAAGAGACTTAGACCACAATTTTGAAACGTAAGAGCCTAAAATTAGATGGCTAAATTAATCTCTAATTGTTAGTGCAGCCACAATCTAGTGACTGAAAATCAGGCAAACATTTATTTAAAAATATATACTTTGCACCATGAACTGGTAGTGGTCAACAATCTAAATCCTGATGGACCAATGGAAACAAACTGGGTCCAAAGCATTCCTCTGAGAACAAGCTGTCTCCAGCTCCCAGACGTTCAGATAGACTAGAGATTGTTACACTTTTACAAAGGGGCCACCGTGTTAGTCTAGATCAGTAAAACAAAGGAGTCCTGTGGCACTTAAAGACTAATAAATGTATTTATTGCGTGAGCTTTCATGGTGGGATTTTCTCCTCCCGAAAGCTCATGCAATAAATAAATTTGTCGGTCGTTAAGTGCCACAGGACTCTGCTTGTTAACACTGTTAGTGAGTCTTCTGTTGGGATGGTTCATGGATTTGTATGGAACAGGCAATTGTATTTCTGTATTTACATTTGTTTTCATTTTAATGACACTACTGTCTGTTATCAACACCACTACAGGAAGGAAAGTAAAACTGTTGTCTTTGCATAATGCTTCTCTGAGTTGTGAAACCAGAGTAAAGTGCCATTAATAGTCATCTAGAAGCAGTTGGAGTTTTAGCTGTTTAAGGCGCATGTGTGTCTCCTAGACTAGAGCTTGAACAGCTTCCTCATTTATGTTTACACATTGTTATGGCTCTCTGTAAATTTAACATCTGTTTTGTAATTTATTCATATGTCACATTCTTTCAGTCTTTTATTTTATTGCACTCTCATTACAAACTTTCATTTGCATTCCTTCTCCATGTAAGATTCACTTCATTCTCAAAACGCTTGCATGGAGATGATGTCCTTCCCCCTCCCCATGCATTTTTCTTCCTTTTAATTGCTCCCAGATTTTGTGGGTGGTCCATCTGTGAAGTAGATAATGGCAGAGTGCCTCAGTCTGCTAGAGGTTGGTGTGTCACGCTTATGATGTGGCTTCCTGAGTGCTTCTTGGAATTGTTATGTCTTTTATCTCCTTTGTTTGTCTCCTGGCTCTTTCACACCTGCTTGAAATCATGTGCTGATCCTTTGGGAAGGGAGGGGAAGGGCAAGTGGCTTAGTGGGAATTTCCTTGAGCTGCAGTCCGTCTCATTTGATTATACATCTGGGGTTTTTCTAATTTCCTGAGAGTTGCTGAGATTCTGGAGTGCTGTGATATGTGCTCTTTTGCTTGCTCCTGCTGTGTACCCCCACCGCTTTTGATATTTCTGTTTACCCTGAAACTACCTAGAAAGAGAAGCGAGTAACTAGAGTCCACTTGTTTCTAGTGGGGTGGGTAAAAAGCACAGGGCTGCCACTTTCATCTAAGCAAATGTTAGCCCTTGTTGAAAGTATTTCTAAAAACATAGCCACTAGACGTTTGCTTTGTTCAAGCAGTGCTGGGAGATAAGCTGGCTGTCATCAACATCTGCTTTCCTGTTCCATGTGGTATACACTATTTTTGTGCAGTGTCTTTCTCAGAAAAATATCACAAAATACTTCACACCCAATTAAAGATAAGAAAGGGACTTACAAACACTTATGTCAGAATGAGGTTCAAGTTATGGACATTATAGACTTTTCAGCTTAAGGTCTTGGGATTCCAAGCCCATGTCAACTAATGAGTAAATGTGGGATTACACCATGGGGCCAGTGTTCCCTCTAACTACTCGTAGACTGTGTGCGCAAACGATTTCTTTGTGTGCGCAAAAACATTTCTTTGTGAGCACCAATATTAGCACTATTGAATTTTTTTCTGCGCACTTTATTTTGTTGTGTGCGCAGGTTTCATGACCTGTGTGCGCATGCACATGCGCACAGCTTAGAGGGAACAGTGCATGGGGCACAAATAATATTCTGATTTGCAGTTTGGTTTGTAAAAGCTGGGTATGGTAACACTATGGGCTACATTTTGGCCTTGGGTAGGAGAACTAGGCTCTGAACATCATCAGTGTGAGTCTTGCACATGTGTCAGAATGTCTGTGTCCTTAGTTCCAAAGGGGTAGCCGTCTTAGTCTAGTTCAGCAAAACAGAAAGTGCCACAGGACTCCTTGTTTGTATTCTTAATGACTCCTCCTTCTTTGAGTGCTGCTTGGATAACTTCAGTATTAGGTGTCTACGTGCCGCAGCACATGATTGGTTGGAAACATTTTGCCCGAGCCTGTCAGAACAAGGTCAGTGGCCAACGCCCCCTCTGGCCACTCCTGTGGCTATGTGTGCGGCCCTGACCCTGACTCTCCCCAGTTCCTTTTTCCACCCTCAGTGACGGTTTTGGAACACCCCTCTCCTTGTGATTGCAAGTGCCTGTCGTTACTTCCTTGTATGAACTGACCGTTTAAGCTAGAGGACCTGTTCGTGGATATCGTTCCACCGAGAACCAGTGCTTCTACCCAACATGCAAGTCCGGAGCCAAAACACCACTCCCAACAGCCACCAGAGATGCCAGGCCTTAAACCCTGTGCTTCTTGCGGCAAGGCCTTCCTGCGGGATGATCCTCATGAGGAGTGCCTGCGGTGCCTGGGTGAGTCCCATCAGGCTACCAACTGCTCCATCTGTCAGTCCTCCAAGCCAAGGACACTCAAAGACAGAGAGAAAAGGCACTGTGAATTGGCCTTAAAGCAAGCGCGGTAGCCTACCCCAAAGAGCAGGGGTTGCCTTTGGTGCCAGCACCACGTGCTAGGTTGACACCGGAACCATCTTGGTGCTGCTCTCCTGTGAAGAGAAGGCACGATCAGCACCAACTTCGGTGCCAAAACGCTCTTGCTTGTCTGCCTCTCCCTGGCCAAGCTACTCCCAGCACCGTGAACAAGAAGTGGTGCAGGTCCTGACCACCCCAGAGGTCTTTGAGGCGGCAAAAGTGCTTCTGCTTTTGCCTACACCCATGCTTCTGAGGCCTCTTAAGCAGAGAGGAAAGCCTCCTTTCCTCTCGGGTAAATGGTCTCCTCGCGAATGGCACTGCTCCCCAATCTGTAGCACAGCGCCAAGCTCTCTGGCACCAAGAGAAGAAGCTTCCCTGAAGGCATGGGGCAGCATCACCCTAGGCCAGGCTCCGAGGCACAGTAGGCAGCACTCCGCTTCTCCCTGGCACCATAGCACTTCCGCTTCTCCTGTGCCGTCTGTACAGCCTGGCACTGAACCTCCCGCACCGTGAGAAAGCTCTCGCTGATCAAGCTTGGAGGAGATCACCCCATCTAGGAAAGCCCCTTACTGGTACCATCCACCTGAATGGTTGGTGCCAAGGGAAGTCTCTCCTTAGCACACCTAATGCAGTACCGAAGAGCCGGGAGCTAAACCCCAGGCCAGGATCCTATAGAGAGGACATCACAGTCCATTTCGATCTGCTGCATGGGGTTGCTGCCCACACAGGCCTAGAAGCAGAAATGGTTGGAGGGGTCTAGGACCCCCTATTTCATGAGGGTGTTTCATCCCTGCTGGACACAGTCACTATGCCCTTGCACCCTAGTTTGCTTGGACTTGCCAGATCCTGGTGGCAGTAGCCTGCCTTGATTTCGCTGGTGTCAGACATTGCAGCCCACAGGTACCAGGTACCACTGGAGGAATTTTCCTTCCTCTCATGTCACCTGAGCCCAAGTCCACGAGTAGTTAAGGCCACCCTAGAGCGTGGGGTAGAACTCTCTACAGACCCCATGCCAGAGTCTGGGGGCCCAGATGGAGATCCTGGCTAGGAAGGTGTATTCAATCTTGGCCTTCCAGCTGTGTATAGCGAACCACCAAACATTGGTGGTTAAATATAACTTTGATATTTGAGACGCCCTAAAGAGATTTATGGGCCTCCTTTCCCAGGATGAGAGGGAATATTTTGAGTCCCTCCTTGAAGAAGGCTCCCTGAGATCCCACAATGCACTCCTAGCAGCTTGGGATACCACAGATACAGCAAGGTGAGGAGTCACCACAGCTGTTGTTATAAGGCGCATGGCGTGGCTCAAAGAAATAGGCCTACCTCAAATCACTTAACAGGCCATCCAGGACCTTCCCTTTGAGGAACGGTCCTTGTTTGCAGAGGACTCAGACACCATCCTAAGCAGCTCTAGGGACCGCAGGTTGGACCTCCAATCCCTGGGTGTGCTCCCCTCTCAAACATCGAGCCGCTCTGTTAGTTCTCTCCATCGTAGGGAGCATGACCTACACCGAGCGAGTAAGGTTCAGATTGAACCTGTTGGAGGTCCTGAGCGATCATGGTCACAAGGCTCCCTGCCTTAGTCCACTGGACTACCTGTCCGAGTCTATACTAACTTCCATTTAGAGAATCTGCCAAGAACCATCTCCTCCAGACAACCTTACTTCTTCTTTAGGCAGAAATTCTCCAGTGTTTATCAGGGGGGCCTGCAACTTGGGTAGAGGCATCCAAACAGATTCTCTGCCTCTTTGCACCCCCGTTACAACGGGTCATAGGACCAGGGATACCCATATCCTTATAGGCAAAGAACCCTGCCTTTGTGCTATATGTCTAACCAGTTTTTCCCAGTGGACTCTACCGCTTTCCTGGGTCCGAGGCCCCAGGATCCCACTCTTCCACTCTTAGTTCTCACTTTTCTAACTCTTCACTTCAAACCCTAAGTCCCTTTCTCTCCGCTCAGGTCGACAGTACTTTGAAACCTAGCTCAGTATGCCTAGTGAGGGCATGACAAAGATCCAGCCAAGCCATGGGTGAACCCCATAGAGCTCAATCACAGGGAAAGATAAAACTCCTGTGGAGTCCTATAAAGGTTCAGGTAGGGCCCTTACAATTCTTTCTTAGAGGTTCCCACTCTATAAGGTGAAACCACTCACTTGCTAGTGCGTCAGCTGCTCTCACCCCTCAGTCATATGTGCCCGCTGTACACTGGGCTATTGGGTGAGTGCCATGTGGTTTTCTTGGGGAGTGATATGCGATACATTTCCCCACCTTCCTCCCCTCCTCCTCCATTCCCCTTTTACTCTGGACTAGCAAGGATCAGGGCCAAAGCTGGTCATTGATCATTGGACAGCCAGAGCCACCCCCTGTTCCACATGGCAACTTCCACACACTCTGTTTCCAGTGGGCCTACACCGAGTACCTGCTGTTCTTTCTCGCCCTCTGTCCCTTTCTATAGATCGAGGAAGATTACCATCAAGTCTTGTCTGTCTTTTGTAAAACCCTTTCAGAATAATTGCCCTTCATCTGGGAGCCCCAAAGAAACTTTGTCCCTGGGGCCACTAGGCTTGAAGGAAACACCTGTGGCTTCCTAACCTCCAATCCAATGGGATCCCCATCTTAGGGGGCTCATGAAGGGACATGCCCCTCGGCGGATAGCGGTCATGTGGTGCTGCCCCTTTGCTCTACCTAGAGCGGAACCCTTTCAGTCTCGACTCACCCCTCCCAAGCCTCCTGGTGCACGTTTTTCAGCTGAGGGAGGATAGTTTTCTCACCAACAACATAAGCCTTGCCCCCCTTTGTGGGTCAGCTCATAGGATTATTCTTGTACCTCTCACTTCCCCCCTTCCCCTCCTCAAGGTGTCGGGCTGGCTCAGCGGGTAGAGATGGTGGCTCTTGAGTTCAAGTGTAAGGAATTGAACCACATGTTGGTTGCTACTCACCAATAGGTCTCTTAATGACCCTCCAGTTTTACGCTACCATTAAGTTCTAGTGGACATCATAGTCCCATACAAGCCAGTGAAGGGAGTTAGTTCCTTCCCCTTTCATTATCTTTCTTTAGGAGCCATTTTCCCCTAGGGTGGTGCCCCCCCCCCAGGGCAGGGACAGTGGGGAAATGAGTAATAAATTTATGAAGACCCTCCAGGGACACCTGTATACTCAGGTACATGGGTTAGGATACTACAACTGCCATTCTCCAGTCCCATATCCTTTACCAAACTACTCGTTTCCTTATTAATTACAGTCCCCCTGGGTCTTGGCCCCTCGTGCGCACAGAGACTTAGAGTGCTGGGTCGCATACTTTGTGCCATGTTCTTCTCCTCTGAGGAGGTAAGGCGGTTGGATGCTCAATGAGATTACCCTCAAGCTTGTTGCTATATTTGTCCCTCCTCTTCAAGCCCTCAGCCTCGATGCATTAAGGCAGGTCCTCAGTACACATCCCCTTAGTTCATGCGACTGAAAAGATGAAATCCCTTCTCCCTCCTGTGCCTCCCTTCCCAAGTTATCGGGGTCCCCCCCACCTTCAGTGGTGCCCCATTCTGGTACTTTGGGCCTCTTCATACTTCCTGTGATATTAACCATTGCCTTTCCCAGGGGACCCGCAGGGAGGCTCCCCTTAGAGGTCATGAACATCCTGTCTGTTTCCTCACCGCAACCCCTAAGGCAGGTTGGCCTAGGTTGTCTCTGCCTTGCAGGGAGCATCAGGGTAGTGCTTGCCTGAAATTTTCAGGCTGCCGCCTGCAGTCATCTGGTTCTGGGGTGACTCATTCATAGCCCGAAGGTGGACCTTCTGCCCTCAAGATTACTACACTTGGTTCCTTCGTGGGAATACTTCTCCACACCACTTAGCAGTATAGGGATACCTTGGAGCCAACCCTCACAACCCATCATTAAGCCCTTCATTTTTCCCATGGTATATGAGGTAGTTCCCTACCCACCCTTAATTGTAGGGATACAGTACAAGCTATCGATGCCAATAGATGGTTTATCTTTCCCATTTCCTGCTACCTGCAAGGGAGCCACCGCAGTTTGAGATTGAAGGTTTTAGGCTCCAATGGGATTCAGAAATCATGCATCCCACTCTTCACGAGGGGGACGGCTTTTCCCCCTTCCCTACATAGGTCTTAGCAGCAGACACTCAGTATCTTCTGTTGTTCACTAAATGCATTCTTACCTTGAACCCCCGAGGGTAGTGGATAGGACGCGGCTGTGTAAGGTCTGGTAGTGGTCCTGGCGTACATTGAATACCCAGGACAGTTTTCCTGCCCAGTCTGTCCTGGAAGTGACCCACTCCAAAATCTGTTTTCCCCATCTAGTGCTCATAGAACTTGGAGAAGAGTGATTCTCTTTGTATAGGGACAAGGAGTCCCTAGCTTGTGACTGTCTCTTTTTTTCAGGGTTTGGGTCCTGCTGGACTTGCATACCAAGCCTATGAACTCAACTCATCTCAAGGTGACTTGAAGTTCTCTCTAGGGTCCATTAAATCTACTTACTATGGGACTTCATAGAGTCATATAACTTTTCCCCTTCATGTAAGCAATATGCCTACTTCAGGTGTCCTCCTGGCTGGAGCCTCACCTATGCGGATTGCCATGCTGAAGGCGGAAAACTCCAACTCTACCCGCCATCCACAATACAACTAGTAGTCACCTAATACTGAATGTGTCCGAGCAGCGCTCAAAGAATGGTGGGTTACTTCCCAGTAGCTGTCCTTCTTCAAGATGAGCTGCTTGCATACATTCAGGGCTTCCCCACTGTCCCCGCTACCTGGAGTTGGCAACTTAAAGGGGACTGGGGAGGGTCAGGGTTGGGGCCGTACATTATAGCCACAGGAGTGGCCAAAGGGGACATAGGCCACTGACCCTGCTGACAAGCTAGGGCAAAATGCTTCCGACCAATTGTGTGCTGTGGCACATAGACACCCAATACTGAATGTATGTGAGCAGCCCATCTCGAAGGACGGTTATTGGTAAGTAACCCACCGATTTGGTATGAGGCAGACTTGTGGTTGTAAGAAATTATATCTCCTTCATTGATAAAATTAAACATGTCTTCATCTTAACCCCAGCTGACTAGTTTCTAGACCCTACCTCACTTTTATTCACAACCTAATATTAAGGGCAACGTGGTGATTCAGTGAGTCGTCCTGACTGTGCAGGCCAGGGAAGCAGGCAGCTCAGGAGAATGAGACACAACATTCTATGTATACTAGCCCTCACACTGTCCTCTCCGCATACAGTAGTGGGGGTGTAATTGGATGCTCTGTCATGCCCCTAGATCAGCAAGCTACCTGTGGAGAATCTGCAGGCTCATTACCCACTCCCTAATTTGACACTCAAGAGACTGCTGGGCTAAAATCCAGTGCAGCTGCAACCTGAGCCAGCCTTAGTCCAGGAATGAAATAGTCTTCCTGGCCCACTAGTGTAACAAAGGGCAGGATTTAGCACTAATTTTGCATGTGTTTGGAGAGGTCAGGGGGAAATTTACATGCCAAAACAAACATGGATGTGGGGAGACACCTGACCAAAGGAGCTATGTGAGATTTGCATGAAGAAAACAAACACAATTTCTACAAGTTCCAAAGGGACAGCCTGTTAGTTTAGTTCAGCAAAAGAAACAAGGAGTCTTGTGGCACTTAAGGACTAACAAATTTATTTATTGCATCAGATTTTGTGGGAGAAAATCCCACTTCATCAGACGCTTTGAAGATGGGGCGCTAATGCCAGAGATGATGGGACATCCGGGATTTCCTTTTTTATGGATTTTTGATAGTAGATAGAACGTCCTTGATCTGGGTTCTGGTGATGTGTCTGTCTTTATTATTTCCTGTGTTGCCTCAGGGAGCTTTATGAGTAGGTGGTGTAGTTCCTTCTGGTATTCTTCAGTGGCGTCAGAGAAAAGTGGTTTGGAGAATGTCTTGATTATAATGAAGTTTATCCATGATGATGACAGCACCTCCTTAATAATAATGTCAGAGTTGTTTCTGAGGCTGTGGATGGCATTGCATTTTCAAAGTATCTGATGAAGTGGGATTTTTTCTCATGAAAGTTCATGCGATAAATAGATTTGTTAGTCTTTAAGTGCCACAGAACTCCTTACATTACATTTTCCACAGCTTCACATACAGAAGTGAATAAAAATGACAGGAGAGACATTTTTAATGATTTTTTTATAACCAAATTGTGGCTCATAAATGGCCAAATATATAGTGCCTTACTTAGTTTTTTTTTTCTTCCTCAATCTAACTCCTCACTGAAATTAGTGAGAGTTTAGTTTGAATAAAGACTGATTAGGGACCAACATGACCATTAGCTTGACAATCCATGTCTGTTTATCACCACAATGGTCTAACACGACTGCTTGGGGTTTTGTTTTGTTTTTTTTCTTTTTTTTCTTCTGGACTAGACTAACATAGCTATCCCTTTGGACATAAAGCAGTGCAGTACTTTACTTTGTGAAGGTGAATTTTGCTGTTTAAGAGGGTTTCCATGTCTCAGAATTATACAGAGAACTCCCTTCAGGCATTATTTATTGAGGAGTTAGGAGATTTTTATTTTATACCAAATGTCATTGCTGCTTTAACAGTTTAGTCCAGTCTTTACACATCATTTAGAAAAAGGGAGAGAGTGTCCCCCAAATCATTTGGAGCACTGCTTTGTGATGCAACATTACCCTTATCCTGTGTTAAATAACAGAAACTGGCAAAATCTGTTCTTCAAGCACTGCTCAGATACATTTAGAAATAGGTGTCTCCGTTCTGGAGCGCTGGATTGGTCAGAACTTTGGCCCTAGCCTGTCAAAGATGGCAGGCAGCCACTGCCTCCTGTGCCACCCATGGCTATATATGTGGCCACTGCCTGGCTCCTGCCCACTCCTTGCTTTGCAAGCAGCCTGTCTGTTATTGCTGTATGAGCCTCTCGCCTGACTGGGAGAACCTATTTGTGGACTTAGTCCCACCAAAGAAGGTCTCCCTTTCCGGGCCAGAACACCGCACTCCGATGTTGTCTGCCATGCCGGGGTTTAAGCCCTGTGCCGAGTGCGGCAAGGCCTTCCCGCGGGATGATCCCCACAAGAAGTGCCTCCAGTACCTGGGTGAAAGCCACATGGTCACCGCGTGCTCCATCTGCCTGTCCTTTAAACTGAGGACAATCAAGGACAGGGAGCAAAGGTGCTGTGCTCTGGCCTCTGAGCAGGCCAGGCACTCCTCCCTCAAGGCTTCAGGGTCTTCTGCAGCACCACATGCCAGTTCGGCACCGGAGCCCACTGCTCAGCACTGTGCCAAAAGGCGACGCAGGACCAGCTCGGTACCGATCTCGGTACCATGGTGCTGACATAGCCCCACCTCTTTGACACGGGGCTCCCCCCAGGACTGGTTGGCCTCGGTGCTGATCCTGAAGACCCTGGAGGTAGTAGAGACAGCGAGGGCGCTTCTCCTGTTGCCTATACCCCCTTCTCTGGCGCCGCCTAGAAGGGGGAAACCGGCCTTCCTTTCAAAAGCCTGGGTGCCGTGCATACTGCACCATTCTCCTTCCCCGTCACTGGCCCCAGGCCCCCGAACACCAGAGCCGCTGTGAGTCCCAGTACCATGGAGCCATCCCCCTGGCCCCATATCAGTCTGCCATCCCCCGTGCCATCCCGAGAGGCTTCCCCCTGTTCCAGCTCAGGGGAAGGGGCTTCAGGGGGCTCCAAATGGCCTCAGTGCCAGTTTTCAGCTCGTTAGCCCTTTCGGTACCACCCCCAGAAATGGTCCCCTCAAGAGGCCCCTCTAACTTCACCAGCACTGGCTCATTTGGCATTGGTGAGAGCACTGAAGCCGGTGCTGTGCTCTTATACGGGCAACCTGTCAGCGCACGTTGATCTTCTGCGCCATGTCTCAGCCCACATGGGCATGGAGGTTCAATCCTCTGAAACACCCTCCGACACCTTATTCAGGCAAGTGTTCTCATCGGCGGAACCAGTTACAGTTCTCCTCCACCCTAGCGTTTGGGACTTGGCCTCCTTCCGCTGGCAAAACCCGGGTTCCATCTCCCCGGTTTCGGATATGGTGGGACTCAAGTACAGAGTCCCGGGGCTAGAGTTCCCTTCACTTACCCACCACCCAGTCCCACCTCATGTGGTGGTGGAGGCAGTCTTAGAGCCGGGACAGGCCCGCCATGATCCCCTCATTGAGGGATGCCAGGGAGCTTGAGTTATTGGGCCACAAAGTTTACTCATCCTCGGCCTTCCAGTTGTGGGTCGCAATCAGGCCCTGACTAGTAGATACATGTTGGACGTGTGGGAGTCAATGCACAAATTTAGACATCTATTCCCACTAGAGGCAAGAGAAGAGTATAATGCCTTCCTGAAGGAAGGTAAAATAGCTTCCCAGGACCTCCTCTTTTCAGCCTGGGACACGGTGGATACGGTGGCCCGCACTATGGCCTCAGCCGTAACCCTGCACCATGCAGCCTGGCTACAGGAAGCCAGAGTACCCCCAGCCTCACAAAAGGTGGCCCTCAACCTGCCTTTCGGAGGTGACGCCCTCTTCCCAGAGGAGACCTTGGCCATTCAGGGTACTACCCGTGACCCCAGGGGAGAATTGAAATATTTTGGCCTCCTCCAGGCTGCGCCTTTTTCATGCCCCCCGGCCCCATAAGGCATGATAGTAAGCCAGATCCCCCCCCCCCCCAGCAGTTACTGGTGTGGACTCGGTCTTCACCACCACAACTTCAGTTTGAATCCCACCTGGTGGCCCCTCCTGGCAAGGCCCCTCTCCTGGGCAACTCCAAGGGAGCTCTCGGCAGGTTAGTCAGCAATATTGGTTATAATCACCAATATCATCATCAATCACCTTCTTCAAACAGCGGCGGAGTGCCTACCATTTTTGGACTCTTCCACTCAAAAATGACAGATAGCCCTTCTCCCTCTCTCCTTCCTGGTGAGAATGGGCAGTTCACAGGCAAGGCAGCCTCTTTCCCTTTGGGTCAGACTAGGGTGTAACCTTTACTCCCACCCCTTCATCTGACCCTAATGCCTCAACTCCTGAGAGGACTCAACTCTCTCACTACCCAACCCTCCTCGCCCACCGTGGAAATCAGAATGGAAGCCTGCCATCTGAACCCATGCAGGCAACTGATAGCCAGCGGTTCTGGCCCCCGAGAGGCTATCATGCCTTTGTATACAACACATTGCCAAGGGGAAAAGCCCTCCTTTCCACTTCCTTGGGCAGTGACTCTATTACCCCTTATGGTACACATACAGCGTTCATGGGACACACTCCCAACATCGAAGAGTGTATCTCCCCAGGGGCCCTTCCTGAAGGGAGCCTCAATCCTGATGCACACCCCTGTGCAGCATTAGCTAAGATCAGTCCCATGCCAGCATGGTCCTCCCTGAACAGTGCAAGGCCATGTTGGCCAAAGTGAGTGGTTCTGTAGGCCACGGGCACTAGCATCTGGGCCTGTTGTGCTCACGAGCCCATCACCAAGCCGTAGCCTTACCACATCCAAATCCTTGACTTAACATTCCTGCGGCTGCCTTCCAGCTGCTGAATTTAAAAAGAAGAAGAAGGTGAAGGATGTAAGTAGCAGTGATGCCACTTCCTTGTCTCTTGCAAGGATATGGATTCTGACACCCCACCCAAGGGGACTGTCACGGTGCCACTGGTAAGCTCATGGAGGCCTGATCACACCTTTCAGGCCCGTAGAACGTCCCACCTGTGTTTTTCTTATCTAGTACCATAGGATGGGCCTGGCATCTGGCCCCTCCACGCCAATCCTGCTGCTTCACTTATGAATGTGCCCTATGAGGTCGTCAGCTGTTGCCATCAATGTCCCAAATGTTTTTTTGAACTAGGTCAAAGTAACTTCTCTCAATTCTTCCCTCCCTCTCCTGGTAACCCACCTCTCCTGTGGGATACCGAGTGCACCAGATTCATGTACCCGATGTTCTCTGGCAGGGGTGTCACTGCCGCAGGGCCCGGGGGGCCGCAGCCCTCGCAAGTCCCGGGCCTACCCCCATGACCTGCATGTGCCTTACAATACCGGACTGAGGGTAAGATGGTCTAATTCTCCTCCTCTGGTTTTTCTGCAGTGTTGATAACCACCACTGCCAGCCCGGCAAATTTTGGGCCTCAGGAACTCCCCCGTAGGAATTATGCAGGCACGTGTCACTGTTAGAACACTAAATCTTCTGGCCTCCACATGACATCTGCCAATACGCCCTCAGGAGGAGGGATTAGAGAAGCATTCCTTGGCCATAGCCATGATGCATTGGTACCTCTTATGTGTAACATGACCTCAGGCCATCATGCCCACGCACACCAATCGATGCTCAGGCAGTCTGGGTCTACTTCTCTCCACTGGCTTATGTCCTACATCTCCAGGCTAACCTTGCTGGGATAAAGGTCCTTGGGTCAATTTCTTAGACTCTCGAGGATCTGCTCGCTGGACAATTACCCATGTCGGAGTTATGCTGTGCTGAAGGCAGAAGAGCCAACTCCACCTGCCATCCATCAGCATGGTTAGCAGTCATCTATTTCTGAATGTATCCGAGCAGCGCTCAAAGAACGCTGGGTTACTTTCCAGTAACTGTCCTTCTTCGAGGTGGGCTGCTTGGATTCATTCAGAGCCCTCCCCCCATCCCCACTTTTGGAGTTGGCAACTCTTAGGAACAGGGGAGGGGCTGGGTGGAGGCCACATATTTAACCATGGGGTGGCACAGGGGCCGGTGGCCACCTGCCCTCTTCTGACAGCAGGGGCGTCGCTGGCACTGGGCACCCAGGGTACATGCCCCAAATCCCAGCGCCGGTGCCCCGGGTCTGGCACCCGTCCCCTGGTCTCCAGCCCGATTGGGCCGAAGATCTGAAGCCCAGCCGCCCGCGGCCACAGCTGCCCCGTCCCCAGCTGGGGAATCCAGGGCTTGACCGTGGAGGCCACTCCTGTCCCTGTCCCAAGCCGTGGATCCGGGGCCCAGCCGCCCGCAGCCATGGCCGTGGCAGCCCCATCCCCAATGGGGGATCTGGGGCCCAGGCACCCAGGGCTTGGCTGCCCACAGCAGCGGCAGCTGCTCCGGCCCTGTCCCCATCCAGGGATGTGGGGCCCAGCCACCCATGGTCGCTTCTGGCCCCATCCCTGGCTGGGAACGCAGGGTCCAGCAGCCGGCAACGGCATGTAGCGGCTTCCAGCCCTTCCCTGGCCAGGGGGCAGGGCCTGCGGCCAGGGGGCGGGGCCTGGGGCCATGCCCCAGGTCCCTCCCCAGGGCAGCGACGCCCCTGTCTGACAGGCTAGGGCAAAAGTTCCGACCAATCCGGCACTCTGGCACGGAGACACCTGTTTCTGAATGAATCCAAGCAGCCCATCTCAAAGAAGGACAGTTACTGGTAAGTAACCCACCATTTTCTGAACTGACAAGCTGCCCTGTTCTTTGAGTGTATTTTTATGCAGAAGTTTTCATTACACTTTGGCTCTCAATTTAAACTTTCTTTAAAGTCAGACTAAAAGACAGCTATCTTTATTGTCAGGTAAGAAAGAACAGCAGCTTTTCAATGCAGTTTAAAGAGCAGATCTTCAAAGTCACTGTAGTGTCTCTGCCCAACATTGTGGCTGAGAATGTCTTTCTTGTAAGTGACTGGCTGAGTCTAAATTACTCTGTTGGGTTGGTATAATGGACTAACCTTCACTTCTTAGAGCAAGCTATCTTGCTTATTTTCTCTTCTGCTTTACGTGATCCATAGACATACACCTATTTAGTCATTCCGTAGCTGTGGGACCCCATCAGTGATCAGTCAGCTGACACAGGAACTCATGAAGACTTGCGTGCTCAATAGGCCCCTTGAGAGAAGAAAGAGTAGAGTCAGGGAAATCTGACTCAGCCCCCTAACTGCGTAATGTAACCCAATGCTGTCAACCTGCCAGCATCACAGAGGCAAAAATAGAATGACTAAAACATATTTTAAAATAAGCCTCTACATAAATTGATGGCTTGATCCTGCTGCCATTGAAATACAATGAGATTTTTTCCATTAGCGTTAAGGTTTGGGCTTATATGTCCAAGTATTAGCCTTTTGTCATTTTGTATTGATAAATTTCAATTAGCATACAACTGAGAGGGAGGCCATTTCAGTAAGGCACTTCAGATCAGCAGGTACCACATACTCTGATATCACCCTGACATCCTGGCCTCTACCCCGAATTTCCAGGCCACCATCTGGAAAATAGTTCTGGAGTTCTTTTGGCTAGGACTGCCTGGGTCTTTGCAGAGGTTCTGAGCCTCCTCCTTGAGAAAGCGGGACAGGGCCTGCACTGTGGCCTCAGCTAGGTCCATGCCTTCCATCTTCAGACCCTCCAGAGACCCCTTTTAAAAGCAGGTAGTCTGGCCTGGAGCATCTGGTGCACACCTTCCTGCACCGTTCCCGAGGGCTCCTATACCAGTAGTTCTCAACCTTATGCAGCTTGTGGCATGCTTGGTGGCGTGTTGTGACCCTACAGGACACACCACCCCACTCCCCACAGGCCAAATCCAGCCATCTTTCCAGCTCTCCACAACACACTTACCACTGTGTGGCAACATAGTAATGTGTCCCAACATAGTGGTTGAGAACTGCTGTCCTGTATGAACGGCAGCTCTTTTATCTCCACCTGAGGGATCTTCCATGACACTTCTCTGAGCTGCCAGTCTTCTATCAGGACCTCCTCCAGACCTGGAGGCTGATCTTGTCCTCCAGGCACTTTATGGCCACCAAGAGGGCAGGCCTCCTCACAGAGCCCCTGCTACACAAACTTCATATCAGTCTTCAGGTGGTGGAGTCCCGCTCACTGCACCAGAGACTTGTCCTGGCAGGTGATGCCAAAATTGGAGACCTCACAGACTATATCTGGGAGGACTGGGTAGATTCCCAAGTGCTGGCTCAACACATAGAGCTTGTTACTCTTCGAACCCCCTCAACAGTGTACTCCAGGAGGTGAGGGCAGCCTTTTCCCTCTGCTCAGACATATCTTGAGCAGGTCCCAAAAGAAAATGCTATCCACCCACCCCTCGTGCTAGACCACCTGGCCTTCTTCATTGAGCCCCTGACCACAAGCACCCTGAGTCTCCCTCCACACACCCCAAGCCAGCTGCAGGATCTGTATCCGATGCTCTTCTGAACCATGCCACAGGCACACCTCCTCATTCTCGTACTCCAAACTTGCCAGTTCTTCACCCTCTCATCCTACCACCCTGACACTAAGTGGTGGGACCTCTTGCCACCTGTTAAGGGCAAGGAACTCTGGTGTGTCAGTCTCTGTTACACCATGGTTTTACAGCCCACCACAGATACAGGATTGGCAGCTCCTTCATGGAGCCATGGGTATGGGTGTGTACCTGGGGTGGTTCACCCCCTGTCCCAAATCCTGTCTCTTCTGCAGCGTGAGAGAGACCCTAGTGCAGGTCTTCCTGGAGTGAGCCAGATAGATAGAAAGATAGCCTCTTCACATTCAAGTTAGTAAATGTTGATCCATAGTACTTGGAAAATGATTCATTTTGTTTTATGTTATGCTGCCCTATTTTGTCTGGAATGCAGATACACAGATATGACAGGTTTTTTTTTTTCTCATTTTAGTATGCGTTGCTATCTTCTGGTGCTTCGACCCCTCTGCATGAGGCATTAAAATTACAGAGCTTGATTCTGCTCTCAGTTAGGAAGCATCACAGCAAATCAGCAGCAGAACTTTCAAAGATAAACATAATGATCCGTTTTTTCCGAGTGATGATTTGCTAGATCAAACTTATAGATCAAACTAATAGAATCGCATTTGCTCCCTCTACAGAACAGTAGGTTCACATCACATCCTTTCAATTCCTATCAAATAATTATTCTAAAAATATATGTATATAGTTAAGGACTGATGATCCTGAATAAGGTTAAATCTCTGATCAAATCTGCTGACTACCTCAGAACTGACGGAGGTAAAATCGCACAAGACAAAATTAAGCTGCAAATTGAAATGGACAGGTGGGAACGGTGGGAACATAATAAAATTAAAATTACTACTGATTAAGGGACTAGTCTTCTCCCTAGTGCTTAATCCTGTGTTACTGGGGCTAGCTCTAGGGATCTCACTAAGGCGGAGGAGGATGAGAGGAGGGCAGGAGGACCTGCCTGTCCAGGCTGCACCACAGGAGAACTGCACCATGACAACAGCTCCAGCCCAATGGACTGAGCAGTCTCTTTGACTTTAGTTCCTCCTTTGCCCATTCCCAGGAGAAAGGGAAAAGAATTTTCATCCTATTTGTTTTATGGTATACGTTAGTAACAAAAAGTAATATATTAAGGGTTGCATTTAACAAGAGAGGGCTAAATAGAAAATACTTCACACACAATCAAGCCGCAAAGGGGGTGACAAAACATCTTTTATTGGACTAACTTCTGCTGATGAGAGAAATGAGCTTTCAACCACCTTGTTTTTCTCATGTTCTGGGACTAGGGTTAGCAGATACCAAAGCATGGCAAGGAGGACAGGGAAGTACAAAAAGGAGGACATTTGAGGGTATGTGAAGAAAATGTAACATTAATGTAATATTCTTATGTTTTTAGGGGGCCCTGGAACGCTTCTCACTAAAAATAGGGTGTTCCGGGGCATTCCAGCATACTTTAACCCCCATAAGTAAAAAGCCAGACAAAATCATGTGTTTTTAAAATGCCTGCTGGATGGAGGACATGAAGGTAAATAGAAGGACATGTCTTCCTTTGGCCTGACATCTGGTAACCCAACCTGGGACCCACATAGCTATATTATGTTGTATACGTTCTCAGTTGGCAGTCACGAAACACTCATAGAACTTAATCAAAACAGTTATTTGTTTCAAACCAAGCAAATGTCCTTTCCTGCGCTGAGAGCTATGTCCAGACAAAGTTGCAGAATTCAACAATTTTTACAGTTGTCTGGTTTTCAAAAAAAAAAAAAAAAAAAAAATCAGATAAAGTAAATTGTTGGGAATGGCGGGGGGGGGGGAGTTAGCACCAGAAAAAGTGTGTTTCCTACCCTTGCCAAAGTTAAAAATGACTGAATGGATCTTGTTCATACTTTCCGATAACAAATCACCTTTGGGCAAAGACCAAGCATGGAAAATTTCAACCTCAAAGGTGACTGTGTCCGAAAAGTATGAATGTGTAGAAAAAGAATGTTATAATTGGAACTGTATTGCAACCTTATCTGTGAAGGGTACTGCCAGCACCCACTAGAGTAAGTGCAAAGTGAGGCACTTAAGGAGAAGAAATAAACAACACGGATACTAAAATGAGGATGGTTGGAAAGCAATATAAATCATACTTCATTTCCTGATTTTTTAAAGGTTTCAGGTGAGCTGAAGCACTCTAAGACTGGGCATTCTTAACTTTGTGCTAATGAAGTTTAGGGACTGTTAAACACTAATTCACATGCAGCGTGTATGAGTATATAAAATATTTGAAGCACTTTAGAATGAAAAGTGCTGAATATCTCAGACTTATTGCTCTTCAGTTCACTATACCTAGTTTTGTATCTGGGCTGACTTTTTCTTGTGTGGGTGACTTCCATTTATTACAGCGAGTGCATGGCAATACCCTTTATAGTTCAGGTTTCAAAAAGGTTCCAGTTTAAGTAAAGGGCAGGCTGGATGCTCCAAGTGGTCTCTTCAAGGCCATGAGTTGGAAAGTATTATCTTCATCATCTGAACCAAAATAAAGGGAACCAGTGAGACACTTACACCCACAAAACCTTGTTAACTGTCTTGCGTGTGGTTGCATGGATAGAAGAGAGAAGAATTTGGTCCCAAATTTCCATGCAATGGAGTTTCTGCAGAAACTTTTACATATATGTTAAAGGAACAATCAGGCATTTGAAATATAGTGAAACAAAGCCCTCCTGCTACCAAGCTATTTCACAACCACAGAAATAGCCTTGCTACTGCAACGCCACCATGGAAGTTGTGTGATAGTCTCAACATTTGTAATGTCCAATAAACAGATGTTAAAGCTGTATGGGAGCTGAGCAGACCCAGGAATTGTACATTTAACATCTAGAAACCTAACTACTACACTGTCATTGTCTCTAATTTACACAGAAAGAAGAAGACAAAACTACAAAAGCAGTCTGTTAAATTCAGATCTCAGGCTACTGATAAATATTTGTTTTGTGTCTCAAATAACTAGCCATTCCATTCTCTGAGAATCTTGAAACATCTATGAGAACTGTAAAGACAATCGAGTGCACAGCCCCTAGAGTACTCTTAGTCCGATCCAGATTTTCCTGCATTCCCCAACTGCATTTTGTGCCCCCTCCATGCCCCATTTCAAATCTGGTCCCTTGTGTTTGCTGATGATTCATTACATATTTACAGAAAGAAACAGAAAGCTCTTAGAATTGTCTTTATTTTGGTTCCCCTATTTGGAAGACTTATTGAATGTGTGCCTAGATGCTGACTTTGCAAAGAAAAGGCTAATTTTGTACTACTGGTTATACACTTCAAGTATTGATATTAAACACCCTTGCTACAGATGACTTCCTTAAGAAGCTCTCTGTAGATCTCTGCTGATTACATAATGGCTTCATTATCAGTAAAGACTGTTTGTTTGCCTTTAAAATTAAAAAACCTCCTACTATCCTGATTGATCTCACAGAGTAAAACATTCCATCAACCTGATGCCAGATAAGCAAAAATAACACCACCCCTTCATGAACTGTGGCTAAGAGACAAACCAACACAAACCCCTGGCTACTTTGTGTATCATCATGACATGTAAGGTAATTGTCTTTCTTAACACCCCAAAAACCCAGCTAATCAGTACTCTAGTACCTATTCACTGAGAGTAGAGTTCACACCTGTACGGGGCTCTTCCACAAATAAGAACTATTTACAACTCCTCTTAAGATTCCTATTGTGGGCTTAAGTGGAATTTAAAGTAATGCACCTGGTTTTGGTGAATCCTCAGTACCAGGATAAATTTCAGTTTGAAAAAAATTTCAGAGTATTTGTTCAACATAGCTAGGTTTCCAGTCCAAGAGAACCTTACTTTCCATTCTTTTCATGCCAACATTACCTCAGGCCCTCTTCTTTAGACTTTTCTTGCTAATGCATAAATCCACCATAACTTTTGCCGTTTCATGAACTCAGAATAACACACTTTTCAAAAACATCAGCAAAATGGTTTTTAATCTTATTAAAAGAAAGGTAAATTAAACCAGTGTTTGTGGCCTAGAGATAGGATAGTGGAAAGGGAGTGAACTCAAACATCAGGGGCATATGGGGAAGGGGTCCTTGTGTGACTCAGTCACCTAAGGCCAGTTATGAAGCTGCACTGATGAGCTCTGAATGGGAGATATGATCCAAAAGTGGATACTGGATGACATAGTGTAACCTTATAAAGATTAGAGAGAGGGGGAGTGTACTGAAGAAGTAAAAAGTCCTCCAAAGTAATTGGTGTACTCTAACAGTTGGGTAGGACTCTGTTAACCAACCCAAGCCCTCTTTCACAGTCATGCTTCTGTAAAACTAATTATGTCTAATGCTTTAGGTTATGATTAACCTTTAATAGAAAATCCTAAAAGAAAATGGGCTGATTCAGAGGGGAAAGAGGACCTATGAAAAATAACAATCTACATGTAAATAGTGTGGTAACTTTTAGAGGTGGGCCAAAACTGACAGAAAAGCCTGAGTCTCTTCAAATTGAGGCTTTGTTCTTTTCTTCTCCTCTTAACAATGTATTGAAATGTTATTTTGAGTGACAGAATTGATGCCAACATAGAAACAACAAAATCCTAGCTAAATGGTTGGTTGGAAGGGGTTTAATTAATCCCCCCCACCACCTGGAAATCATGTAATCTATAGCATATGTCTATAGCGACAGAAATGTCTAGATACTTTTAAACTTAATTTTGACCTTTAGAAAATACACAGACAGAAACTATGGGACTCACAAGAAAGTCTTCTGTTAGCTGAAGCCAAGGGGATCTGATTCTTCCCCACACCTGTTTTTCACTGGTTTACTACCACTGCTTCAGGGGAGTTTTTTCTGACCGAGAAGTATTAGAGCCAAATAAGATATATAACAAGATGCATGACAACAGAAAGCAACATACTAAATAAGGGCCAATGCATTAGTCCATTTAAAGGGATGAATTTAAGCTTGAACTATGAAGTTTTTCTAGTTTATGTTACAGCCTTACCATGATTTAAATGTCGCTACTGCATTGAATAAAAGAAATTGTAATGCTGCACTTGCAGATAGAAGGGTAATAGGATTCATCATTATTCAAGTGATAGGAAAAACAGCTGTGCATTTTCCTGTCCTGTTGGCTCAAAGTTCTGTGAGTAATCCTCTCTATTTTATGATGTTTAGGAGTCTGTGGGTCATACTTCTGCAAGTTCTCCCATGTATTTAATACATATTCATAGGGTAGAAGGACAGCAGCCAGAATACACACACTTTTTTTAATTTTTACAATTTGTTTGCAGATTGTGTGGCTTTATCGAGGCTTTACTTGCTAATATTACATTCTTCCTGCAGGATACTGCAGGGGCTGGAAAAACCAAAACACCTCATGTGTTTGTAGTAGATTAAAATTTTTACACAATCCAGGCACAATAAATAAAGAAAAAAATCCCAAATAATCTTGTCCCTTATAAACAATCTACCTATATTCTGTAGCTCTGCTAACAAATTATGACTGAGAATATTTTAAAATGCAAGTCTGAGGAAAAAAAAGAAATTTAACTCAACTGGTGTGTGGATTTTCCAGGGAGACTCTGTTTTAAGTGAGACATCTGCAGCCACTTTAACCTTCACTTCTTTGTGAGCCCTGCTTTTACCATCAGCCAATTAGTGAACTCTAGAGGACAATCTGGGTCAAGCTATACCACATATCTCAAATCCTCATTAACGCTAATTAGTGCTCAATAGGTTAATTGGTGGTGAAGCTCATCTTTTTTTAATTACTCAAACAAATGAGCCAGCGGGACCTTGTGGTCAGCTGTGAATTATTCTGTTTGTTTTGATGCACCTCATTTGAATGTGTAAAGCCAGATGTTTGTTGCCCAGACTTAGGGCCTGTTTGCTTTTGTTGAAGGAAAAAAGAGACAAAAAAACTTTTTAGCTCGTTTAATTGGTGTCTTAGCTGAAATGATAAAACAATTAAAAATCAGATGCAAGAATGATTATGGGCATGGGATAGAAAACGTCATCATTTGGAATGATAAAGTACCACCTTATATCCGTCCCTTCAATTCCTTATAATATTTTTGAAAAACAGTGCAATGTTACTGAAATAGTCCAAGAAGAGTCATACAACTTGAAAATGGTTGAGACCTAATAAGTTGTCTTGACCATCTCCAGAAGCCAGTGTAAGGAAGTTCCCTATACAATAACCTATATATAATATATATTCTCTATTGTTAATTCATAGAATCTAAGGCTAGATGGGATCATTATGTCTGACTTGAATAACACTGGCCATAGAACTTTCAAAAAATAATTCCTGTTTGAATTACAGCGTATCTCTTAGAAAAACATTCAATCTTGGCTTAAAAATTGGTAACAATGGGAAATCCACCATAGCCCGTGATAAGTTGTTCTAATGTCTAATGATTGTCTCTTAAAATTTTTCGCCTTATTTCCAGTCTGAATTTGTCTTACTTGAGCTTCTATCCAATGGATCTTGGTATATCTTTGTCTGCTAAGGTGACAAGCCCATTATCAAATTTTTGTTCCCCTGGTAGTTACTTTGAGACTGTGGTATTAACACTGTCTATGTCAAGGTAAACAGATTGAACTCCTTGAATCTATCACTATAGGGCAGGTTTTCTAACTCTTTAGTCATTCTCATGGCTCTTTGCTGAACCCTGCTTCACTTGCTCAACATCCCTCTTGAACTGTGGACACCAGAACTAGACGTAGTATTTCACCAGCAGGTGCACCAGCTCTAAATCATATGTAAAATAGCTTCTCTACTCCCACTTAGGATTCCCCATTTATGTATCCAAGGATAGCATTGGCTCTTTTAGACCCAGTGTTGAACAGGGAACCTATGTTCTTATTCAAGCGCTGCTCACATCATTCTATTACAGGTGTCTACCTACCACAGCGCATGGCTGGCTGGAAGACTTTTGCCTTAGCCTATCAGTGCAGGGTCAGTGGCCAAGCCCCCCTCTGTGCCATGTACCACAGCTATATATATGACCCTGCCCTTGCCCCTCTCCAGTTCCTTCTTTCCGCCCTCAGCGACAGTACTGGAAAAGCCCACCCTTGCATTTGATCTTAATCTTTTATGTTTAATCTAGAGAACCTGTTTCTAGGCATCACTCCTCCACGGTCCAGTACCACTACCAAATCCTTCCAACGTCTGGAGTTCCAACGCTGTACCAGCTCATCACCAACCATGCCCGGCTTCAAACTATACGCAGACTGCAGCAAGGCCTTCCCATTGAGTGACCTTCACGAGAAGTGCCTGAAATGCCTGGGTGAGTCCCACCAGGCAGATAAGTGCTCCGTCTGTCGCTCCTTCAAGAGAAGAACCCAAAAGGACAGGGAGCTTAAGCTGTGTACCATGGCACTGGAGCAGGTCCTGCATCTGGCACCTAGTACATCTAGGGCGCAGAAAGGCCCATCAGCACCACGTGCAAAGTAGACACCGGAGCCTCCATGGCGCCGCTCCCCAGTGGAGCAGAAGAAAACCCACACAGAGTAGCACTTGGGTCCGAGCTCCCTGCCGCCACTTCCACGCCAGGAAAAGGATCAGGTGCAGCTGCCTGTGCCATCAACACTGGAGGCCTTCGAGGTGGCAAAGGCCTTGTTTCAGCTGCCCACCCCCACTCCTCTTAAGCCTAGGTAGCCTAAAGGCAAACCAGCCTTCCTTTCAAAGGTGTGGGCGTCCTCGGAGCGTGGCACTTCACCAGCATGGCAATCAGGGAATGATAAGAGTCCTTCCATGTCACCAAGGGCTACTCTGGCACTGGGGATCTCTCCTACTTCTCTACCCTCAGGGCCAGAGCAAGAGGAAGAAGGGAACTATCTGACCTTGTCCCCGGAGTCCTCAGTGGAGCATTCTATCCTGCGTTTGCAGGGCTATCAATGCACGAGGTCCAAATCCAGCTCCCCCGATGCCTCCAGCACTGACTCCCAGCGCCAGTGGTCCCCATCATCACTGGCATCAACCCTGTCAGTTTCAAAACCAGAAAGGAAGCATCACCAGAAATGATCCCCGACACCGCCATGACGTGGAGGTTCACGCGCTGGCTCATTGGCACAAGTGGGCTCAGCACAGACATCAGCCCTATCCACATCCCTGGCACCGGATAAAGGCGATGGAAGATCTTGCAGTCACTTGTGTATCTATGACCGGCATCACCATGACAGAGGCTGTTCCCTAGCATGGCAGGACTCGGCACCGAGGTCATTCAGTGAATGGTCTAACCAGTGGTTGGACTGGCTTGCAGAGGACGAGGCCACAATACTGTGCTCTTCCAGAACACCCTCCTCTAGAGCCTTCCACTCCCTCCGGGCTTCAGACAAGGAGTTCGACCCTGGCATCAGTAGTTCCCAGCACTGTACCTCAATGGTCATGTCATCTTCCTCTCCAGACAAGGCCGCCTAGCAAAGACCTCTGGCCTATAGGGATGACCCTTGCCCCCACCAAGATCTCCTGTGCCACATGGTGGTGAACCTGAACATAGAAATAGAGCTTGCCAGGGAGAACTGTCTTGTTAGTATGACCGACATTCTTTGTTCCATTTAGCCATATTAAAAAACATATTGTTTGCTGTGCTCAGATTACCAAGTGATCAAGATCGCACCATATCGCTGACCTTATTTACCCAATTGTTGTGTCATCTGCAAACTATCAGTAATGATTTTATGTTTTCTTCTAGGTCACAGATAAAAACGTCAAATATCAACACATTGACCCTTGTGGTCCCCTCTAACCTTATCATTCTATGTGTTTCATTACTTCAGTTGTTCCTCATTAATCTGTCCTGACTTGCATGAGAACATTCTGTTGATTGCCATCAGTTGGGCAACACCTTCCTGTTATTGAGGTACCCTGAACCTATGCAGTATTCCAAGTGTGGTCTCACAAGAGAAGTTTGTAAACAAACAGGGTGCTTGCAAAAAGCAGGGAGCAAAGCAGTTCCAAGACCATCACTCTAGTCGAAAGAAGGAACTAAGGGCGGGCAGGGTCAGCCCTACCTATTATACTGCAACCTGAGTGTGGAACTCAAGGAATTGTTGACTGCTGACCCTGTGGGGACAGGCTAAGGGCAAAAAGCTTTCTGATTGACTGTGTGCTGTGGCACATACACCCCTACAGTAGAATGGATGTGAGCAGCACACAAAGCAGAGGGACACTTACAGGTACAGTAAGTAACCCTCCCAATGCACTTTCAGGTACAGTTTATGGCCCAGTCTTGCAGACTTTCCATGTGGATAAATTCACACACCTGCACAGAGTCTCACTGAAAGCAGAAGCAGTACTAACAGCAACAAAAACTCAATCTTAGCAAGTGAGCACTGGGGGCAGACATGCAAAGTTAAGCGCATGGTGTGTTGCTATTTATGGGAGAAGAATGAGATTGTGGTTAAGGCTTTGTGCTACAGTGTGAGGGATATTATTATTAAGTTGTGTGTTTTCTTTGTCTGTTGGAGGTAGAAAGAAATTTCCTCTGGAGGTGCAGTCTATCAGTAGCAGTGTGGGTGTTATAGTATAGCAAAGGGGTGTCTCTTAGCTTGGGATTTCCTTTTAAGTGGCTGTGTTAGGTGATATCACACCTAAGCAGCCTTAACTTGTTTGAAATAAGTTTTTGGTTTGGGGTATTATTAGATACTTATTCCTTTCAAAAGAGTTTCCTTGTAATTACAAGTTCATGAGATAGTGCTTGACTGGGCTTAATCCAAAGCCCATTTCAGTTAATGTAAGTTCTTCAAGCGCTGCTCACAGTCATTTTGAATTAGGTGTTTACATGCAGCAGTGCACGGATGCCCGGAAGCTTTTTGCCCTAGCCTGTCTCTGTAGGGTCAGTGGCCAACACCCCCTCTGTCCTGTGTGCCTATGTAGTACATAGGTGCCCTGCCCCTGCCCCCCTTCAGTTCCTTCTTTCTGCCCTTAGCAATTGCCCTGGAAATGCCTGCTCTTCCTTTCCAGCAAGCGCCTGCCTTTTCTCCGCTTTTGTCAAACTTCATTGATGCTCAACTGGGACAACTTATTTATATCCATCTTCCCATGGGGTTCCAAATGCACTGATGGTTTGACATCCCTCTCGCGTGAAGACTCCACGTGTGTTGGCACCGAGTCAACCATGCCAGGCTTCAAGCCCTGTGTGAGCTGTAGTAAGGCCTTCCCGCTCAGCAACCCACATGATAGATGCCTGAAGTGCCTTGGAGAGTTCCATAGGACCAACAAATGCCAGATCTATCAGTCCTGCAAGCCTAGGACCTAGGCAGAGTGGGAACAGCGCCTCCAATCCATGGTGCTCGAAGAGGCCCTACGGCCCACAATGGTGCTGAGCACCTCCACTTCGGCACAGGAGATCATGGTGCTGTGATCCCACTTGGCACTGACCCAGCCCCAGCACTGCGCCCCATCCAGGAAACCAAAGAAACCAAGCACAGGGTCGGAGTCCACCCAAAGGGAAGCCATGCCATTGGTGTAAATCCAGGTCACCAGCACCAAGACCATCAACAGTGCAGCAGCCTGAGTCGCTCCTGATCCCATCTGTGCCAGAGGCCTTCAAGGCTGCCAAGGCCCCCCTGCAGCTGCCAATCCCCACTCTGCTGAGGCTGGCAGTGTCCAGGGGTAAACTGGCCCTCCTCTCCAAGGCGTGGTCAGGCTTGAGGCACAAACCCACCCCCTCGGCACAGAAAGAGGCAGCTCAATTAGGTGCCCAGTGAAGCAGTCGGACTCTGAGAGCCCACTCCAAGCTCTCCAGAGCATCGACCTGGGGGTGATTGGCACAGCCCCTCAGTGCTGCAGACACAACAGTCCCCCTCACCTCATTCGGGGGACTCTCCATCTGCTGCTCCTCTGAAGAGGCCTTCTACTTCCCTCTTCTTGAAGTCTGAGTCTGGGAACAACGGAGACTACTTCTGTTTCTCCCTAGAGACCTCCCATCAGGACTGTTCCTCGGTGTGGTCACAAAAATCTTGCTTCACCAAGTCCAAATTGGGTTCATCAGAGGACTCTGGCTCACAGCACCTATGTAATCAGTCTTGATGCCACCGACCCTGGCACCGACCACCACCAAGCTGGCAGCTAAGTGCAGGAGGAACCATTCTCCAGCACCCTCACGGCACAGAGAATCTCAGGCCCAGGCCCAGGCCCTGGCACTGACCACCCTGGTGCCAACCTCACCACACGACGCACTGACAGTGCCAACATGCAAGAAAGGCCATTCACCAAGGCCCACCCAGCATAGGGATTCCAGCTGTCACTGATCACGGGACTGAACAACTTCCTGGGACTTGGCACTAAGAACTTTTAAGGACTGGTCAGCACAATGGACTGACTGGGGCACCGGGGAGTCCCCAGGCTCTTCAAGGCCCACCTCACTGAGGAGATTCTGGTTCACAGCAGTGTCAGATGAGGAGTCAAAACCTGGGGAACAGCAATCCAGTTCCTGCCGTAGTATCTTGTGGGTCATGCCATCCTCATCGCCTGGTGAAGCAGTATATCAGAGATCCCTGTCATTTAAGGAAGACCCTCACGCCCAGCAGGAACTGCTAAGGCACATGGCTGCAAACCTCAACCTACAAATCGATGTGGTCAAGCAGGACTTTGATTTTGACCCGTTCTTCAACATTGGCGACATAGCACCCCCAGCTAGGGTGGCAGTTCCCCTACATAAGGGAGTCCTAAGGATCGCCTGAGGTAGGTGGCAAATGCCATCCTCAGTCTCCCCAGTATCCAGGGGGGCAGAGAGGAAGTACCATGTCCCTGCAGACAAGTACAGCTTCCTTTTTAACCATCCCACCCTGGGCTCCCTGGTAGTGGATGCAGTGAACCAGCAAGAACGGCAGGGCCAACCAGGTGCCACACCGAAAGCAAAGAGGTAAAAAGCTTGACCTCTTTGGCAGAAAGATGTATTCCACTACAGCCCTGCAGTTGCATATCACAAACTGCCAGATCCTCTTGGGCAGGTACCTTTCTAACCTGTGGAAGATCATGGAGAGGTTCAAGGACCTCATCCCTTCCAGCCACTCCCGGGACTATAACACGTTGCTGGAGGAGGGCTTTCTGGCTGCACGGGACATGCACCTGCCATGCTGGGACTCCACAGATACAGCAAGCTGAGGGGTGGCATCAGTGGTTGCCATGAGCAGGGTTGTCTGGCTGCAGGGATTGGGACTATCACCTCAAATGCAGTAGTCCATTCAAAACCTCTCTTTCGAGGGACCGCTTCTGTTTGCAGAATTGATGGATTCTAAGCTGCATGGTATGAAAGATTCATGTGCTACCCTAAGATCATTGGGTTTGTATACCCCACAGGTGGCCAGCTGCTCCTTCAGCCAGCAGCAGCCCCAGCAGCAGCACCAGCAGCATCATCTGCAGCAACAATGGCAGGCGTCCCAGCACCAGTCCTTCCAGGCCTCCCTACGCCCCTATGAGAGAGGGGATAGAGACAGAGACAGAGGCAGGGATGGAAGGGGTTCCAATCCTCAGGGGAACATGCAGTCATCCCACGGAGGAAACTATAGGTCCTGCACACCAAACCAGAGGCAGAGGTTTTGACCTCCTACCTGTGGGCCACGCCAACAGCAATGCTGACCAGACCCCATCTTTCCAGAGCCACCTAGTCACGTTCCATCACCAATGGGTCAAAATCACGTCAGACCACTGGATCCTGGACACAGTCTCTCAAGGCTATCCATCCAGTTCAGATCCAGACCTTGGGACCAAAAACCACCCCCTTACCATAGCAGCATGGACCCCTCTCACAAATCTCTGCTAGAATTGGAGTGCCAAAGGCTCCTGTCTCTGGAGGCAAAAGAAAAAATCCCAATAAGGGAGCGAGGGAGGGGCTTCTACTCCCACTACTTTCCGGTCATGAAAGCAAGGGGGGGGGCCTGTACAAACACCTAAAGAGAATAACCTTCTGAATGGTATCCCTATCTCAGATTATTCCCTTCTTAGACCCTGGGGACTGGTTTGTGGCCCTCAATTTGAAGGTCACATACTTCCGTATCTCAATAAAGCAAGGACACAGAAGGTTCCTCTTTCGTGGTGTTGGGAACTATTTTCAGTTCACTGTGCTCCCATTCAGCCTCTTGCTGGCCCCAAGGGTTTTCACAAAATGCGTCACGGCAATGGCAGCTCACCTGAGAAAACAAGGGGGCAGAATATACCAGTATCTGGATGACTGGTTCTTAAGGGGAAGGGCCAAACACCAGGTCCACTACAGCAAGCACATAACCTGAAACCTGTAGCAAACTAGGCCTCCTATTAAACTTAGAAAAATTGAAGTTCTACCCCTCGTGAAAAATAGAATTCATAGGGGTTGAGCCAGAGTCAATAAAAGCAAAGGCCTTGCTTCCCCTATCAAGGTTTTGATCCATATATATCATTATTTCAGAGCTGAGAAGCATCTCCATGATCATCACAAGGTGCTGCCTACAGCTGCTGGGCCACATGGCGGCCTCCACCCATGTGATCAGGACAGCTCACTTGCACATGAGGCTCTTACAGCTATGGCTGGCCATGAGTTTCCACCCGCATTGTCACTCCCTGAACCAGGTGGTTACTATCCCAAAGGGGGCACTGAACCAAATAGGCAGGGGCATTGCTAGCTCTGGACACATGGGGCTTGTGCCCCAAATCCCAGTGCCAGTGCCCCGAGTCCTGGCCCTCAGCCCCCCTACCTCTTCCGGTCTCCAGCAGATCTGGGGCCTGGCCACCCGTGGTGGCTGTGGCCACTTCTGTACCATCATAGGCCAGGCCACCTGCTGTGGCAGCTGCTGCTCTATGCCCTGTCCCTGGCAAGGATCCAGGGCCAGGCTGGTGGCCGCAGGTGCCCCAGGCCAGGTCAGCCCGAGCACAGAATTGGGGCCGGGGGCGGGGCCCATGGCCAGGGGGCAGGGCCAGGGCCCGAGCCCTGAGTCCTTCCCCAGAGCAGCATGCCCCTGCAAATAGGCGTATGGTAGGACCTGGAGTTTGCGTGCAGAGGGGTCCCATTCGAAGCCCAGAGCCCCTCAATCACTCTGATCACTGATGTGTCAGATCGGGGTAGTAAGCCCACATCTTGGGGGGCCTGTCCAACCAAGGGATGTAGCCACAGGAGAACAGCACCCTTCACATTTGTGTGAAGGAACAAAGAGTGAACTGCCTAGCATTTGCGGCCTTCCTAGACAGGATAAGGGGGAAAGCTATCCACGTACTGACAGACAATACGGCAGCCATAGTTATACGAATCACCGGGGGGGGGAGTTCACTGACCCGCCCTGTGTGAGGAGGCGTTCTGCCTGTGGGATCTGGCATTGAAGCACAGCTTCACCCAGATAGTCTCCCACCTACCAGGGCAAGGAACTCCCAAGCAGCCACACTGAGCAGACAGTTCTACTCCCAGTACAAGTGGTCTGTCCACACAGAGGTAGCAAATCACCTCTTCAGGCTCTGGGGTTAACTCCCAATAGACTTATTTGCCTCATGAGCAAACCACAAGTGCAGTTGATTCTATTTTGCTCTCTCAGAGGGAAGGAGACTGGCTCGTGTTCAGATGCCCTCCTGATAGACTGGGGGGTGGGGGGTGCCCTCCTCTACATTTTTCCCCCCATCCCATTGATCCAGAGGGTGCTATCAAAGATCAAATGGGCCAAGGTGGACATAATTCTAATAGCTCCAGCCTGGCCTCACCAACCATGGTATGCCATCCTATTAGACCTCTCAGTAGCCCCACCTGTAATCCTTCAGCTTAGGGAGGACCTGCTCACATAGGACTCCAACCACTTGCGCCACCCAGACCTGGGGGTGCTACACCTGACAGTGTGCAGGCTGCAAGGCTGAGCCTCTGTGGGAGGACATGCTCAGAGAAAGTACAACGGGTCTTCTTTTGGTAGCAGAAAATCTTCCACAAGAGCCACTTACAGTGCCAGGTGAAAATGCTTCTTGTTTTGGGCCTAGGAACCCAGAGCAGACCCCCAAGTCCACCCCAATCAAATTAATACTGGACTACCTCCTAAGCCTAAAGAAGAGCAGCCTCACACTCCACTCTTGCAGCATGCACTTGGCAGCAAGTTCAGCACTGCACAATACTTTCGTCAGGGTAACCACTTGCTCTCATCCCATGACTTCGAGATTCCTGAAGGGTGCAAGAGAGACTTTACCCCGGGGCTCGGGAACCAGTCACCCAATGGGCCTTAACCCTGGTGCTAGAGGAACTCACAAAACTGCCATATGAGCCTCTCAGCTCTTACACCTTGCTATTTTTGTCATGGAAGGTGGCCTTCCTGGTGGCTATCGCCTCAGCTAGTTGAGTCTCTGAGCTAAGCACCCTCTCCTCAGAACCCCATACATGGTTTTTCACATGGACAAGGTTCAGCCTCATCTACACCCGGCCTTCCTGCCTAAAGTTGTGTCCCCCTTCCATGTGAACCAGGGCATCTGTCTATTGGTCTTCTTCCCAGACCCGTCACAGAGAATCAGAGAAAGTGGCATACCCTTCATGTAAAAAGGGCACTTGAGATCCCTATCGAGTAAACCAAGCCCCTTCGAAGAATGACATAGCTGTTCGTTGCAGTTGCTGAGTGCATGAGGAAACAACTATTAACCACACAACACATTTCGTCCTGGATTATGAACTATATTAAAGACTGTTACCAGAGAGCAAACCTTCTCCTTCCTGGGAAGATCAGAGTGCATTCGACCAAAGTGCAAGTGTCCTCCACAGCATTTCTCACCCAGGTCCTGATCCAGGAAATCTGCAGAGCGGCAACCTGGTCCTCAGGACATACCTTTGCATAATATTGTGCAGTTGTCCAGCAGGCAAGGGATGGCTCAGCCCTGGGCAGAGCTGTCCTTAGAGTGGGGATGTGAGCAGCGCTTGAAGAACAGAAGGTTACTTACCAGTAAGCATACTTCTTCGAGATGGGCAGCTCACATACATTCCACAGTCTCCCTCCATCCCCACTTTTCAGAGTTAGCAGAAAGAAGGGACTGAAGGGGAGCCAGGGTCAGGGCCACCTATATACCGCGCAGGTGTGTAGAACAGAGGGGGTGTTGGCCACTGACCCTACAGAGACAGGCTAGTGCAAAAAGCTTCTGGGCATCCATGTGCTGCAGCACAAAGACACCTAATTCAGAATGGATATTAACAGCCCATCTTGAAGAAGAACGCTTACTGATAAGTAACCTTCCATTCCTTAAGCAGGAACTGTGTTTTCCTGGGTGTATACACAGCATCTATCATGAAAGAACACTGATCCTGCTTTGTGCCCTGGAATGCTAAAGGAATACTGCTAATATTCATAATAATAAATAAATAATGCAAGTATTGTTTTTAAAGCTTTGGAAACCATTTAAAAAAACTATGCAAAACCAAGCTCTTTCAAGTAGTATTTTTTTAAAAAAAAAACCCACAACAAACCTTTGCATATTCTTTAAAGAAGATTCTGTGTCAGAAATAATTTAATATATGTGTATAGCCTAAGGCAGCATTGCCCAGCCTTTTTGACTTCCCTGGGATAGCTGTGTTAGTCTGTATATGCCAAAACAACGAAAGCTTATGCCCACTTCATCAGGTGCAGCCCACAAAAGCTTATGCCCACAGAAATTTGTTAGCCTATAAGGTGCCACAATACTTTGGTTATTCTTGGTGAGAATGTTGTTATTTTTCTTTTCTGCAGACCCTTTGTAGAAGCTTCTGGCCTATGGGTTTCCAAATTATGGGTCTTTCAAACATTCAAACCTGAACACAAAGAAACCAGGGTCCTGCAAGGAATAGCCTCCTTCCACTGGGTAATAAGTGTCAATTTTGTAGGGTTGGCAGTCCAGAATGATTCCTGGATGCATACAGTTTGAGAACTTTTCATGCTGTTTATGTCTCTCTCCTGAGTACCCTCACCAAGTCCTGGCACACTTTATTAGTGCCATCTCTTTGTTGCTCCCTTAAACTTGTTCCCAGGAGGCCAGAGAGAATTTATAAAGGTTTCGCTTTTTGAAACCAAAATAAATAAAATGGAAAATACAGTAGATTGATAACTTCATTCAGAAGTGGCAGGTTTCTTTCATACAGATATATGAATCATTTGCCTTTATCTATAGTTCAGTGAGAATTCCTCAAAAGGGACAACAAAGTAATTTGGTCATTTCAAAAAGGCATAAGAAAACATTTTTATTCAAACAAAGGGCAATGCAGAAAGTATTTTGCCCTTGTGCCAGCTTTGCTCAGTTGTTGCTGGACTTTTGATAATGGTGAGGCACTGATAGAGACATAGAAAATTTATAGTTCAAATGCCTCTAAAGTGTAATTGGTAGGAAAAATTAAATAAGAACATAAGAACAACCATATTGGGTCAGAACCATCTAGCTCAGTATCCTGTCTTCTAACAGGGGCGATGCCAGGTGCTTTGGAGGGAATGAACAAAAAAAGCAATCATCAAATGATCCATTCCCTGCCATCCACGCCCAGCTTCTGACGGTCAGAAGCTATGGACACCCAGAGCATGGGGTTGTGTCCCTGTCCATTTTGGTTAGTAGCCATTGGTAGCCAACTTCACCAGGAACTTTCTAAATCTTTTTTGAACCCCTATTATAGTTTTGGTTTCACAACATCTCCTGGCAATGAGTTCCGCAGGGTGACTTTGCATTGTTTGAAGGAATACTTCATGCAATGCACTTCTCAGGAGAACTGTAATGTTCAGGGTTTCTTACAGCCTCAAGGTTCCCCCTCTAGTTTCTCATTTTCTTCTTTTCCTGCTCTTTCCAAAGCTTCATGATGCTACAGCTTTCCATCTGACAGAAAATGGCCGAAGGTGCCTCATTTTTTGGCCCATTATCAAAGCTCCATTTATCTACCAGGGGGACACCAGAGAGGGATGTACTTGGCTCACTTTCCCCACAGAGGCTATGCATCCTGTTTCTGTAACTTTCTCCATCCCAGCCCCCTCAGGGGAAATAAACTAAGGTCAAGACTAATATTCATACACTACTGCACAGTCTTCTGTATTGGAGACCAATCTTGCCTCCAGCTTTGTGCATTCGGGGGAAGGGTCTGAGATCTGACATAGAAGAGCCTGAGCCCTCTTTGCACTGTAGGGATTTAGGAAAGGAACCAGTTGCTGTTTGACATCCCCCCCCGCCCACTTCACATGATTAGCAGAAGTCACAAAGTGACATGAGGGAAAGAATTATACCCTTTGTCCTCTATGGATGTCTTCACTGTTAAGTCATCTGTGAGAGAATTTGACCCTTGAGATGAATCCAATGAACTGTAGGTGGAGAGAAAGTCGACAAAGATGCATTGCACATTACAGATGTTTCAGAAACGCTGACTGGCATCTTCATGTTTGAAGTACCAAAGGGGTGGCCATGTTAGCCTAGTTCAGCAAAACAAGGAAGGAGTCCTGTAGCACTTTTAAAGACTAACAAATGTATTTATCTCTTGAGCTTTCATGGGAGAAAATCCCACTTCATCAGATGCTTTGAAGATGCTTCAAAGCCTTTGACCAAATGGGATTTTCTCCCACGAAAGCTCATTTCATATATAAATTTGTTAGTCTTTAAAAGTGTCATAGGACTCCTTGAAAGTTTAAAGTAGTTAACTACTTCAGTGACAGAGAGTGGTCTGTTAAATCGGCAATAGACTTGTCTATAGCAGTCACAGCAGCATCCCTTGTAGTCCAAATTTTATATCCTTCATGGATATGAAATCCAAAGTCTCATCAAGAAAAGATATCTGGCTCCTTGATTCAGATATATTTACATACTCATTAGTGTATGTGTCTGGATTCTGATCTCCATGTAACCAGTGGCAGTCTCTGAAGTCCATGGAGTTTGTGAAAAAGGGTGTGAGAGGAGAAGAAATGCATGTTGAGATTTATATGCCTATAATTAAGGCCCTAGTCCAGCAAAACACATAAACTTGCATAGTTTTACATTTATAAGAAATCCCGCTGTCAATGTGACTACTACTGTGCTTAAAGTTATGTAGTTGCTTAAGTGTTCTGCTGGATCATGCCCACAGGATCAGTATTTTGTTCTGTGCGCTGAACTCACACTGAAAAAATTAATAGTTTTGGGCAAATATCCATGGCAAATAGTAGCTATTAATCTTATGCGAGACTTTATAGAGATTCACTGTAGCTGTTCCTTCATCTCTGTCTCTTTTGGTTGGTCAGTGGGTTTGTTTTTCTCCACTAGTTTGTATCTGCATGTGGTAAGAACTGAATAAAAAACTAATTTTAGACTCACACAGGATGAGAATTGAACTGCAGAAACTGAAGGCCTTTTTTGTTGATGCTGTGTTTGTTTTGTTTTGTTGTTGTTTCTTCAAAAACTGGACACAATTTGTACTTTCCACTGGGGAAAAACTGAGTTGTATTTATGAAAGAATTATGGTGGGTTTCTTCTATGGTTGTTTCAAACTATGGCGCAGGTGTGATAGATGCCTCTAACATACGCTTAAGTAAAAACACATTGCTGCTTCTCTAAGGCAGGTTTTGGGAGCCAAGAATTGGGCACATCACACAAAGGAAGTTTTTATTACATATTTCAGCAAGGGTGGGATGCCAAGTTCAGTACAGTTATGTCCAAGTCCAAGATATCAGGCTCCCAAATACCACAATGATGGTTACCTCAGAGAAAGATAAAGCAGGTGTACACTTATACAGGTATGCCTTTAAAAAAAAGGAGTCCTGTTATCCTAGAACAGACGTCTCAAACACATGGCCCATGGGCTGTGTGTGGCCCCTAAAGCTATTTTCTGTGGCCCGTAATGACACTATTGTCACCAATATTTGCAATATCATTGTATGAAAAGGTTTTAGTGATGTGACTCTCAGCTAATGTACTAGTCCTCATGCGGCCCTCATTGTGATTTGAGTTTGAGACCCTTGTCCTAGGAGAACCATGATGGTGGTGTCCATTATAAAGAAATTTTAAAGAATTGTTCTTTTTTACAGTGTAAGTGTTTTATTTAACAGGCATAGGAACTCACTATGTTTGTTTGTTTGTTTGTTTGTTCCAGCCTGAATGAACGTGATCATTTGTTAAAAAGGCTTGGCAGAAAAACTCCTCCAAGCCTTTTCCGAGCCCATTCTGTCCAGCAAGGTGTATCACGTAAGTAATGGGCCAGACGTGTTTCTCAGCAGTGAGTTCCAGATGATTGAAGGGGAATATGATTATTTTTTAAATTAAAATTTAGGTGGAGATAATCTGTTACAAAAACTAAACTGTCAATCAAGACTTGTACATTTGAAAGGCGAATTAGTGTATTTGGCCTCAGGTTTGTAAAGCTTGCATGTCAATAATTCCCTAGGACCCAATCAAGTGACTAAGTGACAAAATTCCAGTGCAGAAGTTCCTTAAATTTAAAATCCTGATGTTCTCAAGATCTTGTGAAATCAAAATCTTAACAGAACAAAAAGTGTTGAAATAGAGTGCTGCTTTAAATGGTGGCTATGTTTTCAAATTATGGTTATTAACCATGGTCTTTAAACTACAGAAGTAGTCCAATGACGCCATCTTACAAAAGTTCTAAATATTTTTAATAAAAACAGGCAATGGTCTTAATAGCTGTCTTTCTTGTACTCCTCTTCTTGGCCTTTTCTGAAGAAGTTAAGGGCAACCCCACCCCTTTCTGCTGCTGCTAAGGGAAAGCAATAGCATCTGTCACTGGATCTGAGATCATCAGATTATCCTACTGCATAGGGCCATAAAACAGCCTTGTGCTTTTGGCAATTCTGTTTACTACGTCTGGATTTTCATCAGGGCTGCCCCAGAATTAAAAAGAATGTGAGAAATCCACAGACCAGAAACCCTGGGGAACCAAGAGCCAATAAGAGTTAAGAGACAAAATTGGATTTGCTAGTGATGGGTGTGGATTGTCTTTTATAGTCAGATAATTAATTAATCAACAGCATGCTCACCTTCCTAAGGGAAATAGCCCCAGCAGCTACCAAGATGCTGGTTGCAAGGTAGTGCTAAGACAAAAGGATTTGACTCCATACCATCCATTTTACTGTGATAAGTGTTTTTTGAAGGTGAGAGCTAGATCTTCTCAGGATTTCCACGGGTGGGGCACAGCTAAAGTGCATCTCTTCTCTGTACCCATTTCTTCAGCAGAACCATAACCATTCAGAAGGTCCTCAAACAGAGGAACTGGTGTGTTTCTGCTGCAGGTACTAGGGTAGAATTCAAGGATCCCATATGTGGAGCACTGGGATCCCTTACAAATATTGACGGGAGGATAGGAGCAAGGCTGGTGGATCCATTGCTGTTCAGATCCATTGGTTATTCTCCTCCATAGTGGGAGAGTGCACTGATTGCAGGGGCTAGAGCAGCCTTGTGGGTGCAGTAACTTTTGCAGACCAGCTCCACTGCCTTTGTGAGGCCTGGAAAGAAAGGTTTCATTTTCTCTTCAGCTTTGCTTGGCTCTGCTTCCAAGATCTGCTCTTTTATGTTCAGAAGAAAAGGATGCTGGTTTTATACATCTCTTCACACACACACGGGAACAAATATGCTTGAATCACTCTTTGAAGCAACTCCTGAGGAGATGACTGTCAGAATGAGCCTGTAAAAAGAATCGAGGAAACATACTAAAAACCCAACCAAAACAACCTTCAGACAGTACAAGAAAATTGGCATGTTTGTGTTATCTACCAGATCTGAACTAAATGCTCACAATTTTTAGAATGCATCTTCATGTTTTTAATAGGCTGATAAGCTTTGGGAAACAAGAATAAGATATCAAAATAAACTTTGATTCCGTTAGCTGGCGCCACATAAATTTAGATGATTAAGTGCTAAATGAGACAGTCCAGTCAGGACAAGTTCCAATCATATGTTTGTTTTTCACATGAATGTAAATTTTCATTGTGAAGTTGTTAAAACTAAAAGAGGCTTTTGTGGCAGCTCCATGATTCTCTAAAACTTCTGTCATCCCTTGTCAAACACTGCTTTCGAACGTTGCACAGCTGGTATATGAGCAAGGCCATGTGAACATGTGTGCTGTTTCCACAGAGCTAAATTGCAAAGAATGTGTAAATACTGAAAATTGTGAAAGGAAGCAGTTGGTGGTAGTTTTGTTGTGGTCATTATCTATTTTGAACCTGGCTTTCTAGACCCACTTATATGATTCCACTGGGCTACCAAGTTTTCAACCCAAGACTTTAGTCTATCCCAAAGCTTGATCATGTGACTTCAATTCAGCCTGGCATACTTGTATTTGAAACAGCAAAGATCATTAATTTTGTTCTGGTTGACAAGGCTGAGGCAACACCCTTGCTCTGTTAATGAGAGGGTGAGAATAAGGGCACTTTCCCATCAGAAGTTGTAAATTACTCAATACTGTAGCTTGGGGCGGGGGTGTTAAAAAACCTATTCCAAGATTTTATGCTATAAAACTATATTAAAATCCTGTAGTCTCAAAGTACATGGGAATGACATTGGTTCGAGGATAACACACAAAAACAAGTTCCAGAGGGGTAGTGATATTAGTCTAGTTCAGCAAAACAAGGAAGGAGTCCTGTGCCACTTGACTAACAAATTTATTTATCACATGAAAACTCACATAATAAATTTAGTCTTTAAAAGTGCCACAGAACTCCTTGTTTATTTTAAACACAAAACCAGTGATTTTTAGGGGTTACTTCTAATGGCAGTGGAAATGGGGGGAGGAGGGTGGCAATTCTATCCTCTAATGGCCATTTTTCTTTGTTTATGAATTGGGCACATCAGATGAAATGCCAGAAATGTTCTGTAGTTTAACTGTACTCTCAAGGTTCACATTGTTCTTTTCTGATTGATGTGACTTTTTGAAAGATTTATGAAAATTAACAAAGATTCTTCACTGAGCTTTGGATTTTGACACAAAGACCACTTAGGATTTCATTATCCTGTGGCTTTTAGTAGAAGAGCTTTGTGCCTTTTGTCAAGCTTATGTGCTAAAGATTTCTGCAGCCCCAAAAGATTTAGTGGCAATGAATAGAGTAGATGGTGCAGTGATTGCGGAATTAGCCTCCAGGAACTGATGCAGTTCCTGTCTGAGACACCTGTATGAAATCAGTGTTGGTGAGCTCAGCATGTCTGGGGATGGATTTCCCATTCCCATCTGCTTTCCAAAATCCCAGCAATAAGAGAAGCATCAAATCCCCCTAATTAAAAGGGGAGATTGGCCACAGGTGGGAATAGGTCTCAGAAACAGCAGGAAATGCTGCAAAGTTCCTCAAATAAATGGTGCTTATCATTTCCTTAAGTGTGTTGAGGGGAATTTGCCTTTCCATGGAATGAGAAGTGGTTTGACTCCTAAAACTCATGGTACCAAGGAATCTGCTGGTAACAGGGCTTTCCATGGCCTCCTGAGGCTTCACCCACCATGGTTCCTGCCTCCTCTGGCCCTTTTCTGACCCTCTGATAGCACAGCTCTCTGGTAGCTTACCAAAGAACTCATGGCAGGGGCATCGCTGGCTGGGGGAGGGACCCGGGGCACTGGCCCAGGCCCCGCCCCAGCCAGCAGGCCCCGTCCACCGCCTGCAGGCCCTGCCCACTGGCCAGGGACAGGGCCAGGCGCTGCTGTGCCGCCGCGGGTGGCCATGCCCCGCATCGCTGGCAGGGATGGGGCCACCGCGGCCGCGGGTGGCCAGGCCCCAGATCCCCGGCAGGGGACGGGGCTGCCGCGGCCGCCACAGCTGCCAGCGGCCAGGCGCTGGATCCTGGCCAGGGATGGGGCCGCCATCGCCACCGGTGGCTGGGTCCCAGATCTCCGGCCCAATTGGGCCGGAGATCCGGGGCACTGGCCCTGAGGTTCGGGGCACATGCCCCGGAGTGCTCAGCGCCAGCGACGCCCCTGACTCATGGGCTATGTCTACATCTAACTGCTTAGTAACTAAGTAGTTTGGAGTTAATTCAAATTAACCACGGATTAATTCGAACTAAGTGGAACTTTTTAGTTCGAACTAACTGTTCTTTTTTAATCAAACTAATAAGTTAGTTCAAACTTAAAAAACGCAGTGAGTTTGAACTAACTGCTTAGTTCAAACTGATTAAGTTTGAACTAGCACGGCTACATCATGCTAGTTTGAACTAAAAGTTGAGCCACGTTTGAACTAACTGTTCGAACTAACTAGTTTGCACTAAGCAAGCTTAGTCTGAACTAAAAAAATGTTTAGTTTGAACTAAGAAAAGCCTCGTGTAGACAGGGATCAAATTAGTCCAGATTTAGCCTCCTTAATCCAGACTAATTTGCTAGTGTAGACATAACCATTAAGTCAATTTCCAAAGCTTTTTCTGTAAGTTCACCCATCTTTGAAGCATCTGAGGAAGTGGGATTTTCTCCCATGAAAGCGCATGTGAAAAATAAATCTGTTAGTCTTAAAGTGCCACACGACTCCTTGTTGTTTTTTATAACCATGAAGGCCTCATAGCTGCAAAAAGGAGCTCTCCTCCCCAAATTCCAGTAACTCCCCCATCCCCAATTCCCTCTGAATCCCCACACAAATAGTTTCTAGAGACAAAAGGGAGAAAAGTGTTACAGAGGCAGCATTTCCCACATGCTTGGGAATCCACTGAACTCTTGTCCCCTCAGCCCCTGGAGGCCACATGGATCATTCCATAGGATTCCACAAGTGTACTCAGACAGAATTCAAAACACTCCTTGTCTGCCTCCTGTCAATATTAGGCTGTCGTTTGACCTAGCACGTACTTAAAAACAGTGCTGAATCCTGTTCCCCTTAATCCTTCCCACAAGAGAACTTACAATGAAATCAAGAGGAGCTGTGCCTGACTAGGGGTTGTAGAATTTGGCCCATATTTCCTAGTGGCAGAGAAAATAGCCCCTTCCTTTGACAGAGGAAGGTAACTACCCCAAGTAAATCTTAAGACAGGACATTTTACACCTCATTAATCAATAGAGAAACAGCACCTGTCATCTTAAGTTGGTTTCACAGCAGGGAGGTTGGAGAATAATAAATAATAATGTGTTCATGCCATTTATTGGGTCCAGAAAGAGGCTGCCTTCCTGCTATATTCCTCTTGAAACACGTTGATCTGAAAAACTATCAGGCTACTTCATGGAACTGTTTTTTTTTCTTTTTTTTTTAATTAATCCATTACTTTCTTTAAGTGTCAAGGCTTCACCACTGTTTTGGTCCAAATTCTATACAGCAAGTGTATGTACTTTTGTGATCTTTTAAAATTAACTTCAAAAGAAAAGGAATAGCAAGAGGAAGATTCCCTTAAATGATGTTATATCTGGTTCCAGTCTTCCAGAATGTGAATAGTTTGGTTTCTAGAGGGACAGAAACCTGAACATTCTTCTTTTTTTCCCCCTTTTGGATCCATTTTAAAATGTACAGTTTGTCACCACTGGGAAAATGAGCTGTGTTTTAGTGTGTTAATTAAAATGTATTAGTGGGCATGATTTAAAACTACTCATTATCCCAGTGCAGACAGACCACAATGAGTTATGTGAAAAGGGTCCATTGATGAGACATTACACGTGATTCATAGTAATTGGAGACAGGCTTTGCAACATTCTCTGAAGGTCCATGCTATTGGGGTATGTCAGACTAAAGCATGGAAGCAAGTTCCACAGTTGATAGGCTTCAACTGAGAGCTGCTTTGCCTCCAGCCGTTGGCCAAACAAATCCATGATCTCTCAGCACAAACATTCTTTTCCAATTGACCTAAGCTCAGCTGTCAAATAAGAGAGCATGAGGTGAGGTAGTCGCTAAAGTAAACCCCTTAAATATGTAACAATGCAACTTCCTTAATGGATTTCCTGAAATTAAGAGATCACCCGGGAATGCCTCATACTCTGATTCGGCAAGATGTTATGTCTGGGGGGACTCCTCCAACCACAAGGAACTCTGGCAGGCTTGGGGCCTGTATGTAGGCTGCAGTTCTTTATGTCTCTGATACAGCATTGTATTGAACAAAATAATCAGCTGACTATACTGAAAAAGATACTGTTAAACTGGAAACCTAGTAATGGGAGACTAGATTCTGATCTCCTAATAGCAGAACATGAAAGCTAACAAACAAGATGCTTTTAAAGTTCAATAGGTAGCCTGAGAATATGTGGAAACTGTGAAACTGTATATTTGATTAGAATGTGAACCTCTTCCTAGAAAATGAATTAAGCCATCAGATAGTTTAAAACCCTCCTGACCTAATGTCTTGAATAATTGAAAGGCTCAGAGTGCGAAATATGATGGGTCTTACTTCTGAAACAATATAGACTAGGTTCTTCTCTGAAAATTCCAAAGAAGCACTCGGCTAGACTTGCGGGAAAAGATCTGAACAATGAGAGCCTTGTTCCCAATAGAATGATAGGGTTGGTTTTAAAAGTCAGAGATGGGACAAGTTCAGACTTTCAAAAAATCCCATTGTAACTGGTACTTGGAAACTATTCTGTTGTTTTACATTGTATTTGGTAACAGTGGAAAGATCCAGGTCTATGAGAACCAACAACATTTAATCACATTCTCATTCTGCAAAGGGCGTAAATAGCTGCCTGAACGGTTTTAACTAGTTCATTAAAGACTGGCATAGTGTGACATATCCAGCTCTTATTGAGATCAACAGTAAAAGTGAACTGTCAAATGTTGAGCCGAGGCTGAGTGGAAAGAATGCATCTACCGGCTTCTTTGAGTGTCATGTAGTGCACAGAGCTGTGTAGTGCACCGCAGGACAAGTATAAATAGTAGTGCAGATGATGAAGCATGACTTAAGTGTGTAAAGACACGCCTGAAGTGCATGCTGGTATAAAGGCTTGTAGGACTCAAGAGTATGGGGATGGTTAATTGCAGTCTAGCTGTTTGGGCTTAGACTGGAGCCCAGGTTCTGGGACCTTGCCCAGCCTTTCCCATCTGCCTGTCCTTATCAGAGCCTGTCCTCACTGCTCTGAGAGCCTCCTGCAACCAGGAGCTGTTTAAGCCTTTCCATTCTGCCAAAGCCCTTCACTGACATGCAGCCATGTACTGCAGTGTGAATGCAGACTGCTTCTCACTGCAGCATCTGGCCACCCATACTCTACACGCTGCCGAAAGTGTAATGTGAACAAGATGTTTGTGCCAGCGATGCTAGGGGGCATGCCCTACCCATGATGTGCACTGCACACAGAGAGACTGGCATGCCAAAGAATGCCTTATGGGTCCTATGGTGTCTACCATTTGTTCTCTTAAACACCATCAAAGGTGTGTCCCACAGGCATTAACCTCACATGAAACAGTTTAAACAGGCATCTCTTTTGTCTGATATTGCAGCAGGATAGGACTCTTTTCCCCTTGGTTCCAGTATGAATGCACCTCTTAAAAAGTCAAGTGTTGAAAAGTAACTAGAAGCCTTATTCAATGTCATTTAAATAATCCTGCAGTTTTGAGAGATAATTGTCTGTGGATAATTGCCTGGGGTGTGAAGGGGATTGGCCATAGCTATAGCAGCTGGATACCACCTGAGGATCCTGCTGTATCAGGTAATCCTGCAGTTGATGAAGACAGCTCCAGGGTGCCATGCAAAGCTGCTCTAATTTGGAACAGGATATGGGCTACTACCTTGAGTTATTTAAGGCCAATCTTTCAGTCTTTATCCAAGATGATTCTCCATTGATTTCACTGAGATTTTTGCCTAAAGACAGCAGGATTATGGCCATTAGAGTAGAACAAACCCATTTAAAGCATTTGTTTGCAAGTGTGAATTCACCCTTGTAGTAATGTTTTGTAAATCCTCTTTCCTTGGCAAGCATCCAGTATGAATGGATTCTTTGCTAAAAGATGGTTTGAACTTTCTAAATTCATTTGTGCATTTTCAGTTACAGACAGGGAAGCCCACCTTCTTCTTCGAGTGCTGCTTGAATGCATTCAGTAATAGGTGTCTCCGTGCCGGAGCGCCGGATTGGTCAGAAAAAACTTGTCCTAGTCTGTCAGAAGAGGGGAGGCAGCCACCGCCCCTCACACCAACCGCGACAACATATACGGCCGCCTACCCTCCCCCTCCTCAGTTTAATTTCTTCCGCCCTGTGTGTGGGAATTGGAAAGTCTGCTCCTTGCAAATCGCAAGCAGCCTGTCTCTTTCACTGTCCAGCTGGGTATATCTCTCTGTGGATTTAACACCACCACGAGAGTCCCCAACACCAGACTGGAACATCACGTCGACGATGCCGGGGTTCAAATCCTGCGCAGAGACGACCCCCACAGGAAGTGCCTTAGGTGCGTGGGCAAGGACCGCATGGTCTCAGTGTGTTCCATTTGTCTCTCCTTCAAACCCAGAATGATCAAGGAGAGGGAAGAGCGACGCCATGCCCTAGCCTCGGAGGAGGCTCAGCACCCTTCACCCGAGACTTTGGGTTCATGCCCATCACCAAGACCCAGCTTGGCACCGGAACCTAGGCGGCACTGTGCCACCAGTGGCCATCGCCGCTGCACCACCTCGATGCTGACTCCAGCACCGCAGTGCCTATCCAGCACCTCGGCACTGATCGAGGTCTCCGTCAGTTAGCCCGGCACCAACAGTGCCGGGGTCGCCTCTGCACCGCGTCATGGTATCTCCGGCACCAACGGCAGGGTACACCCGGCCTCGCTGGTGCCAACCTCGCCTCGGCACTGGCTGAGTCCACCCTCAGCACTGCAGAACCCGGTGCTGCAGAAATGGCAGCCTTCCCTCCTGGGCAGTCCTCCCTCCCCCAGCGAGGACTTACCTGCACTTCAAGTAGAGTTGCTTCTTGTCCTGTCCACCCCAGAAGTGGTGGAGGCAGCACGAGCCCTGCTGCTACTCCCGACTCCCCCTGCCCCACCTCCAATCAGAAGTGGCTGACCAGCCTTCATCTCAAAGGCCTGTGTGCACCCAGGACGCTCGCCCTCATCTTCCAGTCTCCCCACTCCAGCAGGGGCCAACACCACTCCACTGCCGGCACCGGGCCAGGAATCTTGATCCCCTTCCCCTGTCTCCAGCCTGGAAGAGGGACCTTCTAGGGGCTCCAAACAGCCACATTGCCGCGCATCGGCCCCATCACCTTTCCAGTTTTGGCCACAAGAATGATCCCCCCAGGGAACTCCCTCCCCTCCACAGTGGGCTCCCAGTGCTGCACTGTCCCCAGCACCAGAGTCTTTTACGGGAAATCTTTCAGCGCAGTTTGACCTATTGCACCAGGCTACGGCCCATTTAGGTGTGGTGGAGCCCTTGAGTCTTCCCCCCAATACCCTATTCGGGCCGGCCTTCACCTCGATGGCGCCCTTAGCAGTCCTGCCCCACCCGAACGTATGGAACCTCAAACGCTTCCGGTGGCAAAGCCCAAGTTCGGTCTCCCCAGTTTTGGATACGGCGAGCGTGAAATATCAGGTATCTGAGTCGGGCTACCCCTCCCTCGCTGGCCACCCCGTTCCCCCTAGGGATGTGGTCCAGATGGCAATGGGGGCAGGGAACCCCCTAGGGACCCCTTTCCCCCCTCCAGGGAACCCAGGGAGCTGGATCTGCTAGGCCGTAAGGTTTATTCTTCATCGGCTTTCCAAGTACGAGTAGCAAACAACCAGGCTATGACCAGCAGATACTTGCTGGATGTCTGGGAGTCACTCGGGAAATTTAGAAATATGCTTCCACCTGAGGCCAGGGAAGAGTATGTTGCCTTCCTGGAGGAAGGCAACATAATCTCATAAGACCTCCTCCTTTCGGCACGTGATGTGGTGGACACAGCTGCTTGCCCCATGGCCTCGGCGGTTACCCTCTGCAGGGCAGCATGGCTTAGGGAGGCTAGAGCACCCCTAACGCACAGCAGGCAGTTCTTGACCTGCCCTTTGAGGGGGATGTCTTGTTTCCCTCTGAAACCCTCTCTGTGGTGGGCACAGCCCGGGATCCTTGAGGAGATGCCAAGTCCTTTGGCCTCCTTCCTCCTGGATCCACCCCCCGACTTAGCTCCCCACGTTCCCTGGCAGGAGAGTCCCTTTCCTTCCCGCTTTACCCATGGTGAGAAGTGGGCCTTTGCCTCCCTTTTCCACAAGTAGGGACCCCCCGATCACCACCACCCTCTTTACCCCTGTGGTGCAGGGGGCCCTAGAGCATCACTGCCGCAGACAGCCAACCCCCCCACCCTTCTCTAAGGAAGGCAGGTCCGGTGGGAACCATCCCAGTCCTTCCTTGTTCTTCCCCTTCTCCAATCGTGGGAGCAGGACTTAGATCAGGACACCAGGAGCCAACAATACAACAATGCCCGTCTACGGTGCTGGTACCCCAATACGGTAGCCAACCCCCCACCCTCCTTAAGCAGCGACTTTCCCAAAGACAGAAACCGCCCCTCTTCTAATCCTAGCAGCCTTCCTTCCTGGAAATTCCCCATTGCATTCCCCACCCTAACACCTCGCTGAGGGATGGAGGCACGTCTTGTTGTAGCACCAGCTGCTGCGGGGGCTCTGAGATGTGCACATCCAAAGCCAACGTGCAATAGGACTTTTGCCTGTGGCCATGATGCGTGTCCCAGGTAGGCCCCCTCGTATCTGGGTCAGGGGAAGGGGAGGGGATACCCTCAGTTGCACCACCGTTTCTGCGCTGCAACCCCAACCCTCATTCAACTTGAATATCTCCTGCGCACTGTAGGGGACACATCTGTGTAGCAGTACAGCTACTTGGATAGCCAGTTTAATCGGGAAGGTATCTTTTAGAGCGGGTCTTTACCCCTGCATGGGCCCAAGGTATGGCCCACTCCTTTTTTTTCCCCTCCCTTGCACAGTTCCACGTCTCCACCTTCTGGTGATCTAGTGGGAACCAGGGGTCCACCTCAGGAACCCTCACCTTTGTCTTCCCCCCCTTCGAGGTAGTCCACTCTTCCCTGACCTCACCAAAGCACGGCCGAGGGCACCCTTTAAAACCCTGAGAGGGAATACCTAGTTACGACCATACATTGGGAAAATGCGAAGGGTCCATCCCTTTGAGTGCTCTCCCACCTATATTTCCCACCTTGGTATCCACTACGTCAGACAGAAGGTTCCCTACGTCCAGGACACTTGCATAATCTTCTTGCTCTACAGTCCTATTCCCTGGCAGGACACGACCCCCCCCTTCCTCCCTGCCTTCCCGCGGAACCGTCTCACTATGCCGCACATAATCCCTTAGTGCTACTGTGGTTCTCCCCATGCGTGTTGGTGGCGCTTGGCAGTTCTGTGGTCCCCTTTTTCTATTTTCAAGGACCCAGTGACACCCATCTGATGGTGTGATAGACAGAGAACATTTTGGGGTTGTATCCCCCTTTTATTCACCCTCTGGCTCCCTCAGGGGAGAAAACTTCATTGAGTTCTCTGATCCCAGGCTGTCCTTCAGATGCAGCAGCTGCCACCCTGTTACAGTCCCATTCTCTAGCTTAGGAAGGAACCTCCCATGGCAGCGGAGTTCTTCAATATCCATGTGTTGAAGAGTTTCTCCTTGGCAGCCCTGGCATGGCAAAGTGGTAACATTATCCCTGTGGCAAGCTCTAGAGGTACTGAGTCCGCGGCCTTTCACGGCTCTCCTTCGATTCTTTCAGGTGCCAAGGGGCTGACTAGACGGTAGTAAGAGTTCTCTCCCGTCCCTTTCTTTTCTTCCCTCACACCTTAGTGAGAGCTTTGCGAGGCAAACCCTGCAAGCTTAGACCAGTGGGGTCCTCCTCTGCATTCTAGCACCCCGCGGGCGCTAGTAGGACCATCTCATCAGCACTGGCTCAGGCCATCTTGCTGTTAGTGACCTTTCCTGGAACGTTTCTCCTGTGAGAACCCGGTCGTGGTGCCTGCTCGGCTGAAAACATGCACTTCCGCGCTACCAGGTTGTTAATTAGTATACTGTAGGCCCCCGTCCTGCTTGGCTCAACTCTATATGCCACGGCTTAGTGTCTCCTGGTCTTCTCAGTTGCCCTTGAGCCATCTTACAACCTTGTATCCTCATTTTCTCTCATTTAACCAGACGGCTTGCTTGGTCGCATCCTAGATAAGGGGCATAGTCATTCCCTTACTTCTTCCTGTGTACTCATTAGTCGCCAGATCGGTCCATGACTACATGGCTCCTGCTAAACCTTCGGGTTCTCTATGGCTACCTTTCTTTGTTCTCGCGCAAGACACTCCCATATGGCTAGTCTCATTTGCTAGCTTTTAGTGTTCTCCTTCGAGTCCACGTGACATGGCCTAGGCCAGACATTGTAGTCTGTTGGTTACATTCCATGTTATTCCTCCTTTGCAGAGCACCTACGCAACCCATTTTTTGTGAGGTTGTGTCCTTTTTCTCCAGCTCTGGTGACCTTGTGCGACCTTCTTGTGTTCTGCCTCAGTGGGTTCGGTCTTGCCCCTTTCCTGGGTTGACCCTCAGCTCTTGCTTCTTCTGGGCCTGTCAAGGCCTGCTTGCCTCTTGACTCCAGCGAGCATCTTGCTGTGGGGCCTCTACCTTACAGGGCTTGTTGCTGTGCTGAAGGTGGAAGTACCAACTCCACCCGCCATCCATCAGCATGGCTAGTAGTCACCTAATACTGAATGCATCTGCGCAGCGCTCGAAAAACAGTACGTTACTCACCAGTAACCGTCCTTCTTCGAGATGGGCTGCTTGGATCCATTCAGGTCCCTCCCATTTGTCCCTGCTTCTGGAGTTGGTGACTCTGAGGAACCGAAGAGGGGGCGGGGAGGCGGCCGTATATGTAGCTGTGGGTGGCGTGAGGGGCGGTGGCCGCCTTCCCTCTTCTGACAGGCTAGGACAAGTTTTTCCGATCAATCCAGGGCTCCAGCACAGAGACACCTATTACTGAATGGATCCGAGGAGCCCATCTCGAAGAAGGACGGTTACTGGTGAGTAACCCACCATTGTATTTTGTAGAAGTCATTAGCATGTAGCCATGCTTATGTTAAAGTACAGTACAGGTCTGAATCATATTATCATACTGGGTTTGAGTTGCACTGGATTGAGGAAGTGACCCAATGGAAAGAGTCTGTAAAAATGTAAATTAAAAAAAAAAAATTCTTAAGTAAACATTTTTGCTAGATTCTGATAGTCTGTCTAAAAAACAATATAATAGAGTTGGAAAAGGTTTAAAGAAGGGCAATGAAGATGGTTTAGGTTACATAAAAGCTTTGTTGAAAAGAAAGATTAAAAAGACTGGGACTGTTTATCACAGAAAAGAGAATGACAAAGGCAAGATACGATAGAGGTCTATAAAGTAAGGAACGGTATGGAGAAAATGACTAAGGAAATATTATTTTCTTGTCCAGATAAAAACAAAGTTGAGCATTCCCCAGTGAAATTAATAGGCAGCAGGTTTAAAACAGACAAGAGGATGTACTTCTTCACACAACACACAGTAAATCTGTGGAACTCACTGTCATAGGATATCATGAAGACCAAATATATAACTGGTTTCAAAAAAAGAATTAGATAAATTCATGGAGTATCGGTCCATCAATAGCTATTAGCCAAGATGGTCAGGGATACGGTTACCAGACATCAGGCAAAAGGAGGACATGTCCTCCTTTTTACCTTCACATCCTCCATCTGGCAGGCATTTTAAAGATATGTGATGTTGTCTGACTTTACACTTACAGGGATTAAAGTATGCTGGAACCCCCGGGAACACCCTATTTTTATGGGGAAGCATTCCAGGGCCCCCTAAAAACAGAAGAATTTTATATTAATACTATATTTTCTCCATGCATCCTCCAATGTCCTTCTTTTTGTACTTTCCTATCCTCCTTTCCATGCTTTGATATCTGGTAATCCTAATCAGGCCTAATCAGGGATGCAGGCCCATGCTCAGGCATCCTAAACTCCAGCCACCAGAAGTTGGACTAGATTACAGAGGCATGGATCATTCAGAATTGCCCTGATCCAGTCATTCCCTCAGGAGCATCTAACACTGGCCATCTTCAGAGAGAGAATTCAGGGTTAGCTGGACCATTGATCTGTCCCATATGGCTGTTTTTATGAGAGCCAAGAACTTTGCATCTCCAGCTTCAACCCTGAACTCCTTTAATTGTTGAGATGGACCCTTAGAGAGGCTCATTCAGGGGATGAGCTTTTCTTCTCCTCTTCCAAACTCCACAAGCTTCTCCTCCTTCCAAGTAGGTCACCTCAGTGTGATGCTCTGCTTTGAGTCACTGAATCAAGTTCTTAAGGATCTTCACAATGAAAAGAATTTTCTCCCCATTGCAATGAGCCTGTATTCCACCTACCTCAACAGATATGCCGATAACATCTGGTCATCTGTCACATGGGCCATTCTACACTCTGCTCCAGCCAATTTTCACTTCAAGGCTTGATTAGGAATAGGGTGCCCTGAGAGGTTTCAGAAAGTTAAATGGGACCCTCCTCAAGTCCAACTGCCCATCAACTTTCAGGTCATATTACAGTACTTGGAAGGAAGTCCTTCTCCCATTGTCCCTTAGAGTATGATTATTAAGGCAGTGCAGGTAGATGCCTCGCTAATTCCTTCTTACTGCCGCATGGCCTGATAGGAATCGTGTCCTTCCTCCCTCCAACCATAGCCTGTAAAATAAAATCTTTGTAAATAGTTTTCTATCTTAGCTTAATAGTTACAATTAGTGTAATATATAGTTAGTACAGGATAGTCAGGATTCAAGAATTGCCTCTTGTGCTGTAACAGTATGCAGAACCTCTGGGGTACAGCCTGGGACTTCTGGAACTGCTGTATACCTTTATCAGCTATTTAGCTTGAAGTGGGCTGTCCTCCATACTGTCAGTGATGACACACAGACAGCCTCTCCAGACCCTCTTATAACCCAATGTGATAGCAGGTGGCACCATGAACCCAACTTAGTTCAATGAATGTTTCCCCCAGCCATTCAGAAACCAACAACAGAGATGCTCCCATTGTTCCTCAGCCTAAGACCCCAGGACTACATTGTCTTACCCTTGGTCAAAAGCCTGATCAGTAAAGTTTATTGTTCAATTCATCCATCACTTGAAGTGGAAGAGATGTACAACTGCTTTTGTTACTGAGCTGAGTTGTCTACTTCACTCAAAAACCCACTAGTTAATATAAACATAAAACAAGTTTATTGACTGTAGAAAAATAGATTTTAAGTGGTTTAATTGGAAAATGTAAAGAGCATAGAAGTAGTTCCCAAATAAAACAAACGTAAGATCACTGTCTAAATTCTACACACTGTCAGGATTTGAATTAGCAATGTCTGACCCGTTAGCTGTTACAAGCTGTTTCTTCCCTGCCTGTGATTGATCCCTTTTTCCCTTTCAAAGTTCTTTTGTCATCCAGAGGATCCTTCGAGTGTTCATTTGTAGATGAGTGGAGCCCAGTGATGTCACACCCCTTCTTTTATAGCTTTTCTCAAATTGCTGGGAGGATGCTTTGTACTGATATGGGAGGCTGCCCCATTGGTCAAACAATATTGAATTGTGTACCTGCATCCTCTGTGAAGTCTCTGCTGTAAACGATCCCTGCTAGCAGAATCTGTTCTTGTTGAATGGGTGAGATAGACATCAACACTGCCGGACCACTCCATTGTTGTGCCAGAAAGACTTGTCTGTGGGAATTTCCTGTCTGTGATATATGCTAATAGCATATTGAACAAGATACAATGAAGATCCCCGCCCCTACTTTGGAGAGTGAGGTGCTCAAAAGAGGGATCTATTGGTTCTGGCAGTGACTGCAGTACTGAAGTAGAAAGACAGATGCTCACCATGAGTGCAGGTCCAGAATCATTGTTGGAACCTCTTTATTTTGTCCAAAACTGTCTGGCTGTGCTTCAGATATTTCTGCTGGATTCTGAACCATATTGAAACCTTTGTCACAGTCAGACCAGAGGATGTCTTCCACCCCTACCTATAGTCTCCAAGCCCTTTAGGACCTGCCCTCATCTTTACTCCAAAGATGGAATCATCACCAGTGTCTCAACAGCTGTTCCGTCTCCACCCGTGAGGCAGCTTTGGCCCAGTACTGATGGTATCACTACTGTTGATGTAACAGTCCTTGAAACTGGAGGATTCAGAAAAGGTAGCTGCACCAGTACAGTTGCAAATGCTCAGGAGCCCAACAAACAGTCAGGGGGCTATGCTTGCCATCTCTCTATAGATGGTCCTATATAGACAGCTGGTTTCTGTTTCGTTAGGGCCACAGTGACTGATGGATCCCTCTTTCTGGCCTTGTTGGAGTTCTTGGGACCTGTATGCCAGGTGCCTAGAAACCTCTCAGAAATTGTGTCACTTCTCCTACCGTCAACCACTTCCATTGGTGTATGAAGAAGAGCCAGGACTGTTTCTTGTGGTAATAACAGGGGTCTTCCTCATCTTTTCTGGATGATGCCATTACTCATTTGTCTCCTTCTCCACTGGACATCCACCATTAGTAACAGGAGCAAAGTGTTACTAATAATCAACAAATTTTATTAGAAGATGTCCAGTGCCCTCAACATCTGCTCTTGGACATTTTGCACCCTCAGTAACTGACCAGGATGGCTCTAACAATTAACAAGACCATTTTAGAACCAGCCAGAATGGTTTGTCACGTGCCAGCATCTTGTGCCTCTACATCAAAAAGAGCTGAAAGAAGCTGTTTTTGTTGCTGCCAAAGGAGGTACCCTTTTGTTTTCCCATCCTCTCTTGAATTTGATGGAGGTACACATGTCTATGGAAGGAGATTGGTCACACTACCAAAAATCGAACCCAGCAAATAAGGGTTCAAGGAGACTGAACCTCCTGGATAGGAAGGTCTTCCTCTCTGCAGGTGTCTAATTTCATATAGCTACTTACTGGGTTTTATTAGCAAAATACCATTTCAGCCCATACATCAAGAGTTGAGGACATGAGAGACAAACTTCACATGGAGGACCAAGCCAAATTACAGTCTTTTATGGATGAAGGGAGATTAGTAGGGATTGCATCAACTCCATCCTGGGTGTTTCCACCAGAGTTCTCACACCCCTTCACTTGGTGATCCAACCCAAACAATGGCATGGTGGGGACTTTCTGCAGCCCTCCCCTACTGATGGCCATCATGTTGACAGACGCCTCCCTTGCAGAGTGGGTGTGCTCACCTGGATTAAGATATTGCTCAGGACCCTAAGAGAGGCCAGGCTGCACATAAACATACCGGAAATTAGAGTCATCTTGTTTGTGTGCAAGTTCTTCCTTCCTTCTCATATGCTTACTCCATGAACAGATGATGTCAGATAATATCACTACGTCATGCATATAAACAAACTAGGAGGAGAGAGATCCCATCTCCTTTGCCTGAAAGCAATTGGAAACAGCATTATCAGTCATATCAGCTGGTGTATCTTGTGTAGACATGCACATAGATCAACGTAAGCTATCTTACAACAATCTATCTGTGTAATGTGGACCAGTGGTTTTTAACCTTTTGCTGGTCATAACACACTTGGTGGTGTGTCATTATCATATGCAACACACCAGTCCACTCCCCCCAGATCAAATCCAGCTATCTCCCCAACTGTCTGTGGCGCCCTTACTGCTGCATGGCACCACACTAATGTGTCCTGACACAGTGGCTGAGAGCCACTGGTGTAGATAGACTGGACCTCACTGTAACTGGAAGTTCTTCGAGATGTGTGGTCCTTAGCTGTGTTCCACTACCATCCCTTCTTCCCCATTGCTTTGCATCATGTGAGGTTGCAGTAAGAAGATAAACTAGAGAGGCATTGACCCTCACTGTCTCCTACACCCTCGGCCAGGAGCATGAAAGAGGGTACTGTGCATATCTGAGTCAATGGACACAGCTTTGAAGAATTTCTGGAGATGGGCATGTGGTGCAGATGAACACCCATGTGAGGAATACAGATAGGGACTACTTATCTTGAAGAATTACCCTTATAGTCAGCAAACTACACTGTCCTCAGTACCCTTCCACACTGTCTTGCCCAGGATTTAATTACACCTTTCAGGCTGGAGTAGTTTGGGAGTGGGCTCTCAGAACACCAAAGATTCTGCTTGGGATGCCACTCTGAGACAATTTTGAACTACCCAGTTGGGACTCATGCTGTAGGTCTGAATTCTTTCTGGCAGTAGGAAATATATCCACTAGATTTAGAGCCAACTTTCTCATGTGGCACCTGAATCTGGTTCTGCACTAATTGGGTATCCCACCTCTTCTACCACTTCCTAACATTATGTAAATGTTCCTATTTTCTGTTAAGGTTGCTTTAGTGTCCAGGTTCTAGGGTATGACATTAAAGAAAGCAAACATAAGAGAAAATCAGAACATTTACATATGCCTTCTTTAGTTCAGGAGATTGCTGTGCCATGCTGCAAACTCTCATTCATAATATTCCAAAGGGGCAAGGCTAGTTTTAAAATGGTTCCAAGTTTCACAGGAGGCAGTTCTTATCCTTCCCTTTTACTATATCGGTAATTTGGCATTCTCCAGGGGTTGTCAGAGCCCCAACATTCTTTCTCGACAGAACTTGACAGTTTAAAACAAAATCATTTGTTTTGTCAGAAGGCTTCCCATTCCATGCTACCCAAAAGGATATGCATATAGGACTATGTTCACACACAAGTGCTTGTTTCGAAACAAGCTGTTTTGAAACAAGCCTGTTTCAGAATAAAGCCTTATTTCGAAACACCTTATTTCAAAATAACAAGAAAGTGTTTTTGAAATAAGGGAAAAGGAGGGAATCGAAATAGCATGTCCAGTGTGACATGCTATTTTGAAATAGGAGAGGGGAGGGGGTGGGAGGCCCTGTGCTGGGCCAGGGAAGCCCCACCCCCGGGATTCTCTTGCCCCCTGCGGCTCCAGCCAGAGGTGAAGGGGGGCTCCCCCTGCCCCCTGCAGGCCCAGCCTTGGGCAAGGGGGCTTCCCCTGCGTGGCCCCTGCCGGGTGCAGGGGTGCTTCCTCCACCTCCCCCCCGCGCGGCTTCTGCCGGGCATGGGGCACTTCCTCCACCCTCCCGTGCGGCTTCTGCCCGGCGCAGGGGAAGCCCAGCAGGGGTCGCGTGGGGGGGCGGAGGAAGCCCCCCGTGGTGGAGGAAGCCCCCCCCGCACACAGCAGCGGCCTCAGGGGAGGCAGAGGAAGACGGAGGCGGGGCAACCACAGCCAGCTTCCCCCCCTTCTCCTTGCTGGGGGTAGGGGGCCAAAGGGGGCTGAGGTTCCCGTTCCCCCCTGCTCCCAGCAAGGGGAAGCAGGGGGAAGCCGGCTGGGGCACCCTCCAACCCCCCGCACCCCAGGGTGCTGATCCCTGGCCAGGGTGCTGGGGGGGGAACCTTCACCCCAGGGTGCTATGCACCCTGGGAGGAAGGTCCTTGTTATTTCAAAACAAGGGTTGTTTCAAAATAACATGCCTAAACGGCTTATTTCGAAACCACTGGTTTCGAAATAACCCTCCTTTCGAAAGCAAAGGGGTTTAAGCTGTTTCGAAAGGAGGCTCTTGTTTCGAATCGAGGAGCTCCCTCCTTTCAAAACAAGAAAACGTCGTTTGGACATAGGGACTTTTATTTCGAAACAACACTGGTTGTTTCGAAATAAAAGCCCTGTGTGACATACCCTAGGAGACTTAGCGGTACCCCCAGAATATGAAAGTTTGCTCTACTCAGGTACATTAACCTCTTGACTGAGAAAATCAATAAGGTTTGCCAGGCAATCACCTGTAAATATACAGTCACCCATCTCTCTAGGCAGTAAATGAAGATGAGTCCATTGATGTTGCAGCTGGCTAAAATGCAGTCCTCTGGGACCACTAATCACAATCTTCTCATGGATTTAGCATCTCACGCAGCCTGGGTTTCTCAAATTCTAGTTATGATACTATGTACAGTGGGAGAATTGAGCAGAAAAATGAAGCTGTATTGGCCAGTGAATTCTGTTTCTATGAGGTCTTTACAGGTTCTCTGCCAACAAACCAACCTATTGTCTTGTTCTCAGTGATAATTAATGTCTAGGCTCTGATATAATGCTTTTTGTTACAAAAGAAGTCAGGCTCATTAACTCCATTTTACAGCTGTAGATTATTAATTAGATTGCCATATAAAGAGAGTTAGTACCTGAGTGGAGTGGGCTGCTGTAGAGCAGACTGGCTTTCCTAAATCACATTGATGACACAGGACCCATGCTCCAGTATAGGGGAGACACTTCACAGAAATCTGATTCACTGGTAAAGCCAAATGTACACACAGTGCCTGTAATAGCTAGTAAAATCTAACTGTGATTAAAAAATAAGAGTATTGTCTTTAACTGATTCCATATGTCTTTGTTCTCACTTTTCCAGACGGGTATGCATTTTCTCAAGAAGAACACGGAGTTGTTTCTCAGTCTCAAGTTGTTCGGTCGTACGACACCACAAAACAGAAAGCTGGAGTAGAATAGCACAATTCTTTCCTTGATTGGTGGTGGGAGAAATAAGATTTGGATCAATGCATCCACTGTTAACACATCCTTGACAAAGGCTGGCAGTGGCCACCAAAACACCGGAACACTCATTTTTTGTGGCCTTAGCCAACACATTTGTTATGTATTCCCCCTATAGACCTTGAGCACACATTGTGGGGAAATCATTGTTTTAAATCAATTGCAGTGCTCTGCCTAACTTTTGTTTATGTTGTTATGAAGCGTTTGACTGTGCTACGTGAGGTGTGAAATTAAAAACATTATGTTTTACCACTATTTAAAACATCAGTATAAATTGTTCTGGGAGAAAAGTAAAGAATTTATGTCCCATGAGAAATTGGCCTGGCTTAATTGGAATGGGGTACTGACATTTCCTGTTTTGTTATGCATCAATTAAGTATACAGAGCTGCATGTAAGCCTTACTCTATTACCTTCACTGTTTACTTTAGTTGATTGAATTTGAAAATGGACAAATTTGGTGTAAAACTCTTTGACTGAACAAAATAGCACAGTATATAATAGGTAAAGGTAAGTGCTTGTTTTGTCTACCTAGTCATGACAAATTAACAGACTATAGCAATTAAGGATATACAATATTTCACATCCTTTTATGGGATCCTTTAGGACTTTATCATAGCTTTCTTTAAAAAAACAAAACACAAAAAACCCCCAAACCCTTATTCACATGAGGTATGTCCACATGTCTCTTTTATTTCAAAAGAACACTGGTTATTTTGAACTAAAAGAGATTAGGTCCACACGACATATTCTTATTTTGAAATGAGCTCTGTCATTTCAAAATAAGAGCTATCATTTCGAAATAGCTTAAACCTTCTTTAAATCGAAATGGCTGTTATTTCGAAACGGTTATTTCAAAATAAAGCCGTTCGGACATGTTATTTCGAAATAGCCATTATTTCAAACTAACGCTTTTGCCCTTCTTCTTCCTAGGGTGCCTTCCTTTTAGCCTATATTGGGTAGGGGCATGGCCCAGGGAGGGGGCCATGTTGCCACACCTCCCATGGTGCCCCTCTCCTAAAGTGAAATAGCAAGTCCTGTGTTTGGACATGCTATTTCGCTTTGAGCTTTTCCCTTAATTCAAATTAACATTTTCTTAATCTGAATTAACTTATTTCAAAATAAGGACTTTATTTGAAATAACTTTTTGAAATAACAATGTACGTGTGGACATAGCCATGGACAATATCTGTTAAGTCCCTCAGATTGCATGGCAAGGCAGGGGCTTTGCATGGCATTCAGCACAAGGAAACTCCAAAAATATACATCCCTTTTCCAACAGGTTTGTACAGTGTGGGCATGAGACATTCCTTTTTAAACTATATCACAAAACATCAAGAACTGAAATGCTCAGTGTACCTTTCATGTTACTTTGCAACAAGAAAGCAACCTCCAGCAATGAGCTGGGTCATGCAAAGGAACTATCTGGAATCACAGAAAGTGGGCAGGGACAGAAACTGTTTCAACATTGTCTCCCAGTGCTGCTGTTCACATTCTCTTGTCTAAATGTCTGAAAATCTGGTGCCTTTACATCCTCTGCTGCTGGATTCTATGTGAACCCATGGGATGAGAGTACACTTTGGATTGTCACATGCCAAGATGTGCATAATGTCTGCACAAGAAGTCAACTGCTGTGGAAAAGATCAGTTAGCATTACTAAATCCGCTGGCAATGGAGTCTGAAAGCAACATCTATCCCCAAAATAAAGCTGACTTGGAAACTCAAACAAGATTGTAAAGAAAAGCCTCTTTCTTCCCAACGCTTTGTAGAAATTGTTTGAGGACATTTCAGCCATTTGGAAAGCTGACCCCAGAGCACTGCCACAGCTACTTAAGAGTTATTTACTAAAGAGAGGGATGGTTGCACTACAAAATTTTGTCACAAAAAAAAAATAACATTGCTAGGCAGGGATGGGAAGAGGAGACCTGCTGTTTGTGAGTTCAGCTGGGCCAGTTCCCTTTCTAGAGCTGATCCAGTGCAGTATTCCCCAGATTTGCTGAGATAGAGTCTGGATCCAGCAAGCTGGAGGGAACACTGATTTATTTTCTAAATGGAACAGGTACACGGTTGCATATGCTGCAATTATGAAAGAAGTGGGGCAGAAGTAAGAGCTAAACAGAGCTCTTAGGAAGCTAACATTGTCCTCCAGATGAGTTCTATTAATTTTCATCACTAAACCAGGCTTTTGAATAGCAGAAAGTAAATATTGCTGTGCAGTTTGTGTTCAGCTAACGGTCCCAGTTATTGTATATACTACATATGTGCACTTAAAAAGCTGATATGCTGTTTTGCCCTACTGACCATTGTCCAGAAAGTTTATTGATTTAAGTGTCTGAAAGTAATGCAGATATGAATATTTATGCTCAGTAAGCAAAAGAAAAACACTAGCATGGCTCACTGACTTAAGGCTCTTGAGTATGCTTTGGCACATGAACACTGCAGTTCAATTCCCAGTGCTAACTCTAACAGCCTAGAATTCTTTCATTTTGGACAGTAAATTTTCTGAACCTACAGCACCAGACAGGATTGGTCTGAATTAGAGTGATGATTTGAAGGGAAAAGTCATTACCTTCTAGATGTTGTGCTAATGAGAGACTTATGCAATGAAGGAAACTTGCAAGTAATTTGCCACAGGCATGTATGTCAAGGGTCCTGGTGTGTGAGTGAGGCAGATGAGGCATAAAGGAAAGAGTACCAGAGAGGGAGAATAAACAAACAAAAGACAAAAACCGGATATCAGATGTATTAGACCCTTTTTTGTGCCAATCTATCACATCAAACATTTTCTTTTATTCAGAAACTTGTCCATCTTAGGAAGTACATGAGGTCAGTCTGTACTTGGACAAAGCTGTCGTTTTTTTTCCTTTTGCAGTGCCACCTAATAAAGTTAACTTCCTAGAGGGACAAAAATGTGATCACTTATATCATTGTGCTCTAAACTGCACCTGAAATATTAACATTTAAGTACCATCAGAGGGGTTTTTTTTAAAAGGTCTATGAGAAAGTACATGAACATCTTAAAAACAACAGTGCAAGCTAAACATGCACATTGAAGAGAGCATAGAAAGATGATCTATATACTCCTTAGCTATTTGCTTAGTGGAAGAAAGTTTTGTACTGCAAAATGTGGGATGCTGTGGAGGAGCAGCTGTCAGCTGGTGTGATTTATTTTACTAGCACAGACTAGAGGCTGTATCATTTTGACCTATCTCTAAATGGAGGTCAGAGAGTGTCATGCACACAAATCCACCACAGAGTGAATGGTGGATTGAACTGTGACACGTGTTGATGGCAGCGCAACGGAAACTACACATGAGCCTGCTCACACAGCTATATGCTATGTGACATGGGGACTGGTAGGTCAAATTTTATCGGCACTGTAGGCCCTTAATGTAGACCCGGGTTAATCCTGTAGCACCCACCCAGGTCAAGACCTGGCATTCTTCCTGTCCTTTGGAGTCATTACAAGCACTGATCTATCATAAGCTCCAAAGGGGTAGCCATGCTAGTCTAGTTCAGCAAAACAAATACGTCTAGTGGCACTTTTAAAGACTAACAAATTTATTTATCACACGAGCTTTCGTGTGAGAAAATCCACTACATCAGACACATGAAGATGGAGAATTACTTCTTCAAGCATGTAACAAAGTGAGCTTTTTTGCCCATGAAAGCTCATACAAAAAATAAATGTTAGTCTTTAAAAGTGCCACTAGATGCCTTGTTTGTTTTGCTGATCTCTTGTAGTAAGCTATAGGCTGGCTGTTTCAGTTTCTTGCCTTTATGAACAATGAATAGGTGTACTACTGCACGTATCAGTAAAAAAGAGAAAGGCAGCAGCTCTATCAACAAAACTCTGTGTTCAATCACAGAGCTCCTTATAGCAGTAGGAGCAACCTTTGACACCACACTGTGAAAATGTTATCAACTGGAGAGGCTAGCAGAGCAGAATAAGCTAAAGATTTTAGCTTTACAGTCTGTCTAAATGCTTCAATGCTGACCAGAAAATGGACTTGCTGGCAGCGCTCTGCATTGCCCACCAATCTGCAAGTTTTGGGGAACAGATGACTGGTCTCTGCCGATTCTCCTTCATTAGTAAGAGACATAATTTGTCCCTTTGACTTGACGCAATATAATGCATGATCCAGAGTAGGCGCTTCGGAAATACAGTTTCTTTAACGTAATGCCTAGTAACAAATTACAAAACAGTGAAGTAGGATTTGAGCCGAGCACTGCTAAGAAGTCTGTTGACATTTTCTTTTCCTTGACAGAGCTTCAGGTCTTGCTGTAGGGAGCAAGCAGAAGAAGTCAGCAATACCTTGTCACGGAGGAACAATGAATAATGAAAATTTCCAAGTCAAACTAAATTGCTAATGTATCTTAAAATGTGTGTGGCGTTAAAGTATATGGGCTGTAAATTCAGGTAACAGGCAAACCTCACTAAACTGCAAGTCACTAGACCACACGCTTTTAAACAGTTGCCAAAAATGTGCGATCTCTCTCCACCTCTGAGCCACAAGTTACTAGCAGGTGCTGCACTGATGTCTCCTATTGCTTTATTTTTACAGCACATATAACAATGCCTATTGTAGGAGACTATCAATTATATCAATAATGCGAAATAAATTAAGGTGGGCAAAATAAGCAAAAAGTTTGTGATGTGATGCTGGCTGTGTTCTTAGTCACATAACATGAAATGCAGCCCTGTACCAAAGACGAGCACAAAAATTAAGTGGGGCAGAAGCCTGGTGCTGATCCTATTAACAGAGGTTAATTTTATCCTTACTGGCTAACTCACAAAATGCAATAATTCACTTTGGTTCTCCTGCTCTTCAGCATAAGGCGGTGGTGAAGTTCTGAGGTACACGTGGCAAGCAGCCATGGCTTATCACTAGTGTGGATGGCACTAATTAATAAGCCTTTTAATTTCATTTTTAAACGGTTGTGGAGAATGTGCTTTTGTCCTTATAACTAGCAGTCAGGGATTTGAACTGGAAATATTTACTTTATTGGGCATTAATACCCACAACACCCTATGTCTTTAGATGAACTTCCGCTCGCCTAGTTTTGAAGCATGGCAACATGTTAGCTTGGTTTTGACTCTCTGCAGGAGGGCAAAGTCCTGAGGTAATTGGCACAGTAGTTTAAAACTCAGTCAGCTGATATAATGAGGCCTTCATCTGCTGATGACACTAAAAAATATTTATAACGATGAGAAAAAAAAAGAAAAGCTCTGTAAGGAGGACATTGCCTGCTAAGTGTAAATAAAGAAGAGTTGTAAATGCAAATCAAGGTGCTGCTTACCAGCCCTAACTAACAATTGCTGTTGTCCATAACAACTTTTTTCAAAGTCAACGTCAGTGACGGGAAGAGACTGACTGATAATTATGAACAACTGCTGGGTTGATGAACAGTGCTCCAGCAGGATGGTCGCGCTTGCATAGTGAAAGGGCCACCATACAAGAGTGCAGACGCACTTGCCCAATGCATGAATGCTAACCAGTGAGACACTGATTTCTGTTTTTGCCCATGAGGCACTCCTCTTCACCAAGACGCTCTTCCACTTGCCTTAAAGGCAAGCGATAGCAATAAACAGGAGTAAGCAATGGTGGGTGGGGAGCCTCAAAGGGAAGGGGCACAGTAAGGAAAGGAAGAAGTGGCACAAAGATTTCAGGGCGAAGAGGCCAACTGGGAGCAGGGGCACAGGGAGGAGCCATACTGCAGGTGCAGGTGGATTCGCCCACTTCTCTGGAGCTTCCTGGAGGGCAGCACTTCAAAGGCAGTGTGCTGGGCAGGTCCCCCCATTTCATGCCCATAAACTGCTCAGACCCAGTGCCCGTGCTGTATACTCATGGGTGTTGCTTTCTTTTTTTGGTGGATTAAGCCCCAGAACACCCATAGAGTTGGTGCCTGAATTGTTTGTTAGCCTGCTACCACCTCATGTCCCTCAGGCACCCTTTGAGCAGCACCGCTAGCTCCATATTTAATGCCTTGCAATATGGGATGTTCAAGGTGAGCTTAGCTCATGATGCAGCTCCTGGACATAGGCAGGGGCCAGTGACCCATCAGGTAACTAAGCTAGGCTATACTGTGTTTCATTAAATCTGGGCCATGTAGCGATCAGATTGCTCTAAACCATAATCACATGAGTGTTCACACAGAAAAAGCGTGGCGCAAGCCCATCCTGTTCCAGGAACACTAATTAGTTGCGCCTCACCATCAGTAGACTAGGACTCTTTTTTTTTGGACATACAATGAGGCAGCTCTGAGTCTTTCAGTGGTTCTCAACTTTTTTTATTGGTCACATCATACCTAGCACCATAGCACACCTCTACAGGCCACACTAGCCCACTCCCTCCAGGGCAAATCTAGCCATCTCCCTGTGACACACACAGTTGTATGGTGACACAGGAAGTGTCCCAACAGAGTGGTTGAGCCCACCCCCTCAATGTGCAGAGCACGCGGACGTCTACGCAGCAATGCGCTAGCTTAACGGTCCAGCAGGTGAGCCATTTAATTGTCCACAGTAGGCCTACATTTAAATGCAGTATTTTTGTGTGCTGAGTACATCACTGCCCTGCTGCTCTATTGGTTGCGGGGGATGGGGGGCAGTTCAAAGGGGCCATGGGGCTACGTGGGGGGGGGGGAATTGCCCTCACAACCTGCAGGGCCTATACATAAAGGGCAGTTACTGGGGCAGCATCACCCCCCCCACACACACACACACACCTGTAGTCCCCCCCCACCCCCCCACCCCAAGGCCCCATCCTCTGGCCAGGTCTATGGCCAGCAGCTGGAGCCAGGTAGTGCATGGTGGAGGCTTGTCTGGCTCTCACATGATAGCTGTGTCCTCCTGCTATGGTTGCTGCTGCTGCCGACCTGTGGCAGCGCCTACGCACCCAGCCCCAATTGATTGCTTGGGCAGATGGTAAGAGCTTCCCAGGCAGCATGACCCTGCTCTTTGGCCAGCAGAAGCCTTGGGGAGAAGCAACTGTGTAGGTTCCCCTACCCCCCCCCCCCAAACACAGTGTGCTAAGTGACCCCCCCCCTTCTTTGCAACCTTTTTGAGCTGCCCCCCCCCCCAAACTTGGAGTTAGACTTTTTGGTTGCCCCTGCCACGACCCCAACAGCCTGGATCTCGCAATCAGGAGAGTCACGGAGACAAAGGGGCAGCTGTGTTAGACTAGTCCAGCAAGAACTCCTGTGGCACTTGAAGACTAACATTTATTTTATCACATGGGAGGAAAAAAAATCCCACTCCATCAGGTGCTTTGAAGATGGGGGACCTTACAGAATGGGATGAAAAATAAATGCAAAGGCGTGAAACATGGGCTCAGGCCTGCCCTAGGCTCCATTGTCCAGAGGTGGCCCACGTCTGAGGCCATGCCTTCCTTTTTACCTTCACGTCCTCCATCCACGAGGCATTTTAAAAATATATTATTTTTTTGGTCTGGCTTTTTACTTACAGGGGATAAAGTATGCTGGAATGCCCTAAAACACCCTATTTTTAGAGGGAAGCATTCCAGGGCCCCCTAAAAACAGAAGACTATTACATTAATACTACATGTAGCCTCCAGTGTCCTCCTGTTTGTACCTCCCTGTCCTCCTTTCCATGCTTTGGTATTTGGTAATCCTACCAAAGTCCCACTGGGCCCTGTCCCCCAGAAACAGAAAGCAAACAAAGCTTATGTTAGCGCACTCTCCACCACCTGGTGGCTGGAGCCATGTTCCAGCCCAGATTGGAGAGCATGGTGCAGGGGCAGGGCTCAGAGAAAACAAGGCAGAGAACCCCTGCTTCACTGCATCAGGGACTCTGCCTCTTGTATGATCAAGGCCAGCACACTGCCTATGCCCCTAGTAGAAAAAGTTTGGGCTTGAGTATTGCTGGGAGCTAGGAAGTTATCCCTCTCATCTCACGCTAGTGACTGTAGTCATTTCATAGCCTAACAGCCAGGGGCATCGCTGGCGCGGGACACATGCCCCAAATCCCAGTGCCGGTGCCCCGGGTCTGCCCCCCCCCCCCACTCTCCAGCCCAATCTGGTCAGAGATCCAAGGCCCGCCTGCCCACAGCCGCAGCAGCCCCGTCCCCAGCTGGGGATCTGGGGCTTAGCCACCCATGGCCGCAGAGGCCACTCCTGGCCCCGGCCCTATCCCCGGCCAGGGATCCGGGGCCCAGCCACCCACAGCAGCTTCCAGCCCCGGCCCCAGCCAGTGATGTGGGGCCCAGCCGCCCCGTGGCAGCACGCAGTGGCTTCTGGCCCGTTCCCCGGCCATGAGGCGTGGTCTTCAGGCCAGGGGCAGGGCCTGGGCCCATGCCCAGAGTCCCTCCCAGGAGCAGCAATGACCCTGCTAACAGCAATGCTGCTGCTGACAGCACCATAGCTCAGCAGCACCAGATCTCACAGATACGGCTGATTCAAAAGTAGTGACCTCCTGCCATTTGAGCTCACGAAAAATTCTCTGGTGATTGAGGGGAAGGGGCTGGCTGTGATACACAGCTGACTTGGTCAGTTAGATCAGTAGTTCCCAACCTGTGGCACTGAGGGGGCCAAAAGTGGCCTGGGGGGGGGGGGGCAAGGTCTCTCAAAGTGGCCCACAGGTCCCCTCCCTCTGGCTGCAGGAGGGAGCCACTGCCTAAGGACTTGGCAGAGCATATTACCATGTAGCTACAAGACATGGGCATTCTCCATGCTGTAGCCAAAGAAATGGAGCTCAGTGCTCCCAGGCTATAGTTGGGGGGGGGGGTGCACTGAGCACTCTCTTCTTGGCTGCAGATGGCAGCCATGCCTAGAACTCATATAGAGCACTCAGAGCTAAAGGATGCAGGTTGTTTCCCTGCTGCAGCCAGGGGAACAGGAGATCTTGTGCGGACAGAGGCAGCCTCCTTACAAGCTTCTTCCGGCTGGCTACAATAGCAGCATGCACAGCCGGTGAGTGCCGGGATGCTGGTGGAGACTGGCACAAAATGTAAAAAATCTGTGGCCCTCAAACCAAAAGGTTGAGAACCACTGTGTTAGAACATAAGACTGGCCATACCAGGTCCATCTGTGAGTACATCACCAATGATTCAGCTACCTCACTATCATGTCTTCTGAGAGGGGCCAATGCTGGTTGTTTCAGAGGGGATGAAACGAACAGATCATCAGTGAGGGATCCATCCCATCAGCCAGTCCCAGTCTCTGGCAAACAGCGAGCCCCGCCTGGGTCAAATAACCATTAATGGACCTAGCCTCCATGAACTTACCTAAACTAATCCTTATAATCTTGCCTTCATGACATCCTCTAGCCAGGCGGTCCACAGGTTGAACGTGCATTGTGTGACAAACTACTTGCTTTTGTTTGTTTCAAACCAGCTGCATATTAATCACAGTTGGTGACCCCTCACCATCATCCATTTTTGTGGAAAGAGAAATAACTACCACTTTCTTTTTTACTTTCACCACACCAGTCATGCTTTTATAGACCGCTAGCATATGCCCCCCCTCTAACTCATCTCATTTTTCAAATGCAGAACTCCCAGTCTTCCTAAACTCTCCTGATATGGTAGGCTTTCCAGACCTGCCCCCCCCCCCCCGGCGTTTTGGTGGGCCGTTTTCTGTATCTTTTCAATATCCAATATATTTTTTCTGAAATGGGACTAGAGCTGCACACAATATTCAAGATATGGGCACACCACAGATGTATAAAGAGGCAAATATTTTCTGTCTTGTTTTCTAGCCCTTTCTTAATGATTCCCAAGATCCTGTTACCTGTTTTGGACTACTGCTCTACAGTGAGTGGGTGCTTTTAGAGAGCCATCCACAATGATGCCAAGAGCTCTTACCTCAATAGTAACAGCTAATTTAGACCCCCAACAGGTCATATGTACAGTTGGGATTATGTTTTTCAATGTGCATTATCTTGCATGTATCAACATCGCCTTTTGGTTGCCATTTTATTGCCCCATTACCTAGTTTTGTGAGATTCCTTTGCAGGCTGCTTTGGACTTAACTACCTTGAGAAGCTTTGCATCATCTGCATATTTTGCCTCTTCACTGTATATGCCTTTTTCCCAGCTCAGTTTGGAGCATGTTAGACAGCACTGGTCCCAATACAGACTCTGCAGGAGCACTACTTTAACTCTCTCCATGTTGAAAACTGACAAGTTTTCAACCAGCTACTGGTCAATGAGTGGACCTGTCCTCTTGTGCCATGGCCACTTACTCTACGTAAGCACCTTTGGTGAGTTATCTTGTCAAAGGCTTTCTGAAAACTAAGTACACTAAGTTCCATGGAGTAGCCATGTTAGTCTAGTTCAGCAACACAAACAGGGAGTCCTGTGTCATTTAAAGACTAACAAATGTATTTATCATATGAGGTTTCATGAGTGCAACATCCTACTTCTTCAAAGCATCTAGTGAAGTAGGATTTTTGTCACACACGGGCTCAGGTGATAAATAAATGTTAGGCTTTAAGTGCCACAGGACAACACTATACCCAGTGGCCAGGCCGTCTCTAGGAGGGATACAGGGCCCAGGGCCAAGCGGCCTGTTGGGGGGGGGGGCACTTGCCTTGCACTGGGGGCATGGGATGGGCCGGCCCAGACGCTGGACCCTGTGCTCCTGCCCCGCCCCTGAGCCAGTCACTTCACACCCAGGGTGGAACAACCAGCCCAGGGGACAGGCAGGAGAGCAGAGCCCAGCCTCTGGGCTAGCCTGCCGTGCCCATAGGCCAGCTGTTGGGCAGAGACCGCCATTTCAGAATGGAGGCTGGTTTCCAGACGCTCACCCCTGGCCTACTGCCTTCAGCTTCCTGCTGAAGCCTTGGGGCCCGGGAGGAGGACAGCACAGCCATGGTGGGGGCTGCACGGTGGGCTCTGTGCTGCCCTGCATGCAGCAGGGCAGTGTGGGGCCAGGGGCAATTGCTTATCACCTCGCTCTCCCCACCTAAGGCCAGCCCTGCCAACTGGATCACACTTGTCCTAAAAATTGTTAAGCTCCCCCCACAAAAGAATTGTAGTATATTGGTGAGGCAAGAATTCTCTTTACAAAAAAAAAAAACCGTCTTGACTCTTCCCCAACAAATTCTAGTCAGCTGTGTATCTGATAATTCTCTTCTTTACTATAGTTTCAATCAGTTTGCCCGGCACTGAAGTTAGACTTACCAGCTTCCCATCATCAGGACCACCTCTGGAGCCTCTTTTAAAACTTGATGTCACATTAGCTAGCCTCCACTCATCCCACAGAGAAGCTGAGTAAGTTACACACCACAGTTTGTAGTTCTGCAGTTTCACATTTGAGGTCATTCAGAACTCTAGGGTGGATATACCAGCTGATCCTGGTGCCTTATTACTGTTTAATTTATCAGTTCACTTCAAACCCTTCTCTAGTAGCACCTCAGTCTGGGGCAGGTCCTCAGATTTGTCAACTAAAAAGACAGGCGCCATTAGAAGAAAAGAAGGATCAGGTCCACTCAGGATTGGAATGAATATATGGCACCTTTAATCACAATACTTCTTCATCCAACTGAATGGGAAGTAGCCACATCCCCACCTGGAGCAGGATAAGTAACCCCAGAATACATGGGCCCCAAGACATATCTACCTTGCTAATATGCTAAATACGCTATACATAGTGCAACAGGTATATGCATAATACAACAGGTTACATCACGTGTAAATCTTTACATGGTTCCAAAATCCTTAATATGCAGGTTACATGAGCACATCATATTTAATGCACAGCATATAATTAGCCCATCCATGTTTATTGTTTATGAAGCATTTGTGTACCAAACACAGTTCTGACCAATGAAACGCTCAAAGTTACTTTGAGTTTGCTGCTAACTGCTCACCCACACACGCCCACTATCAGTCTGTTCCCTGACCTAGACCATACTGGTCTTAGATGTTAAGGTGAGGGACGGTCAGGACCGCTACAGGAACTTTCCCCTAGAGACCCCCCCCCCGAGAAAGCCAATGGTTGATAACATCGCAGAGTGTGCACGGACCTGGAGTAGCAGAATAGGGGTACCACAAAAAGGGAGTGAAAGACCCTGATAGACATGATGAAAGAGTGGCGCGGGGGGGGGGGCAGCCTCCTGTCTACACTACGAAGGGAAAGTATAGGCGCAACTCCAGGTACTGAGATGTTGCTTTTATGTATTGAGGCTGAGGGCCCAAAGAGAAGGGCTAAAAACAGCAATGAGCTCAAGGAAAGCCTCTTTGGGCATCCAAATGCCTTGTCTCCTGAGAGAGCATGGGCACGAATAGATGTGTATGACCAGGATCTTTTAAGTCTCTGTGCACACATGGGGCCAAGACCCTTGGGGACCATTGTCAGCTAAGAAACCAAGTAACTCAGGTTGAAGGGAACAAGCCTGGAGGACAAAAGTCACAGTATCATAACCCTTGTAGCGAAGCACATAGGGTGTCTGAAGAAGTTCTTTATTTGTATAATTTCCCATTGCTTCCCTCCCTGTGGGTGGGGTTTTAGGCACTAGCTTAGGGGAGAGACCCTAGTAAGCGAGATGGAGAGGGAGGAAGAAGCCAGCTCCCATCACTGGTTCGCATGGGATGCTGATGCTCCGTTAGGCCTTAGGCATGGGGTAGAGCGAGGAAGACATTGAGGGACCCCCCCATCAATGAGTGAAGGAGGAGAAGGAGGGAGAGGTATGCCCATGCAGAGCCATAACTACGGTGGAGCCAAAGGGGTAAAGCCCCAAGCAGCGCAGAGCAGCTCAATAAAGCCGTTCTATTAAAGGGTGGCTTTCGCGGCGCTGGCTGCTAATGGCAAGGGGCACGTTCCGATCGGAACATGCCCCAGGCAGCAAAAACCAGCATTACTGCTCTGTGCCTATGGCAGTGGGTGTAACCGAATAGCAGTTACCCAGCAGAGGGGTGTAGAGCGTAGGTATCTGGGGGCAACTTATCCACCCCCAAAACAGAACACATTTACTGGGAAACTAAGAGACAGAGCGAGCCTGGAGTGGAAGAGCTCCACCCATGGTAATGTAAAGTGGCAGGGGCGTTCCTCCACTACTACCCAGGGGGGGGGGGGACACTGTTTCCTCACAAGCCCCTTTAGACAAGAATCCAGAAAGCCACAGGTGTTTGCCTCTTTACTGAGGGAACCCTGGAGATACCTTTCCGGAGCCCTGGGGAATGGGCCAAGTGTATCTGGAGAGTGTCTTATTGGAAATGGATTAGCCATAACAGTAACCTTACTCAACAAGATGCAATAGAGACGGAGAGGGAAATCCCGAAGTATCCATAAGTAGGCCCCGCTGGGACTGAGGGGGGGGGGCGGGGAAGGTTCCCCGTGTGGAGAATGGCATGGCTCTGGGATGCCCAGTGGTCAACGACCAACTCCAGACCCTGTTCCCCACTAGCCTGGGGCGGATGCGGGACAGAGGGTGAAGGAAGAAAAGCAGGGGGAGGGGGGTTATCACATGCCCTCCCTGATAAACAACGCATGGTGCTCACCTAATAACCCAGTGGACACACAGGTCTGAGAGTTCCAAAGGGGCAGCTGTGTTAGTCTAGTAACGCAAAAAAAGCAAGGAGTCTTGTGGCACTTAAAGACTAAGGGTAAATCTACACGTCTCTTTTATTTCAAAATAACACTAGTTATTTCAAAATAAAAGAGATTAGGTCCACACAACATTTTCTTATTTCAAAATGATGGGATCCATCATTTTGAAATAAGAACCATTGTTTCAAAACAGCTTAAACCCCATTCTTTTCAAAACGGCTGTTATTTAGAAATAGTTATTTCGAAATAAGGCCGTTTGGACACGTTGTTTCAAAATAACACCACAACTGTTTCGAAACAACATGGCCAAACAGCCTTATTTCGAAATAACCATTTTGAAATAACAGCCGTTTCAATAGCAGGCTTTCCCTTAATTCAAATTAACATTTTCTTAATTCAAATTAACTTATTTTGAAATAAGGACTTTATTTCAAAAGAACTCATTTCGAAATACTTATTTCAAAGTAACGATGTGCGTGTAGACATAGCCTAACAGAGTGGCTATCCAAAACATGCTGGTCTAAGAGCGGTTTCCCTATAGTAGAGTAATCCCTAAGTGAGTAGCTTAAGGGACGCACCTAAAATATAGGGTGTCCAGGGGGTCCTATCTGCTTGTGTGATCAAGCCTTGCGGGATTAGCTGAGGGCTTGGCCTCTGTTCTTAGTCATGCCTCCTTGAGGTATACTAAGCTAACTGTGGCAAGCGCTGAGGCTCTGAACGAAGAGAGTAGGTTCTGATGTTCTGAAGGTTAAGTGCTAGAATGCGAGAATGAGGGGTGGTGGTGGGGAGTCTTAAGGGGTTGCCCCCTAAACACCCTTGAGGGAAAAGGCAGGAAAGAACCCGGGAGGTAGAGGGGGGGCGATGTTCCCAGAGTCACTAGAATAGCAGTAGGGTCCGCTGGAGGACTGGCTAGACACATAGGCTGTGTTCACACAACATTTTTGTTTTGAAACAACGAGGTTGTTTCGAAACAAAAAACCCCATGTTCACACAACACGCAGTTGTTTCAAAACAACGGGAACCTGTTGTTTCAAAACAATGGTGTTGTTTTGAAACAAGTTAAACCCCATTTGGGGGGTGAACCAACCTTGTTTCGAAACCGTTGTTTTGAAACAATGCATGTGAACATGTTGTTTCGGAACAGGGTGTTCCAAAACAACATTTGAAGGACTGCCCCCTCAGCACCCTGGCCAGGGCAGAGGGGGGCTGCAGGCACCCGCGGGGTTCAGTGCAGCCCAGCGCTGATCCCCGCCGGCTTAAAGCCCGGGCTGCCCCCAAACCCCCCGCATGTTCACACTGTGAACTTGCTATTTCGTTTCCTGCCTTTTTCCTTATTTCAAAGTAACTTTTTGTTAATTCAGCATAAGTTATTTCAAAATAAGGTGTTATTTTGATATAAGTTGTTTCTAAATGACTTATATCGAAATAACCCCCTGTGTGTGAACACAGCCATAGACAAGGCCCCTTGTCCATAGGGATATAAGGGTCCCCGGCTGGACATCCAGCTATAATATGGGGAGGTGTGAGGAGGCGGGGAAGATGCTTATCCACCCCATCTGAGCTGCAGGCTCTTCTGCTAATTACAAGCGGATTTCCACAGAAGAGAAGGGGAAGTTTGCTTGAAAGTGATACTGTTATCTCAGGCAGGTCCGTAGGCTAAGGAGGGGAACCCTGTGACAAAAAGAGTTTGGGGCCACCACTAGGCACATCTTGACTTCTGCCCAATCTGGATGACTGGCACTTTCTGTGACTATGAGGGCTAAGAGGGTGACTAGGGGTATGTCCACACACACTCCTTATTTCGAAACAACAGAGGTTGTTTCGAAATAAGGAATGGCATGGCCACACGACGCACGGCCATTTCGAAAGAAGCAAACCGCTTCTTTCGAAATAGCTGTGCGCTTTTC
>ML681992.1:27354778-27432443 GCA_007922195.1 Podocnemis expansa
GGGTGCAGTGCGCCTCTGCACTGCACCCTGTGGGTGCCTGCAGCCCCCAGAGGAAGCGAAATAGCAGGTCCACACTGTGGACCTGCTATTTCGCTCCCTTATTTCGAGGACACAGTTTTGTTATTTCGAAACAAGTTATTTCGAAATAACAGGTTCTTTCGAAATAAGTTATTTCGAAATAGCTTCTTTCGAAATAACAAAACTGTGTGTAGACATAGCCCAGGTGTTTGAGAAGGGAGCATACCCAGAGATCAGAGGTCCAATCTAGGTTCCCTGGCACTGCTTAGGAGGAGGTCTGAGCCCTCTGCAAATAAGAACTGTTTCTCAAAGGGAAGGTTGTGGATGGCCTGTTGGGTGGTTTGAGGTGGGCCTGTCTCCTGGAGCCACGCTATGAGCCTCATAACAATGGCTGTGGCTAGTCCTCAGCTTGCTGTGTCTGTGGCATCCCAAGCAGCTAGGAGCACATTGCAGGATGCCAGGGTGCCTTCTTCAAGGACTCAGAATCTTCCCTCTGATCCTGGGGAAGGAGGCCCATAAATCTCTTTAAGAAGTCCCAAATATCTGAGGTATACCTACTCACCAGCGCCTGGTGGTTTGCTATACGCAGCTGGATGGTCGAGGCTGAATACATCTTTCTACTCAGGATTTCCCACTGACTGGCCACTCTGGACCATGGCATGGGATCTGGAGGGGGTTCTACTCCATGCCCTAGGGCAGCCTTAATTACCTGTGGACTCCTGCTCAGGTGATGGGTAAGGAAGGAAAAAATCCTCCAGTTGGACCTGGTACTTGTGAGCTGCTATGTCCAACAGCGGGGAAATAGAGGCAGAATATTGCCACTGGTCTCTGGCAATTCCATGCACGCTGAGGTGCAAAGGCACAGCCAATGAGTCCAGCAAGGATGAAACATCCGGATTAAGTAGAGGGTTTTGGACCCCCCCTGACAGCTTCAGCCTCTAGGCCTGTGTGGGCAGAAACACTGCGCAGCAAGCCAAAATGGGCCATGGTGTCCTCTCTATAGGATCCTGGCCTGGGGTTCAGCTCCCTATCTGGCTTAATAATAGTGGGGCCTTCAGTACCGTGGTGAGTCCACTGAGAAGGGACTTCTCTCGGCACTGACCATTCATGAGGATGGTACCAGTAGGGGTTTGGTGCAGCATGTCTGCTCTTTCTACATGGGGTGATCTCCTCCAGGCTCAGAGAGCAAGCGCTTTCTCACATCACAGGAGGTTCGGCACTGGGCCATGTAGATGACACCAGAGAAGTTGAGGCACTACAGCACCGGGGAGAAGTGGAGCACAGTCTACTGCTTTTCCGAGCCCAATCTAGGGTGGTACTACCTGGTGCCTTTGGGGGAGCTTCTTCTCTCAGCGCTGGGGAGCTCAGCACTGTACTAGGTGCCAGAGAGCAGTGCCGTTCAGGAGGAAATCATTTACCCAAGAGGAAATCGGGCTTTCCTCTCTGCTTAAGAGTCCTTGGAGTTGTAGGTGTAGTCAAAAGCAGCAGCGCCTTTGCCTTCTCGAAGGCTTCTGGGATGGTCAGGGTCTGCACTGCTTTATGCCCGTGGTGCAAGGAGTGGCTTGGGTGGAGAAAGATGGACCAGCAGGAGCATTTCAGCAGCGAAGTCAGTGCCAATCGCATCTTCTGCTCCATAGGGGAGCAGCACCAAAATGGCTCTGGTGCTGACCTAGCATGTGGTGCCAGCACCAAAGGCAACTTCGGTTCTTCAGGCATAGGCTGCCCTGCTTCCTCTCAGGGCAATGCACAGAACCTTTGCTCCCTGTCTTTCAGCGTCCTTGGCTTGAAGGACTGACAAATGGAGCAGTCAGAGGCCTGGTGGGACTCACCCAGGCACCACAGGCACTCCTCATGGGAGTCATCCCATGGGAAGACCTTGCTACAAGCAGCACAGGGTTTGAAGCCTGGCATATCTGGTGGCTGTTGGGAGCAGTCTTCTGGTTCAGAACTTGCATGTTCCATAGAAGCACCGGTTCTCAGTGGAACGATATCCATAAACAGGTCCTCTTGCTTAAACGGGTGCCTCATACAAGGAAGTAGCAACATCCACTTGTGTTCACAAAGACAGGGCTGTTCCAAAACCGTCGCTGAGGGTGGAAAAAGAACTGGGGAGAGTCAGGGTCAGGACTGTATATATAGCCACAGGAGTGGGTGATGACCACCAACCCTGCTTTGGCAAACTAGGGCAAAAAGCTCTGACCAATCGTGCACTGTGTCACATAGACACACTTAATACTGAATGTATCCGAGCCGAGCAGTCCTCAAAGAAGGAGGATTCATTTAGTTTCTCCACAATAGTTTTATCTTCCTTGAGTGCTCCTGTAGCATCTTTATTGACCAGTGGCTTCACTAGTTGTTTAGCAGGCTTGCTACTTCTGATGTTCTTAAAAATTTATTTGCTATTACTGTTTTGATCTTTGGCTAGCCATTCTTCCAGTTCTCTTTTGACTTGCCTAATTATATTTTAAACTTCACTTGGCAGAGTTTATGCTCCTTTCTATTTTCCTCAATAGCTTACCCTATACTTTTTAAAGGATGCCATTTTGCTTCTGCTTCTTTTGCTTTGTTGTTTAGCCAGGGTGGTACTTTTTTGGTCCTCTACTATGCTTTTTCATTTGGGTTATACATTTAAATTGAGCTTCTATTATGATGGCTTTAAAAAGTTTCAGTGCTGCATTCAGGGATTTTACTTTTAACACTGGAGCTTTTCATTTCTGTTTAACTAACATTCACATTTTTGTGTTGTTTCCATTTGCAAAATTAAATGCTGCTGTGATGGGCTGCTTTAGTGCCCTCCCTCCCCCTCCCTCACAGAGATGTTAAATTTTATTACGGTTTGGTCATTATTACCAAGAGGTTGCATTACTCACCTCTTCAACCAGATCCTCTGCTCTGCTTAGGACTAAATCAGGACTTGCCTCTTCCCTTGTGGGTCTCCACCTGGAAACTCCAAGCAGGGCTGCTGCTATATTGAAAAGAGATTTGGGACACAGGCTCCTGATCTCTTCTCCCCCCTCGCCCACTTACCCAGGCCTCAGCACTCTTCCCATTGCCTTCCACCACCCCTCAGCATTTCCACCCAAGCTCTTCTTCCAGTGTCCCCCCAGCCCTGCACACCACACCCCCAAGCCCTGAGCCCCTTCCCCTGTCCACCACATACCATCCTCTACTTCCTGCCCCACACACCCTCTCTTGTCCTCCATGCACCTCCCCCCAGCTCTGCGCACCTTCCCCTGCCCCCCCAGCCCCACTCACCTTCTTCCTGGTCCATGCCCAATGGTTGAGCCTCCCCTCACCTCCCCCCCGGTCCAGCACTGCTTACCTTGCTGAAACTCAAGGGGAAGCTGCCAGACACTAGATCAGGGGGTCAGCAACCCAAAAGATAAAAAGACTAGATGATCATATTGGTCCCTTCTGACCTTACAGTCTATGAGCCATTTTTGAAAATTCCTTCAATAACAAGTGTTTTGAGAGCTGCAGTGGGTGTAGCCTCCTGGTAGGGGAAAGCTGGGCTAGGGCACCTGCCACAGGATCTCCTGGAACCAGGAACAGGGCCCCCACAGGGTACGCTGGTGGCAGGGGGAGCCCAGACCCTGGTGCAGACCACCCGCAGGGTCCCCCAGTGGCAGAGGGAGCCTGGAGCCACAAGGGGGCAGCCGAAGAGCCGGTATGTGGCTCTAGAGCCACACGTTGCAGACCCCTGCACTAGACTGCTCCCTGCCACAGGTGCTGTTTATATTTCCTGCCCTGCTCATCCTTTGGCCACTGCCTGGGAGCGCAGCAGGGCAAGAGATTTGTTCTAAGGCAGTGGTTCCCAACATTTTCCAGGCTGGGGACCCCCTTGTTGTGAAAAAAAATCTGTGGCCCCCCTGGCTGCATTTTTATCTCAGTGGTGTGGCCATGTGACAGCTGCACTGCTGCGGGGCACAATGTGGCCCTGCTGGCACAATGCAGCCCCTGCCACTCGGGGGGAGCCTCCACCAGAGGATCCAGCCCCCACCAACACAATGCGGCCCTTGCCACTCTGGAGGAGCCCCCCCTGTCCCTGCCCCTTCCCCTGAATATCCCCCTGCCTGCAGTTCTCCGATCCCCTCCCTGGTTCCCTCTTACCTCTCCCCGGGGGGCCTCTTCCCACGCTTCCCTTACCTGGCCAGAGCTGCTGCACCTGGCCTCCTCCCAGGCTACTTTTCCTGAGCATGGTCTAAGCATGCTCAGGATGCGGGAGTTTTAAACCTCCCTGGGTGGGGGAAGCTTTCTGTTGGCCGGAAGCTGGGGTCTCCATTGACCCTGATGGCATCCGGCCCCAGCTTCCTGCCTGTCCGCAGACCCCCTGGAGCCACACTGCGGCCCCCCAGGGGTCCACGGCCCACAGGTTGGGAACCACTGCTCTAAGGCATGGTTCAGGGCACTCCAAAATACATTTGAGGTATGGGCCAGCTGCTCCAAGAATAGAGCTAACAGATACCAAAGAATGGAAAGGAGGACATTGTAGGACACATGGAGAAAATGTATTAATGTAATATTCTTCTGTTTTTAGAGGGCCCTGGAATTCTTCCCCCTAAAAATAGGGGGTTCCAGGGGGTTCCAGAATACTTTAACTACTGAAAGGAAAAAAACCAGACAAAAATCATGTATTTTTAAAATGTCTGCTGGGTGGAGGACATGAAGATAAAAAGGCAAACATGTCTTCCTTTTGCCTGACATCTGGTAACTCTATCCAAGAAGCAGTCATTTAAGATGCTAAAAAGCTCTATCTCTATATCCCATTTTGAGGTGAAGTGTGTACCCAGTCAATATGGGGCTAGTTGAAACCCCCCACTATTACAGAGATTTTTATTTTTATAGCCTATCTAAGCCCCCTGAGCATTTCACAGTCACCGTCAACTCTGTTAGTCTTTAAGTGCCACAAGACTCCTTGCTTTTTTTGCTTTACTAGACTAACACGGCTGCCCCGTTGGAACTTGTTACAGTCCCATTCAGGTAGTCAGTAGTATATCCCTCCTGCTATAGTCTTATTATTCAGACATGGAATTACTTTTTACTTCATTTTACTCTATGCTGTCCCTTACAAATAGTGTTACCACCCCAGCAGGACAACTTATTCTGTCCTTCCAATATATTTTGTACCTTAGCATTACTGTGTCCTATTGATTATCTTCATTCCACCATGTTTCTGTGATGCCTTTTATATCAATATCCTCATTTAATACCAGGCAATCAAGTTCACCCATCCTAGTATTTAGATGTCTAGCATCTGCATACAAGCACATAAAAATTGACACATTTTAGCAGTCAGTTATTATGTAATACAATTTGAATGGGACTCATTTGACTATTTCGCATTAGAGCCTACTCATGTTTTATCCTATTTCATTCTCGCCTCTCCAGGATATATAGAGAACCCCTATAAATAGATCCTCCTGCAAGGCATACCTCTGTCTGAAACAGTCACTCCTCTGAATCCGTCAGCTTTCCCTCACCCCTTAGTTTAAAAACTGTTCTCTGACCTTTTTAATTTTATGTGCCAGCAACCCAGGATTGCATTTTGGTTCCAGTAGAACCTCTCCCCAGTGAGACTCCTGCCTCTTACCATGTCCCTCACGGGTGGAGCAGGGCTGGAGTGTGGGACAAGGCCACAGACAGAAGAGGCAGGACATGGAGATAGCCTCCCACAGGGGAAGTTTTACCCACTGCACATGCTCTGCAGCTAACAGGTTCCAACCTCAGGGTTTCTTTGCCAATGGGATGTGCTCCCAAGATGGCTGCCTGGAGGCCCCAATGGGTCACATTCCCCACTTGGTCAAGCACCTGAAACAATGGGCAGAATATTGGAGGTGGGAGCAAGGGGAGGAGTGAGTTCCTCCCTACTATCTACAACAGTCACAAGAACCCCACTCACTCCCTTCTGCTCAGCTGAACAAATACGCAATACTAGCTCTAGCTGCTTCTTGAGTTGGGGAGCTGACTTCACTGCCTCTAGAACAAATGCTGCTCCAGATGTGAGCACTGTGCAGACGGGCTGGGAAAAGGAAGAGGTGTGTTGTGCCAAAGCCCTCAGAGGCCCCTCACTACAGCAATAGCCTCACCCAGCCACCCCTCTCCCACAATACATTAAGTCCTCCCCTGATTTTTTTACGTATGATCCAAAACTCACAGTTCTCTGAGATAGGATAGGGCACAGAATAATTTCTTGGCCTGTGTTTCCACTGTGGCCCCCCAAAAGGTTGGCAACTCCTGAGTTATAGTATAGTGAAGTCAACAGAGATAGGTCTTTTGCAGCATTAACTTGTCCTCTTACAGTACATGATGGATTTAGGCATGGTGGATGCAGCCCAACTGTGGCTGCCAAAACTTACCCACAATCCTCTACCTTCCCCTCACCTGCCCAGAAGGCCAAACAAGGAGCTTGCTCACGGTTTTCTGGGAAAAGTTCAATGAAGCAGCTCAGTTTATAGCAGCACTAAGGACCACAAGAGCTGCCCCACATATGAGTGAAGTGCTGTCCCACTGTGGAATCAGTCAAATGGACATGCTGAAGTACCAATCACCCAAAACAAACAAGGCGTCCTGTGGCATGTTTAAAGACTAATAAATCTATTTATTGCATGAGTTTGTATGGGAGAAAATCCCACCACATCAGATGCTTAAAGATGGGGAACAAACAGAATAGACAAATCACCCAAGTTAATTCTGAAGCCCTCCCTACACCCAGGAGAGACATTTGCAGATCACCTAAGCAGAGCCCAAAAGCTATAGCTGTATTGGGGGGGGGGGTGTCTGTCACTGGGACGCAGGAAGGAACACGAGTGCTGGCTAGACAATAATGTCAGGCCAGTGCAGATTCTAAGGAAGAAAGCTGGAAATAAAAGACAGAAAACTGACAGTGTCTGAGTGTGGAGACTCCTGTGAAAACCCAGTGGCCACTGACAGAGCTGTACTTAAGGCACTATGTCAGTCGACTTGTCCAAAGGCATCAGCAGCAAACTTGCAACCATAAAGTGATGATGACAAAGGGAAAAGCCCAGCATTAACACTGTGGTGTGAATTGTTTTAGAGTCTGATTAACCTGGCTGGATGGTTTCACTGAGGAACTGTTCCAGACATCATTTTGGTATTAATGAAACAATTCCAAAATATCCATGGGGATGTTTAGAAAACACAGAATTCAAAAGCTGTTCTATGCACTTCTGTACCCCCCCCCCCCACTGCTTTATATCTTTCTTTAGGAAATGTGTGTGACTGATTCCCACTTTCACCATCAGCAGGTATTTGACTATTTGATTGTGGTGATCTGGAGTCTTTTAAAAGTGATGAGGATGACTCTGACCAGCTTTTCCAGTCTATTAGGCCTCATGACACTTGTACAGAGGTCGTGCATATGTGTGGGTAAGAAAGAGAGAGCGTGCAAGAAGGGGGGATATTCCATTCTGTTTGAAACAACAGCCTAGCTCTCTACACCCTATGTGTAGCCCACTGTTCCTGGAGGTCAAATATTCAGCCATTTGAGTGACAGGATCCTTAACAGCATCTTTTTCATCAGCAAGCAAAGGCGTGTGCCCTCGTCTGTCAAATCTGTGCTCTAGTTGCTTAAACATTGTTTCAGATGGGCAGGTTTTAATCTGGATATGCAGAATGGGGCAACGCTGTGGGGGAATGTTTAATTGGCTCCCAGCAGAGAAACAGGAGCTACGCTGATGTGTGGGTTTTTTCCTCCTAGAAGTGGTACCACTTTCACATTCTATAAATGTCCTGTGGTAGTTTAAATACAGCAGAGCATTACAGCTGAATTTGTTTCCATCCCAGAGTGAATAAAAATGAAGGCCTTTACTTGTGTGTTTAGAAGGTCTAGAAAACTTCACAAATGTGTAGCTTTGACCAATATTGTTGATTGGTGTATGCATACAAAGATTTCCAATACACCATTTATTACAGTACATTTAATGAATTGGCGGGGGGGGGTATTTTTTTGTTTCCTCACCACTCTCTGAGCATTACAGCAAAGACGTTCCACATTAAATGCCATCAGAGTTTAGCCTACAAATCTGCTGTGTTCTCCTTCTCTCATTGATTACTTACTGAGTGATTTTTAAGGGCTGAGCCTGCTTTCATTGACATCAGTATCAGGCCCCAAAGTTAGCATTATCTAATTAAATAAGAATAGCACTGGCTTCCTTTCCAGCTTGCACCTGTTATTCCAATGGCCTCTAAATGTAGCCAGAGGGCAAACCTGCCTTTTATAAAAGTAGGTGGAACCCTGATGGTTTCTCATACCCCTACATTTGATTTAATTGGCTAAAGGACAGCTGTGTCTTTGGCACTGAGGAAGTCATTTGCCCTGTTAGCAAATGCAAATCCACATAGAGAAACTTGAATGACAACTGTACACCAGCAAGGGGAAAATTAATGGTGGGTTACTCACCAGTAACCGTCCTTCTTCGAGATGGGCTGCTCGGATCCATTCAGTAATAGATGTCTCCGTGCCAGAGCGCTGGATTGGTCAGAAAAAACTTGTCCTAGCCTGTCAGAAGAGGGAAGGCGGCCACCGCCCCTTGCGCCACCCATGGCAATATATACAGCCACCTCCCCACCCCCTCCTCAGTTCCTTAGAGTCACCAATTCCAGAAGCAGGGATGGAGGGGAGGGACCTGAATGGATCCGAGCAGCCCATCTCAAAGAAGGACAGTTACTGGTTAGTAACCCACCGTTCTTCTTTGCGCACTGCTCGGATGCATTCAGTAATAGGTGACTACTAGCCATGCTGATGGATGGCGGGTGGAGTTGGTTCTTCCACCTTCAGCACGGCAACAAGCCCCATAAGGTAGAGGTCCCACAGCAAGATGTTCACTGGAGTCAAGAGGTGAGCAGACCTTGACAGGCCCAGAAGAAGCAAGAGCTGAGGGTCAACCCAGGACCGGGGAGAGACCGAACCCACCGAGGCAGAACGTATATGCAGGTCGGGCAAGGTCACCTGAGCTGGAGAAAAGGACGCAACCTAAGAAAACGGGTTGCACGGGTGCTCTGCCTAGGAGGAAAAACGTGAAATATAACCGACAGACTACAATGTCTGGCCTAGGCCGTGTCACGTGGACTCGAAAGAGAACGCTAAAAGCTAGCAAATGAGACTAGCCATATGTGTGCGTCATGCGCAAGAACAAAGAAAGGGTAGGCATAGAGCACCCAAAGGTTTAACAGGCGCCACGTAGTCATGGACTGATCTGGCGACTACTGAGTACACAGGGAGAGGTAAGGGGATGACAATGCCCCTTATCTACGATGCAGCCAAGCAAGCCGTCTGGTTAAACGAGAGAAATAAGGATACAAGGTCATGAGATGGCACAAGGATGACTGAGAAGACCACGAGACACTAGCCACAGCATATAGAGTCGAGCCATGCAGGATGGCACCTATGGCATGCTAATTAACAACCTGCTAGCACAGAAGCATGTGTTTTCAGCTGAGCTGGCACCACGACCGGGCTCTCTCAGGAGAGAGGTTCCGGAAAAATATTGACCACGAGGTGGCCTGAGGCAATATTGATGAGATGGGCCTACTAGGGCCCGCAGGGCGCTAGAATGTAGGGGAGGTCCCCGCTGGTCTAAACTCGCAGGGTTTGCCTCTCGAAGCTCTCACTCAAGCGTGAGGGGGAAAGGAGAGGGATGGAAGAGAACTCTTACTACCATCTAGTCAGCCCCTCGGCGACTGAAGAATCGAAGGAGGGCTGTGAAAGGCTGTGGACTCAGTACCTATGGTGCTTGCTGGAGGGATAACGCTATCACTTTGCCATGCCAGCGCTGCCAAGGAGGAAAACTCTTAAGTATATGGATACTGAAGAACTCCGCTGCCAAGGAAGGGTCCTTCTTAAGCTAGAGAATGGGACTGCAACAAGATGGCAGCTGCCGCATCTGAAGGCCACCCCAAGATCAGAGAACCCAATGAAGTTTTCTCCCCGGAGGGAGCCAGTGGATGAATAAAAGGGGTACAACCCCAAACTTTTATATGTTGTATAGAACAGATTCTCTGTGTATTGTGCCATCGGAAGAGCAGTGGGTGTCAATGGGTCATTGAGAAAGGAAAGAGAGGACCACAGAATTGCCAGGTGCTGCCAACGCAAGGGAAAAACTGCAGTAGCACTAAGGGGCTACACGCAGCATAGTGGGATGGTCCCGTGGGGAGGCCGGGTGGAAGAGGGGGAGTCGTGTCCTGGCAGGGAATAAGACCGAAGGGCAAAAGATTACGCAAGTGCCCTGGATGTAGGGAACCTTCTGTCTGATGTAGACAGCTGTCCAGAAGGCAGTGGATACCGAGGCAGGAACTATATGTGGGAAGGCACTCAAAGGGATAGACCTTTCACAGTTTCTCAACTTATGGTACACAACAAGGTGTTCCCCCTCAGGGTTTTAAAAGAGTGCCCCCGGCCGTGCTTTGGTGAGGTTGGGGCAGCATGGGCTACCTCGGAGAGGGTAGACCCAGGTGAAGGTTCCTGAGGTGGGCCCCTGGTTCCCACTAGATGACCAGAGGGTAGAGACGAAGAACTGTGCAAGGGTGGGAAAAGGGGAGGAGTGGGCCATACCTAGGGCCCGTGAAGGGGTAAAACCCACTCTAGAGATACCTTCCCAATGAAATACCTATCCAGGTAGCTGTATTGCTACACAGATGTGTCCCCTTAGTGCGCAGGAGAAATTCCTGTCAAAAGGGGGTTGGGGTCACAGCGCAGAAGACAGTGCTGCAACCAGGGGTGTCCCCACCCCTTCCCCTGACCTGGAACGAGGGAGCCTACCTGGGACATGCATCATGGCCACAGGCACAGTCCTGTTGTGAGTGGCCTTTGGATGTGCTTGTCTCGGAGCCCCGCTGCAGCTGGGTCTACAACGAGATGCGCCTCCATCCCTTGGCAAGGTGTTAGGGTGAGGAACGTGGTGGGGAGTATTCAGGAAGGAAGGCTGTTAGGAATAGGAGAGGGGCGGTTTCCATCCTCGGGGAAGTTGCTGCTTAAGGGGTGAGGGGTGGGGGGTAGTAGCTATGATATTGGGGTACCAGCAGCATAGGCAGGCGTCATTGTATTGTCAGCCCCTGGAGTCCCGATCTAATTCTTGCTCCTGCGATTGGGGAAGGAGAAGAACGAGGAAGGACCTGGATGTTTCCCACCGGACCTGCCTTCCCTGTGTGGGGGAGGCGGGTGGTTGGCTGTCTGCGGCAGTAACGCCCTAGGGCCCCCTGCATCCTAAGTGTAAGGAGGGTGGTGGTGGTCAGAGGGGGCCCCTCCTTGGAGAGGGGTGGGCGAAGGCCCGCTTCTTGCCATGAGTGAGGCGGGAAGGAAAAGAGGTTGTCCCGCCCAGGAAAATGGGGAGCTAAGTCAGGTGGGTAGGTCTGGGAGGGAGAAGGCCGAAATATTTGGCCTATGAGGATCCCGGGCTGTGCCCACCACAGAGAGGGTTTCAGGGGAAAACAGGACATTCCCCTCAAAGGACAAGTCAAAGACTGCCTCCTGTGCATTAGGGGGCACTCTACCCACCCTAAGGCATGCTACGCTGTGGAGGGTAACCGCCGAGGTCATGGTGTGGGCAGCTGTGTCCACCTCATCGCAGGCTAAAAGAAGGAGGTCTTGAGAGATTATGTTGCCTTCCTCCAGGAAGGCATCATACTCATCCCTGGTCTTGGGTGGAAGCATATTTCTAAATCTCCCGAATGACTCCCAGACATCCAGCAAGTATCTGCTGGTTATAGCCTGGTTGTTTGCCACTCGCAATTGAAAGGCTGATGAAGAATACACCTTACTGCCTAACAGATCCAGCTTCCTAGTTTCCCTGGAGGGGGGAGGGGGTCTCTGGGGGGGTCTCTGGCCCCCATTGCCATCTGGACCATGTCCCTAGGGGGAACTGGGTGGCCAGCGAGTGAGGGGTAGTCCGATTTGGGTACCCAATACTTCTTGCTCGCCGTATCTGAAACCGGGGGGATGCAGCTTGTACTCTGCCACCGGGAGCTTGCAAGGTCCCATATGCTCGGGTGGGGCGGGATTGCAAAGGGTGCCATGGAGGCAAACGCCGGTCCGAACAGGGTATCAGGGAGGAGACTCAGGGGCTCCACCTCCATACGTAAATGGGCTGTGGTCTGGCGCAACAGGTCAAAGTGCGTCGAGAAGTTTCCCGAAAAGGACTCCAGTGCCGGGGACAACATGGCACCAGGGGTCCACTGCGGAGGGGAGGGAGTTCCCTCAGGGAACCATTCTTGCGGCCGAAACCAGAAGGGTGATGGGGCCAATGTGCGGTGCCGGGGCCATTTGGAGCCCCTAGAAGGTCCCTCTTCCGGGCTGGAGATGGGGGAAGGGAATTGGGATGCCTGGCCTGGTGCCAGCAATGGAGTGGTGTCAGCCCCCGCTGAGGTGGATGACAGGGGGCTGGAAGGTGAGGGTGAGCATCCTGGATGAAACCAGGCCTTCAAGATGAAGGCTGGTTTGCCCCTTCTGATTGGAGATGGGGCAAGGGGAGTCGGGAGGAGCAGCAGGGCTCTTGCTGCCCCCACCGCTTCCGGGGTGGACGGGATGAGAAGCAACTCCCCGTGAGTCATGAGCAAGTCCTCACTGGGGGAGGGAGGACTGCTTGGGCAGGAAGGCTCCTGTTCCTACGGCACCGGGATCTGTGGTGCAGAGGGTGGAGTCAGCCAGTGCCGGGGTGAGCTCAGCACCGGTGAGGCCGGGCTGTACCATGTCATCAGCACTGGAGATGATATGGTGCGGTGCTGAGGTGAGCCCGGTGCCGACGGTGCCGGGCTGACTGATGGTGACCTTGATCAGTGCCGAGGTGCCGGGTAGGCACTGAGGTGCCGGAGTCAGGTCCAAGGTGGCGCGGCAGCAGAGACCACCAGTGGCATGGTGCCACATAGGTTCCGGCGCTGAGCTGGGTCTCGGTGCCGGGCTCAAACCCGAAGCCTTGGGTGAAGGGTGCCGAGCCTCCTCCAATGGTAGGGGTCAGCATCGCTGTTCCCTCTTCTTAATTGTTCTTGGTTTAAAAGAGAGACAGATGGAACACAGCGAGGCCATGTGGTCTTTGCCCAGGCACCTAAGGCACTCCCCGTGGGGGTCATCCTGAGGGAAGGCCTTGCTGGACTCGGTGCAGGGTTTTAACCCCGGCATCGTCAATGCAACGTTCCGGTCCGGTGTTGGGGACTCTAACAGTGGACTTAAATCCACAAAGAGATGTGCGCCTCCAGACAGTGTGTTACCAACTTTGCCCACCGACTCGGGGTATGCTCATTTATTAGGGTTGCTTTCTCTATGGGGAAGATGGTACTTCTATTAGTGTACTGCTTGTGTGACTTGTGTTTCTACAGAGGTGCGTCTGAGCGGACCGGGTCTATCAGCACTCTCAGCTGACCCCTTATGTGTCCCTGAACTCAGCAGGCTGGGTCACACAGCACTTCTCTGCTGCTACCCTTATGTGCCCCTTTACCGCACCAAACTAGGCTTGATTATGGATCTTGAGCAGGCTGGGTCACACAGCACTTCTCAGCTGCTACCCTTATATGCCCCTGGACTCAATCAGGCTGGGTCAAAACAGCACTTGTCAGCTGTCACCCTTATATGCCCCTGGAGTCAATCAGGCTACTATCCCTATCAATGAGCAAACCTTACAGGGTTGTGGGCATTACAGGGATCTTTGGCTAGGTAATAGAAGCGTTGCTGCAAAGTGATATAAAGAAACCAAGGCCACAAAGGAGAGGGAATGATGTCTTAAAAGAGTCTGGAAACTGGCTTAATAACAAAAGTCATTTTATTGCTAGGTATCTAAAACTTGTACTACTAAGAATAATTACAAAGGAGAGAAGAATATCCCAAAATACCCAGTTACAGCATTGATAAACATACAAGGAAAGAAGAACATCCAGCTACAATATTACCTAGATTCTACTGTATCAGGCCTAGAGGGAGAGAGAGTGAGTCATAATTAACACAAAGGGAGAGAGGTTGGGGGGGGGGGGGGGGGAAAGAGAGAGAGAAAGAGAGAAAATGGGGGGGGGGTCTCACCACTCTGTGTAGCAGAAAGGTTTCCAGGTTGTGCAGATCAGGGTCTCAGAGGCTGGATGGAAACAAAGCTCCCACAGCAATCAGCAAGGAAGAAAAGCCAGATCCCAGTGGAAATGATCCAGCTTTAGATCCAAGCATCAGGACTCAGGACTCAATCCAGACTCACACAGGATTCAGAAAGGATCCAATCAGGACTTGCACAGGACACACACCCACTACTATGTGGGTAAAGGTTTTTATAAGGACTTGTTTACGTGGCCAATACACATTCCTGGCTGGGTGTAATGGTTCAGAGAAGCTCACAATACGGCCAGGCAGACTCAGTATTTTGGGTATCAATTATCATGTCTGTGACTAGAATGGTCTGATAATTGCTGAGTTTGTTCGTTCTGGTGTGAGATCCCCCATCAGGCAATGCTTCTCTGCTTCTTCAATCCCAGAGTTCAGTACGGCTCTTGCTTCTTCAATCCCAGAGTTCAGTGCGGCTCCTGCTTTGGAGTCTGGTTCTCCATAGTCAATGCAAATGAAGCTCCATTGTGCTGATGGCTTTTGGATATGGGTAGATTAGGAAAAGGATGTCTCCCATTTCCTACTGTTTTTGGTTTTCAGTTCAAGCAGAGGTTGGGGGATGTGTGTGGGGGGGGGAGGCACAGGCTGGATACTATGCTCTGATTCCTCAAGAACACAGAGCTAACACGTAACAAGTGAGTAGATGGCCAAGAGACAGGCTGCTTGCGAGTTGCAAGAAGCGGACGTTCCAATTCCGATGCACAAGACGGAAGAAATGAAACTGAGGAGGTGGCCGTATATATAGCCGCGGGTGGTGCGAGGGGCAGTGGCTGCCTCCCCTCTTCTGACAGGCTAGGACAAGTTTTTTCCGACCAAGCCAGTGCTCTGGCACGGAGACACCTATTTATTACTGAATGCATTCAAGCAATGCTTGAAGAAGAAGCCTAATACCTCCTTCTCACCAGTGGAGTTGCTCTCTGCTTGGTGTCCCTTCTGAATCCCTTATGATAAACCTGTAACCCTTACATCCATCCCTGTTATTTCTTTAGTTGTCCCCCACAATCTTTTGAAAAACGGACCAGTGCCATCATCCCTTAAGCTGGGAGAGGGGTTTTAGAAGTGGGTGGGTGGGCTGGCTTCATTAGGACCAGTGGAGTTGCAAAGGATTTTTAAACACTGGGTTTGTACCCTTCCTTCCTTTCTGAGGATGTAGTAAGAAGGCCAGAGTGGGTCTTCCAACAAATGTCTGTTGTTTTTTTCTGCTCCCAACTATCAAGGCTGGGCTTCCAGAGGTGTGCCTTCCGTGCCCCATTAATGCAAATTGTCATCACGCAAGTTAGCCTATTTTGTGTGAGAGTGCGCTTGCTATAAAGTAACATGCTAGAGTAGGGGTCAGCAACCTTTGCCAGCCCCTGTGCCAGCCCTGCCCACCACACCCTCAGTGGGTGCCAGGAGCAGGGCCAAAAAAGGGTTGGGCCAGGCCTCCAATTCGGGGCCAGTGCCAGGACAGGTTCCCGCTCCTGCCTTCGCTGGCAGTTGGCTTCCATGTTCTGGCCATGGCTGGCACTCGCCCCTGCTGGCAGACGGCCTCCAGTCCCAGCCAGGGCTGGCTCTCGTCCATGCTGGCAGGTGGCTTCTGGCTCTGAGGTCAGACCAGGCTCTGGGCAGGCTCACCCACCTGCTCCCCTCCAGCCCTGTCCAGCAGGGGATGGGGCCAGCAGGGGTTAGGAGCCCCCTGCACCATGGCTTCTTTGTCTCTCCTAGTCGTGCTCCCCAGCAGGGAAGTGCGGACAGCAGGGGCCTGGAACCATGGCCCGCCGCTCTTGGTGCCCAGCCGTGCAGCACTGGGGAGAGCAGGGCCAGCAGGGGAGCCTTAGTGGCACCACTGTTGGGAACCACTGTTTTGAGTAACCCACCAATTGCATTTTGTCTTGTCTTCTTTGTGACCCTCCTTGAATTCAAATTTGTGGAGGTAGAGAGCTCAAATCATAGACCGACGTCCTTCTTCGCTGCTGTAGCTTCTTCCTCCTCACCCCACTGACCACTTGCGGTGGCACCCTCTACCCTCACACTGCAACTCTAATCTTAGCCCTGTGAAGAGGGGAAAACCCTTGAGGGGGGTAGTTGGAGAGTGAGTGTACCTAACAATAGTTACTCCTGAACCCAGCTGCCCACATTTGCCATTGTGACCTGGTGCAAAGGGGTTGCAGTGCCACTCAGGCAGTGCCCTTGATGTAGGGGTGCCCACGTCAATCCTGAGTGGTACTGGGCCCTCATGTGCCAGATTACCACATCTGGCAAGGGGAACTGGGCCCAGCACATTGGGACAGATAGAGGGTGACCGCACAGCAGGCTTGGTCTTCAGGACTCTCCCTCTTCGGGGCCTCTCCACACCAGACCCATGACCCTAGTGTGGGACACATTGCTTTATAATACTTTTATTTAAGAGGCCAAATGCTCTACCCCTGCTTTCCCTCTCAAAGAAACAAACTTATGGAAAAACCCAAAACAGAAGTCACAACACTAAAATCAAGTACTTGGCTCTGATTCATTCATAGAGTGCTTTTTAGTACATGCCCTCCATCTGCATGGATTCTGTTTATAGATTGTAAACCTTTCAAGCAGGGATGGAACCCTCTCTCTTACTGTCTGTGAAGTGGCTGCATGAACCTGGTGCCAATTGAGTCCTTATTAATAATAAATAATATTAACAGCAAAACTGCTGTGAGAACACAATTTTTAGTGAACTCAGTTCTTTGCATTGACATGTCTCCAACAGGGCATTTAACCAGAGGTGCCACTTTTGACAAAATTTTAAAAAAATTATTAAGCTGAAATGATAAACAGAGTAGAGATTTACATCACTTTTCAACATTTACCAGTTGAGTCTCAGCTCACTTCCAAGGCCAGCATTCCTCAAACTACTCCACTTACAAGTCTCTCAGTGTTGAAAATTCACATCCTGGAGCCAAATATTTGTTGGAGCAGCTGGTAAGTCTGTTGCTCTTGTTTTGCAATGCCTCATACCAGACCAAAATGGAATAAAAAAATCTACACCCTCAGCTTTCTGCTCAACCTCAAACAGGCACATGAAAAGCATATAACTCAGAAATGTCTCATTTAGTCATGGTAAGGAAAAAACATTTCAGAAATAAAAATTTCTTTCACTGATAGACATTTCTACTGTATCTTGCAATCCTATAATCTTGTCTTCTCAGAGATTTTTACAGTCTTCTCCCTTCCTTCTTTCTTATTTCTGCTTTGTGCTAAAACTCAGTGGGAATATTGAATGCAAAATAGCAGTTTCCAAGAAGTGGTGGGTTCCATAATGCTAACACAGTTGAAACACATGAAGGAACTACAGCTGAATGTAACACAAGAATATAAAGCAAAATTTCCCAAGGCACTAAAATGACATTGACGCCTAAGGGCATGGCTACACTATGGCATCACAGGTATGCCACTGCAGAACTGTAGTGTAGAAGTTTCCTATATCAATGGACTGGACAAGATTCAGAGGGTAGCCATCTTAGTCTAGTTCAGCAAAACGGAGTCCTGTGGTACTTTTAAAGATTACCATATTTATTTATCACATGAGCTTTCAGGGGAGAAAATCCCACTTCATCAAGGGCTGGTAGATGAAGAAAGTACAGAATGGGAGGAATAAATGCAGGGAAGTGTGAGTCATAGAATCAGGTCAGACTATTTCAGCTTTAGATTCAAACAGGGTGAGGGGAAAATCACTTATTGCAATGACAGAGGCGGTTCAAATCTTTATTTAAGCCTAAGGTAATGGTATCGTTTTTGCATATGAACTCAAACTATAAAACAAACAAGGAGTCCTGTCGCACTCGTGTGGTATGTCTACACTTACAATTTAATTTGAATTAGTGAGGATTAATTCGAATTAAATTAATACATGACTATACTAGGTTTCATTAATTTGAACTAATATTTGAATTAATGAAAGCTTACTTCGAAATTATAAAACCTCTCTTAACTTGGAAGTAAAGGTTAATTCAAACTTATTAGTTCGAATTAACCTAGTGTAGACATGTTACTTAGAACAAACCATTAGTTCAAATAGATGCTTTTTGACCTTCTTTCTCCCTGGGCACCTTCCTCTTTCTTTATCTTGGGGGAGATATGGCCCTTCTTGGGGGCTGTCTTGCCACTCCCAGGGGCGTTGCTGGCCCGGGGAGGGACCCGGGGCACGGGCCCAGGCCCCACCCCCTGGCTGCAGGTCCTGCCCCCTGGCCAGGGACAGGGCCAGAAGCCACCATGGTGCCGCGGCCGGCTAGGCCCTGCATCCTTGGCTGGGGATGGGGCTGCCGCCTGTGCGGGCGACTGGGCCCGGACTCCCCACCACAGGCAGCCAGGGTCTGGATCCCCGGCCAGGGATGGGGCTAGAAGAGGTCGCAGGCAGCCGGGCCCCAGACTCCCCGCCGCGACCGCAGGTGGCTAGGCCCCAGATACCTAGCTGGGGACAGGGCCACCGCTGCTGCGGGCAGCCTGGCCCAGACATCCCGCCACGGCTGCAGGCAGCCAGGCCCCGGATCCCTGGCCGGGGATGGGGCTGGAAGCGGCCGCAGGCATCCAGGCCCTGGACTCCCTGCCGCGGCCACTGACGGCTGGGCCTCGGATCTCCAGCCCGATTGGGCTGGAGATCCAGGGCACTGGCCCTGGGATTTGGGGCACGTGCCCCAGGTGCCCAGCGCCAGCAATGCCTCTGGCCACGCTTCACATTGTGCCCCTCTCCTAATCTGAAGTAGCAAATCCTGTCCATGGACATGCTAGTTCAAATTGGTTTTCCTAGTGGGGTCATGTTAGATCGAATTAACTTAATTCAAACTAATCATTATTAGTTAATTAAGTTAATTCGAACTAGTCTTCTAAGTGTAGAAATAGCCTTAAAGAAAAACAAATTTGTCAGATGAGCTTTCATGGGAGAAAATCTTTGATCTGTAATTAACTTTCTTAAGGACAGGAACTCACCCTGCCTGCCACTGCAGTCCTAATTCTGAGAAGCAGGATGGGGGATAGATTTATCTGTGGCTCTCCTTAGACAGGTTTATTTCTTGGCCTTCTCATTCTAAACAGTGATTGTCACCTCTCTCAGGTTCCCTATCTGTTATTACGCTCAGTTTAAATCAGTACAACCTGTTTGATTTGCTAAAGTAATCAGACCCCAAAATGTGATTTACACTTACTTCACTGCATTTATTCCTCCTTCCTACACTTTTTTTTTTTTTTTTCAATTTTCAAGCATCTAATGAAGTGGGATTTTTCTCCCATGAAAGCTCCTGTGATAACTAAATTTGTTAGTCTTTAAAAGTGCCACAGGACTCCTTGTTTGTTTTGCTGACCTAGACTAAAATGGCTACCTTTTGGAATTTGGAAACATTGTGTGCAATGTTTCAATGATCAGCCCTATGAAGCTTCCTGCTTTGTGGGCTTCTGTTGCGGTTGTTTTTCTGAATGCTGCTGGGTTGCAATCCAGTTGACTGAGGTTACCATTTTATGATGTAGAATCAGATCACCCCTAATGTCAAGCTGCTATTTCCTCCAAGTTCCAAAGTAGCCTGTTGTGAATAAATTACATTATCTGATTAAAGATTCTTTTGTAACATCTAACACATACAGCCTATGGAGCTACCCACCAGGCAAACTGCAGTCATGGGGAACTGCTGGAATTGATCTACAAATTATCTTGAATCGGGGCGAGGGGGGGTGTTGGCACCCATTGGCAATTGAATAAAACCAGTTCATTACTGATTAGTTGCCAACAAAGCTGTTGAGCTAACTATTCCTCCCTCAGTTACTCAGGCCTGGTTTACATTAAACAACTTGTCTACACCTACAAGTGATACAAGTTTTCCTTGCATAAGAGTGAGTGTAGACACATTTTGTCAGCTGGAGCGAGCTTACCAGTAGATATAATAAAATCACCTTAATGCGTGGCAGTCTCTACATCAGCAGAGAGCATCTCTTGTGACATAATGCTGTCCATGTAGACAGGGCCATTCATGGCTGTAAGTAGGGTGGAGCAAGAGGGGGCAAAGCCCAGGGTGTTGAATTTTAGAGGGTGTGGAGGAAGACGCCCCACTGGGGGACCCAGCCAGTGGGGAAGTCAGCCTGCCAGGGGACTTCCACCGATGGCTGGGGCCAGATGAGATCCTAGGGGGAAGGGCACATCCAGGGCTGCTTGCCCCGGCCACCAACTTTTCTAATTACAGCACTGGGACCATCACAGAAGGGGAGCAGGGGCGAGCAGAGTACACATCCTGGGCCCTGTGGTTCCATGGGCCGTGCACTGCCCCGCCTCCAGCAGGGTAGCATGGGGTCCACACCGCTGCCCCCCGACTGCCGCACTGCTCCCTGCCTGCCCTGCTGCCTTCCACAGCAAGTTGGGGAGGGGTGGGCATATAGGGCTCAACCTCTGGGCCAGCCCTCCTTGCCCCCAGGGCAGAACAGCTGCCCCAAGGGTGAGGCAGGAATGCAGGGCCCAGCCTCTGGGCTGCCCCACCTCCTCAGCTTGAGAGAGAGTGGGGGTTTGCACAAGCCAAATGGCCCTGGCCCTCAGCCCCTCAGGACAGCCACGCATTTAGACAAGCCTTTAGGTTGACCCAGTGACATCATTCAGGAGTGAGGTAAATCCACACACCCCCTCCCCAGTGATATAGTTAAGCTGACCTAAACCCTGTGTAGACACTGGCAGCACTAGGTCAACCTATCTACGGGCTCTCTGAGAGGTGGATTAACTGTGCCAGCCAGAGAACTCCTCCACTCAGAATAATGGAGGCAAGGCTGTAACTAGGGGTTCGGGCGCCCAGGGCAAGTAGCCCCAAAGGCGCCCCCCCCGATCCTGATCCGGGGCCCATCTGCACAGCAGTGGCTGTGTGTGTGTGTGACCATTCCCCGCCATGGCCAGAGCCAGCAACAGTGGTCCCAACCCCACCACAATAGAGAGAAAGGACCCTCCCCCCCCCACAACCAGCTCTGGCCATGACGGGGAAGCAATTGCTCCTGACACATCTGGCCACAGTAGGGGGAAGCGACCCCACCCCCCAGCTCTGGCTGTGGTGGGGAAGTGATCGCCCCCACCACTTCGAGCCATGGCAGGGAAGCGGTCTTCCTCTGCTGGCTTTGGCCACGGAAGAGGGAAGTGATACCCCTCTGTGGTGCCCTTTTAAATTTGCACCCAGGGCAAAGCCCCTTTCACCCTGCTGTAGTTACAGCTCTGAATGAAGGGTTACTTACCTGCAAAGTTCCTTCTTCAAGATGGCCTGCTCACATACATTCAGATATAGGTGTCTATGTGCCATGGTGAACAGGGGCCTGGAAAGCCTTTTTGCTCTAGCCTGTCCCTGTAGGGTCAGTGGCTAACAGCCCCTCGGCCTGCGCACCTGCACAGTATATAGGTGGTCCTGCCCCTGCCCCCACTTCAGTCCCTGCTTTCCGCTAACTCTGAAAAGCAGGGCTGGAGGGAGAGTACAGAATGTATATGAACAGCCCATCTTGAAGAAGGCCATGTACAGGTAAGTAACCTTCTGTTCTTCTTCGAGTGCTGGGCACATCTATTCAGATGTAGGTGACTCACAAGCCATGATTAGGATGGTGCGCTGAGTTAAGGTTTTCCCACTCAAAGTATGGCTCTGCCCAATATTGCGTTGTCCCTTGCTTGCTGGACAATGGCATAGTGCTAAGCAAAGGTGTACACTAAAGATGAGGTTGCTGCCCTACAGATTTCCTGGATTGGGACCTGGGCTAGGAAGGCCATGGAAGACACTTGTACTCTGGTAGCATGAGCTCTGAACCTCTCCAAGAGGCGAGGTGGTTACTCTTTGATAGCAGTCCTTGATGCAGTTTGTTATCCAGGACAATATGCACTAGGTCGTCACCGCATGGCCCTTTTTTGCGTTCAGCAACTGCCATGAACAGCTGAGATGTTTTGTGGAAGGGCCTGGTTCGCTCGATGTATGCTGTGAGTGCCCGATTTATATCGAGGGTGTGCCACTTTCTCTGGTTTTCCGTCACCTGGGGATCCAGGAAAAACATTGGGAGACAGATGTCTTGGTTAACAGGGAAAGGGGACACCACCTTCAGCAAGAAGCCCGGGTGGGGCTGCAGCTGCCCCTTGTCCAGGTGGAACATTGTGTAAGGCAGTTCTGAGGAGAGAACGCTTATCACTGAGACCATTCTGGCCAAGGTGATAGTCACTAGGAAGGCCACCTTCAATGACAGAACCAAGAGGGTACACAATGCCAGGAGCTCGTACAAGGGTCTTGTAAGCCCTTCGAGCACAAAGTTTAGGTCCCAGTGTGGTGCTGGGACCCGAGCCTGCAGGTAGTCTTTGCAGACCCCTGAGGAATCTTATAGGTGTGGGGTGAGAGAAGGGGTTTACCCCACTAAATGTATAATGCAGGGCAGAGATGGCTGCCAGATGTACTCTATGTGAGGAGACTGAGAGGCCTGCCTCCTTCAGGCTTAGTAGGTAGCAGAGCCATAACTACGGTGGGGCCGATGGGGCAAAGCCTCAGGCAGCCTGAAGTTGATCAATGGAGCTGTGCTATTAAAGGAGCAGCTTTGCAGTGCCAGCTGTAACCGCTGCTAATGGGAAGGAGCGCGTTCCAATTGGAACATGCTCTGGGTGGCAAAATGTCATGTTATGGCTCTGGTAGGTAGTCCAATATCACTGCAATTAGGGCATTCTCTGGGGGGCATTCCCTTTCCCTGAGCCTAACAGGAGAAACATCTCCACTTGGTGCAGTATGTTGCCATGGTAGAGGGTTTCTTGCTCTCAATTAAGACCCTTTGGACTTCTCGAGCATGCATGCACATTGGGTTTTAACCATGGCGTCTCCACACTATCAGGTGTAGAATGCTTGGGTATGGGTGGCATAGGCAGCTGGAGTCCTGAGTGAGGAGGTCCTCCCTGAAGGCAAGCGTTATAGGCGTTGTCACTGAAATGTTCAGAAGGGTGGAGTACCAAGGCTGGTGAAGCCAAGCCAGGGCTATTAGGACTATGTCTGCCTAATCCCTCTTGAGCTTTATAAGGGTCCTGTGGATCAGATGGAAGTGGGGGGGAGGTGTAGAGGAGTGCCCCCCCCAGTTTATCAGGAGGGCATCTGAGACTGACCTCCTGTCCCTGCTCCTGCCCCTGATTGAGCAGAAATGGTTGCATTTGCAGTTCTCCCATGATGCAAACAGGTCTATTTGCAAGTGGCCCCCATCTCTCGAAGAGGTGTTCTACTACCTCTGGGTGTAAGGACCATTCATGCTGGGGAAGGAACTTGCTGCTCAGGCTATCTGCCAGGGAGTTCTTGATCCCAGATAGGTGAGAAGCTATGAGGTTGAAATTGTACTGCAGGGCCAGGTTCCATAGTAAGGATGCTTCCTTGCATAAAGGTGGTAAGCGGGCACCCCCCCGGAGGTTGATATAGAACATGGCTGCTGTGTTGTCTGTCATGACCTGTAGAGACCTCCTCTCTATCTTATCTAAGAAGGCTATGTATGCCAAGCAGAACACTCTCACTTCCTTCACATTTATGTATAAGGGACTGTCTTCCTGTGATCATGTGCCCTGTGTGGACAGACCCCCTGAGATGTGGGTTTCCCACCCTCGGTCCGATGCGTCTGTAATCAGGGTGATTGAGGGGTTCAGGGTTTCGATGGGGACACCTTTGCAGGCAAATCAAGGATTCAGCCAAATCCTTAATGAGTCTAGGACCTCCCTGGGGATAGTGAGTACCCTGGTAAGGGGGTGTCAAAAACGGGTGGAACATTGGGCTAAACATGCCTGCAGGGGCCTCATTCAGAAGTGTGCTGGCTTTATCACATATGAGGATGCCACCATGTGACCCAGCAGCTGGAGGCAATGCCTCGCAGAGGCATTGCTGGGGGGGGCAATGGACCCGGGGCACGGGCCCAGCCCCCTGGGGAGAAGCCCCGCCCCCTGGCCAGGGATAGGGCCAGGGGGAGGCCACGCCGCTGGAAGCAGATAGGCCGCGGCGTGGCACAGCCAGAAGCAGCTGCTGGAGGCCAGGCCTGCGCCTGTGGCGGCGGGTGGCCAGGCCCCTGATCCCCAGCTGGGGATGGGGCTGCCACGGCTGCTGGCAGCCAGGCCCTGGATCCCCAGCAGGAGACAGGACCGCCACCGCCATGGGCAGCCAGCTGGGCCCTGGATCCCCGGCCGGGGATGGGGCTGCCGCGGCCGCTGGCAGCCAGCCGGGCCCCAGATCCCCCACTGGGGATACAGGGCCTGGCCGCCGGCAGCTGCAGTGGCCCCATCCGCAGCCAGGTATCGGGGGCCTGGCTGCCTGCCGCCGTGGGTGTGGGCGCGGGCGCGGGCCTGGCCTCCAGTGGCCTCTTCTGGCTGCACTGCACTGCGGCCTAGCCACTCACAGCAGCGTGGCCTCCCCCTGGCCCTATCCCTGGCCAGGGTTGGGGCCTGCCAGGCCCCGGATACCCAGCTGGGGACGGGGCCCCGCAGTCACGGCCGCGGCCATCTCGGGATCGGGCCCCGGATCCCCAGCCCAATTGGGCTGGGGACTCAGGGCATGTGCCCTGGTATGCCCAATGCCAGCGACGCCACTGGCGCCTCATTGTTGTATTTGGGGCATGTAGCAGTTCTGAAATGATGATAGACATGGACTGAATCCTGGATGGAGGGAGTGAGGCTTTTGCCTTGCAAAAGTCCAGGTGGGTCCCTATGAAATCTATGCTCCTTGAGGGGGAGAGCTTCGACTTTTCCCTGTTTATTAGGAGTCTTAGGGTATGTCCACATGAGGTTTTTATTTCGAAACAACAGTGGTTGTTTCGAAATAAAAACCGGCATGTCCACACGTTCTCTTGTTTCGAAACTGCTTAAACCCCTTCTGTTTTGAAATGACGATTATTTCAAAATGACTCGTTTCGAAATAACCCTCGTTCGGGCATGTTATTTTGAAACACGCATTGTTTCAAAATAACAGTCTGACCTTCTTCCCAGGGTGCACAGCACCCAGGGGAAACAGGAAGTCCCTGTCTGGGCGTGCCTGCCAGTGTGGCCAGAGGCTTCTGAAAGCATGGCAGCATGTGGCAGCAATGCTGCAGGGCAGCGACACAGAGCCCTGTTCTGGACACCTGAGGAGGTCCACTGCCTCCTCAGGATCTGGCAAAGGGAGGACATCATGTCCTGGTTCCGGGCTAGCCACTGGAACTGGGGCATTTATTCGGACATTGCCACAGCGATGTCTGAGCATGGGTACGAGCAGACCACCGAGCAGATCCACGTAAAATAAAGGGTCTCAGGCAGGACCATGCCAGGACCCGAGAGGCCTGGGAGCTCCAGGGGGCAGGTAGCACTGCTACCTGCCGCTATTATGAAGAGCTCCATGCCTTCCTGGGGCCAGAGCCCAGCAGTCTCTCCGCTGAGGCCATGGACACAGGGGTGTGCCAGAGCCCATCCTCTGGCCCAGAGGCAGCAGAGACAGGCTCAGAAGTCTCCGTCGGGGAGCCTTCTGCCGCAGCACCATCAGCGGTGGAGGCTACCCCCCGTTCCCCAGAGCTGTTCCCCGGCCCCGAGGCAGAAAGCAGCACTGAGGAGCAGGGGCCTGACACCATCCAGCCCCTGGGGACTCCGAGACCGACCCCAGGACATCGCTCTGGACCTCTGGAGCCCCTGTGGGTGAGTACTCCCCTCCCTCAGAGGCACGCAGGGCTGGGCCTGTCCAGGTCACGGGCAGTGAGGGGGTACAGGGCCAGGCACTGGGGCAGATAGGGCACAGGGTCGGAGGCTGCAGAGGCCCTCCCATGGACATGGGTACCTGAGAGACAGGTGGCACCGGGGTCACAGGCCCCTCTGTGCCTGGGAGTGGTTAACAGGGGCTGGGTGTCAAAGATGCAGCCGCATTTTGGGCGGGGTGGAGAGCATGCAGGCCTTGCCACTGGCAAGTGGCCTTGGGAGACCCCCCCCTAGAGCAAGGCGTGGCTGAGTCCAGCTCACCCTTGTGGGCACCACTAGCATGTGTGCCTCCAGGGTACGGTTACCAGATGTCAGACAAAAGCAGAACATGCCCCTTTCTACTGTCCTGTTCTTCTTTTTATCCTCACTTTCTCTGTCTGGCAGGCAGTTTAAAATACAGCAGTTTGTCAGGCTTTTTACTGTAGGAGTTGAAGTATCCTGGAATGCCATAGAATACTTTATTTGTACAGAAAAGTGTTCCAGGGCCCCCTAAACACCGAAGAATATCACAGCCATACTACATTTCCTCCCATGTGTTCTCCAGTGTCCTCCTTTTTGTAGTTTCCTGGCCTCCTTTCGAGGCTTTGGGATCCAGTAGCCCTACCCCAGGGCAATGTCCCACGGGATCCTGAGTCCTGTTGGCAGTCAGCGCAGAGGTGTGTGCTGCAGACAGGCTGCACACAGACAGGGCCAGCAGGCGGCAGAGGCCAATTGTGTTTTCTGCTTCCCTCCAGCAGGTCGCCCAGCTGCTCCCTGTGCCGCACCACCTGCCCGACACCTCAGTCTGAGGCCACAACGGAGGAGGAGAAGGGCCCCCCAGATGCAAGCAGAAATCTTGGAGAGCCTCGAGGAGCTGGAGGAAAGAACTAAGGCATCCACCCAGGTCTGGTGGCAGGACCAAGCCAGGCGGCAAGACTCGGCCCTCCGCCTGCTGCAGCAGGCATCAGCGGCAGACGACAGGGTGGTTGCCGCCCTGGAGCACCAGGCGCAGGCCAGCGAGCGCCAAGTGCAGGCTGTTGAGCCCCTGTGCAACCACCTCCCCACCGCAGTCGAGGCGATTGCCACCAGCCTCCACCAGCTGGTGGAGCAGACGGCCCCTTCAGCAGCTGCAGGGGGTCCACAACCTAGCCATCCCCGGAGGTGATCTCGGACCCAGGGCAGCCGTGGGCAGGGGTGGAGAACACCACCCCCCCAGACCCGCCCCACAGCGCCTGCCTAACTTCTCCCCTGCCACCCAGACTCCCCTACCCCCTCCTCCCAATCTATCTCCCCCTAACAAGTTGCTGTCCCCCCCGAACTCCCTCTTCCAAGTTGCTGGCCCCCCCAAACTCCCCATCCTCCCAATCTATGCCCCCCTTCCAAGTTGCTGGCCCCCCCCGCAGACCGCCCCCACATTGCTTCATCCCATAACCCTCCCCAGCCGTTCCCTGCTCCACCCCCTGTTTTGTTAATAAATGTTTGAAATGCATTCTTGTTGCTGAGTGGTTTTATTGGGGGTAGTTCACAGTGGGGGTGGAGGGGTGGGGGCTGGCTGTGGGCGAACGGGGGAGAGGGTGGTGTTGGGCAGGGCAGACCTGGCCCTCAGAGTTCCTCCAGGGCGAAGGTGTTCATTAGTGCGTCCCGCACTGTCACGGCTCTCTGGGACAGCTGCTCCCATGTGGGCACAGGTCTGGGTTCCTCATAGTCCCTGGCGAGGAGTTGTGCCTCAGCTTCCCAGGCAGCTGCAATGGGCTCACCCCGCTGCTCTCAGAAGTTGTGCAGGGCCACACACACACTGATGACCTGCGGCAGTGTCCTCTCTACAAGGTGGAGGTGCGTAAGGAGGCACCTCCAGCATTCCTTGAGGCGGCCAAATGCCCGCTCGACGACTGGGCGGCAGTGGGCCAGGCGGTGGTTGAAGATCTGCCATTGGGGATCGAGGGGCCCTGCGTACGGCTGCATGAGCCAGGGGCACAGGGGATAGGACACGTCTGCCACAATGAGGACGGGCACCTCTACTCCCCCAACATTGATGTTATGCGGGGGGAAGAAGGTGCCCACCTCCATGCCCCGGTACAGAGCAGAGTTACGGAGGACCCTGGCATCATGCGCCTTCCCTGGCCATCCCACATAACTGTTTTGGAAAAGGCCCCAGTGGTCCACAAGGGCCTGCAAGATGATGGAATGGTACCCCTTGCGGTTTCAATAGTCTGCAGCTCTGTGTTCCAGGGCTCACACGGGGATGTGCGTGGCGTCCAGGATCCCTGCACAATTGGGAAAGCCCAGTGTGGCCATGCCAGGAATGGTGTCCTGCAGCTCCCCTTGGGTGACCAGGCGTCACAGCAGGATCCAGTTGATGGCCCTGGTGACCTCCACAAGAATGTTGCCGCTGGTGGACCTCCTGATGCTGAAGAGGTGTGCCACAGACCTGTGCGACTCCGGAGTGGCCATCTTCCAGAGGGCAATGGCCACTCTTTTGTCGAGGGGGATTGGCAGGCCTCATGGTGGTGTCCCTTTGGTGCAGCAGCGGGGCAAGTTCTGCAACCAGCAGGTTGAAGCTGGCCCTGGTCATCCGGAAGTTCCTCCTCCACTGGTCGTCCCCCCAGGTTTGAAGCACTACCCACTCCCACCAGTCTGGGCTGGTCTCCCGGGCCCATACTTGGTGAGGCACAGAAGGGGGTAGGGGCAGTAGCTCTGCTCTGCAGCCCAGCTAGATGACAGCCTCAGGCACAGGCTGGGCACCATCTGGGCCTGCAAGCGGAGTGTCCCACAGCAGCAAGACACTGTGCAGGCGGGCAGAGGGTCTCTGTGTTGCACAGTGCTGGCTGGGAAGCCAGGCAGCATCCATATCTGTCGCTTGCAGAGTCCTGCTAGCCAGAATGGACAGGGAAATGAGGTCAGGGCCAGCTTTTATAGGATTGGCTGGCAACATGGCCACCGACATGGCCCAGGGAGGCGGCCATGTTGCCACACCTCCCATGGTGTCCTTCCCCTGAAGCAAAATAGCAAGTCCACAGTGTGGACATGCTATTTCGATTCCCACTTTTCCCTTATTTCGATTTGGTTTTTGGTTATTTCAAATTAAGTTGTTTCGAAATAAGGGCTTTATTTCTAAACAACTTGTTTAGAAATAACTTATTTCGAAAAAATGCCCTGCATGTGGACATATCCTTAGTACGTTGCACAGGCTCTCTGCTGTACAGACGCTGTGCCTGACTTGGTTCTTTGATTTTCCTTTTATCAACCTGTCATCCAGATAAGGGTAAATCTGTATGTCCTGCTTTCTCATATGTGCCACCATGGCTGCAATGTACTTGGTGAAGACCCCTGGGGCTAGTGCGAGGCCAAAGGGCAGTGATGTGAACTGGAAGTGTTTCCCGCCTACCATGAAGCAAAGAAAACTTCTGTGCCTTTGTTTTACAGAGATATGGAAGTAAGCTTCCTTTACAGTGAGGGCTGCAAACCAATCCCCTGGGTCTAAGGATGGAATGATTTGCGACAGGGAGACCATTTGGAACTTTATTTTCCTTAAACATTTGGTCAGAGCTCTTAAGTCTAAGATGGGCTGAAGGCCTCCATTTGCTTTCAGGATAAGGAAGTAGCAGGAGTAGAACCCCCTACCCCTTTCCCTTGTGGGGGGGGGGGGGACCTTTTCTATCGCTCCCAAGGCCAGGAGTTTCTGGAACTCCTGTTTCAGTATTTATTCATGAGGGGTCCTAAGGCCTACAACGAGGGGGCAGTTTTCTGGCCAGATGTCTGACTCTGAACTGTATGGTATAGCCCTGAGAAACCATGTCTAAAACCCATTGACCCAAGGTTATTCTTGCCCACTGGTGGCAAAAAGGGGCTAAGTAGTTCCTGAATGGTAGGGACCAGGATCAGTGGTTGGTGCAGCCCTCTGGGCAACAGTTCAAAACCTCTGCCTGGGCCCAGAAGGGCGGTTGTTGTTGTTATTTCCCTGTTGCAAAGGTTGGCTGCCACACTGAGCAGAGTGGCCCTTGGTGCTTCTGCCCCTGTCCTTGTCCCACTCCCAAGAAGACAGTTGGGTGGCTAGAAAGGGTGCCTTCTCTGCCTCTGTTGTTGCTGGGCTTGCTGCTGGGGCTGATGTTGATGTTGTTGCTGTTGCTGCTGGGAGCAGTAGGACCATCTAGCAGGCTGGGGGGTGTGCATCCCTGGCATTTGAAGGGTGACCCTAGAGTCTTTCATGGTGTGTAACTTGGCATCCATTGGCTCCACAAACAGGTCCTGGGTGGATTGTTGAATTTGCGGAGACAGTCTGGAACCCTGGAGACTCTCCACATGGCCACTGAGGAGGTCACGCCTATATTCGCCGCGTCTGTAGCATCCAAGGAGGTAATCAGAGCATCCCATACAGCAAGGAAGCCTTCCTCCACCAACGTGGTGTAGTCTAGTGTGTGTTCGGGTGGAACTAGGACTTTAAAACGTTCCATAGAATGCCACAGGTTAAAAACATAGCAGCCCATGAGGACCTGATGGTTGGTGATACGAAGCTGCAGGGCCATGGTCGAATACATTTTCCTCCTGAAGAGGTCCACCTTCTAAGCTTCCTTATTTTTAGTGGTGGCTGCTGGCCGGCCCTTCCTGCCTCGCTGGGTCATTGCATTGACAACCAGAGAGATTGGTGTAGGTGGTTAATGAGGGAGCCAAATCTTTCCACAGAGACGTGGTACTTCTGTTCCGCCATCTTTGAAACGGCTGGGATCAAAGAGGGGGTCTGCCACCTGGCGCGTGCAATTTTTAGGACCCCCATCATGCATGGGAACTGCCACCCTTGCTGCCGGGGCTACATTGCTAACATCGAATAGTGGACCAAAGTCCTCTCAGACGACCTCAATCTGCAGGTTGAGGTTGGCAGTCATGCACTTTAGCAAGGTTTGCTACACCCGAGGGTCATCCCTAAACAACGGAGACCTCTGGTAGGCTGAGTTGTCAGGTGACAAAGAGAACATCATAATCTACGTGTCTCAATGGGACCTTGAGGGGCCTGCACCTGCATGTGAATCCTCCTTGGATGCCGTATCCCTGGTCCCCTTCAGGGATCTCTACGTGGGCTACATCCCTGGAGATGAATCCCTTCCCAGGGTTTCCCAAGTGCTCCAGCTTGCCCACTGCACCGACCAGTCCTTAAAAAATCTCGGAGACCAGTCACATGCCAGGGTTGATCGGTTCTGTGCAGATTGGCAATTCGTGGCACCACACCAGCAAGATGAAGAGAAACCCCTTTTCCATGCTGGTACTGGAGATGGGTTGCACTGAAAGTATCTGTCCCCAAGAGCCAGTGCCGGAGCCTCAGTCTTAGGGCTTCAGTGCCGAGGAGATGCGGGGGGAGCACTTTCTCCTGCACTTACCCACTGGGCAAAGTAAGGCTGGTGTTGGTGCCAAAGGTGACGAAGAGTAACAATGGCAGTCCTGAGCATCCGAGGCCTTCAATGAATGGGACTAAGGACCTGGTGCAGATTGACCTCTGAGCGGAAGGCTGAGACCTGTCCTGGGAGGGATGCCTCTGGGGAGAAATGAAGGTATGCACTGTCCTCTCCTGAGTCTAAACCAGAGGATGCCAGCGGAGAGACCCTGCAGGACTGCAGGCATCATGTAGGTGACTGGCTGCCCTGATCCCCTGTGGGCTGCTGTGCTGAGGGCTCCGGTGTGGCCAAATGTGGGTGCAGAGAGCTCGGGTGCCTGGTGCGCTCCGGTGCTGGAGACTGGCAGGCCAGGGGGCTCGGTGTTGTGCTTACTGCCCAGACAGGGTTTAGATGAGAAGGCTGGCTTCCCTTTGGAGGTTGCTGCCCTAGGTGGATTCAGGGCTGGCAGTACTTGCAGGAGCGCCTTTGCCACCTCAAAAGCCTCTGGAATTGAAGGAATCGGTAGGGATTCAGGCCTCTTTGCCAATGTCAAAAGCTGAGTCAGGGAGCCCAACTTGTGGCAGTGGTGCAGCTTGCTCTTTGAGCAGGTGCTGGAGACCTGGTCTGATCCTGCATGGGGCTTCTTCGGTTTCCTGGAGGGAGACCAACGCTGAGGAGGGGCTGGTGCCAACTGAGCTTGTGGGTAGAGCCCTGCATGGATACAAATACGTGGAACCATATCCGACCTGCATCCACAAGAAATGGCCCACGGATATCCATGTTGTATCCACGGATGTGGATATAATGCAGATATCCACGGATATCTGCATATTTGCAGGGCTCTAGTTCTGCGCAGGTAAAAATATGTGGATCTGTGTCTGATCTGCATCCACAACAAATGGTCTGCAGATATCTGTGTTGTATCCACGGATGCGGATATAATGCGGATATCTGCAGATACCCGTGGATTTGCAGGGCTCTACTTGTGGGGCCACTGAGTTGGGCCTCAAGGCATTTTCCAGTGCCATGAACCAGAGGTGGTTTGCCCTTTCCTTCTAGGTCCTTGGTTTTGAGGACCAACAAATTCAGCACTCATAGGGCCCATGGGTTTCCCCAAGGCACTTCAGGCACCTTTTGTGAGGATCACTCATAGGGAAGGCCTTCTCATACATGGCACAGGGCTTGAAGCCTGGCATGGTCTCCTTGGTGCCGGTGCACGTGTCACCTTTCAGAGTTGGTGGATATTTACATTTTCTTGCTCAGCTGGATCATGGAAGCATGAGCGACACAAACTATGATTCCAGCTTTGCAACTGGGCTGAGCAGAGAAAAGAAGAAAGCGAAGTGGACAGGCGCTTGCAAAAAAAAACACAAGAGTGGGCAGTTCCAGGACCATCACTAATGGGTAGAAAGAAGGAACTGAAGGGGGGCTAGGGGCAGGGCCATCTATATACTGTGCAGGTGTGCAGGCCCAAGGTGGTGTTGGCCACTGCCCCTAGAAGGACAGGCTAAGGCAAAAAGGCTTTCCAGGCATCTGTGTGCTGCGGCACGTAGACACCTATATCTGAATGGATGTAAGCAACACTCGAAGAAGAAGGAACATCTGCACTGATGCTGTAGTGCTTCACATGTAGGCAAGTCCTCAACGTGAAGAGCAGCAGTTGTCTACGAATCATTTATGGGAGGCAGGAGACTGGCAGAAGGCTCTTTAAAAAAACAATTGATTTATAATTGGACTGAAAAAAGCCCTTGCTACTCTTGAAAAGGAAGCTACCTCCAAGCAAATTAATTTTGTATTTTAGTTAGGAAAAAAACTAATGTGACTACTTTTCTATTAATTTAGATGCAAAGACCAGTATTGGAATGCAGCTGATAGGGCAAGCTGAAGGACAGCCTGATACCAAATGAAACCACCACTGCAGGTCATTATGCCTGATTCCCTGTCTCTGAATATCTTGTGCCTGCCATCAAAACTCTTGTACAATGAATAGATAGCATTATGTACAACTAGGGAAGGCGGCTATTTAACTTTAAAACTGAGCACTTAGGCCTTACACTATATTTACACCTTTAAAATTCCATTGACTTTGACAGAATTGCTCCTGAATTGCAGTGGTGCAAGTGAGAGAAGAATAAGGCTGTTATCTTCTGTAACTGAGGGTGCAGAACAATACACAGTCTAGAGAGAGTCATGCTCTCAAAGTAAATACTGAAAGACTTAGGGGCCTAAGACAATATTTACCTTTAGGGTAATAAATCTTACTAGTAACTTCAAAATAAATCAGCAGCCACTATTACATCCTGTAAATTATCAGATTCAACTCTGGTGTAAAAAGGCACAGTTCCACTGATGTCAAAGGAGTCTATTGACCAGCTGAATTTGACTCAAATGTTTAACTACCTCAAGCACTTCACTAGTTCCTTCCCTCATACCTCAAAGCACTTGACAAAGTTTAAAGAATTAAGCAGCCTAAGGTCTTGGGAAGCATATAAGCATTTTTGTTTCTGTTTATGGATGGGAAAACACAGGTCCAGGGAGGTGAAATGATTTGCCTAAAGTCACACAGCAGAGTGTGGAAGACAGATTTCCTTATTCCCATGGCAATGTTTTAAAGGTGACCTACAAAGGAAAAATAATTGGGGTTTTGTTCTCACGTTTCTTTTGTAACTGTACCTGACAGGTTGTTTTGTTGTTGGTGGTTTTTTTTCTTTTTAACATTTTTTTTAATTTGATTGTTACTTAAAGATACAAGTCTTTACTTCCTTAACTTTGCTGAAGATTTCTTCAGAGCTGAGAAAAAAGCAGAGTTTTTTAGTCCTTAATTGAAGAAGTTTCCACTTTAACAAAGAGGCCTTTTTTCTCCACTCTTTTGGGCATCTGGATTAAATGGGAATTAAAAACAAAACAAAATACAAATCCTTAAACATCAATAAAATAAGCCCAACATGTTATGTAACCAAGCTTCAATTTCTTTGCCTTCTGATGTCAAAATCCCATGGGTATTCCAGGCACCCATGAAAAATAGAGTAGTAAAACCCTGATGTAAAAATCTAAGGTTTTTTTTTTTTTTAAATAGCTTTCTTTACACATTCTAAAGAAGCAAAAAAGTCAGCAACTTTTTCTTTTGAAGGTCATCTTTAGCCATTGGATCATGTAAAGAGCTTTAGCAGGCAACATCCTAGAAGTTGAGTGTTGTCTACACATTGGGAAAATATAATCGAGGAGACCTGGCAAATACCAAGAGTAAATAAAATTAACCAATGCCTCTGGCCACTTCAGCACAACCTTGCAGGCACTTTGTCTCCTGGCAGTTTGCCAACTGTGTGATAGTATAGCCAGGACATTTTTCTTAAATGAAAAGTAGGAGCAGAGCAGCAGAAGACTAAGCCAGGGACACACCTAGTAAGTTTTCTACCCATGACAGCGAAGCATTGCCTTCTTTCTGCTAGTTTTTGGCTAACAAAATCTGGAAAATGTTTACAGCAGAAAGTACAGTTTTAACATATTGAATGGCTATGCATTCTTCTACTGTGAAACCTGTACTGTTAAATACTATGAAACCTGTAGAGGAAACCACCCGTTTTTGGTAGCTTTCTTTTGTTCCCAAACCAGGATACATTGCTGTGTTCAGCTTAGACCAGGGGTCTCAAACGCAAAGCACCACGAGGGCCGCATAAGGACTAGTACAGGGTTGCAAGAGGACTAGTAATAACAGTGTCATTGCGGGCTGCAGGAAATAGCTTTGGGGCCGCATGCAGCCTACGGGTCATGTGTTTGAGAAACCTGGCTTAGATGGCCACTTCTAGTCAGCTATAGCTTTTGTCAGTGACTTGAGGTGCTGCTTATGACAGGGTCAAGACCAGCCCAAGGTCTTTTGGAGCCCTAGGCAACTATGATTTTGGTGACTCCCCCCACCAGGTGGTGGCCTGGGCTGTGCAGGCCAGGTGGTGGGCCCTCCCTCCCACTCCTTCTAGCCCCCCCAAGCCTGGCCAAGCCATGGGTAGGCTGAGGAGACTATGCCCATCCTCCCTCCAACTCCTCCTAAACCACCCAAGCCTGGCCTAGGGCCATAGGCCAGGATGAGCCACAAGGGGCATGGGCCACGTAGCAGGCCAGGCTGGGACAAGCAGCGGCTGTGCAGGTCATGTGGTGGGCCAGGCCATGCCGGGCTGGAACGAGCAGTGGGCTGGCCAAACTGCAGGCTGACCGAGGGTCTCATGCCCATCCTCCCTACCCCGCCTCCAAATTCCGCCCCCCCCCAAGCCTGGCTAAGGGGTGCAGGCCATATGCCAGGCCAGGTGGTCAGGTGGGCTGGGACAAGCGGTGGGCTGCCCAAGGCCAGGCCGAGCAGGGGGCCAGCCAAGGGGTGCTGGCCACTGGACTGAGTGGGGGGCCAGCCGAGTACGGGCTGGCTGAGCAGCTCGTGCACACCTTCCCCTCCCACTCCTCCTACCCCCCCCCAGCCTTTCCCTATGAGCCCTTTCTCCTCATCCTACCCACAACACTTACCTTTGCTGGAGGGGGCAATGGAGGATTGCCCACCTTGCTCCACCCTAGGCTACGTGCCTGCGCGCAGCAGGGTGGGAAATATAAAATAGCCTCACTGACCCCCTGACCAACAACCCCTGGTGCCCCCTAATGCTTGGTGCCCTAGGCGACCACCTAGGCCACCTCTATGGCAGGACCGACCCTGGATAAGGTTCATTGTATATTATACATTGTAGAGTTCATTGTATATGATTAACCAAAATAAACCATAACCCCCTAATAACTCTGCCCCATTTGTTTTAGGGTTAGCTAATGGAACAAGTACATGAAAGCAATACGTATGTCAGCAAGTCTCCTCAGCTGAGCTGCCATGTGTCCAGCTCTAATTCCCTCGTTTTCTAAGGAGAACAATTGGGAAAGGTTTATGTAACATCTACAGAACAGGGCTGTAACCAGGACGGGGCAAGCAGGGCAAAGCCTGAGGCGTGGAATTTTAGAGGGTATCCATCAGCTTAAAGGGAACATTGTGTGCCCTCTAAATTTGCCCTAGTTACGACCCAGAGGGAACCGCGGGAAGCCACTTCCCCAAGCTCTGCTTCCTGAGTGGCTTTATCTGCAGGGCTGCGCTGGCGGCCACCATCTCTGGCCTGGCTGCCCTGTGGCATCTTTGGGACCAGACTGGCCCTGTGCCAGCAGCCTCCACGTCTAGACCACAGGAAGCCGGCCAGCAGGGAAAGTGCCCCGTCAGGGGACCCAGCTGGTCGGCTGGGAATCACCCTGCTGGGGGAGTCTGCCAGCTGGCAGAGAAGGCACGCCACTGGGGAACCCTGCCAGCAGTGAAGCCACCCGCCAGGGGGACTTGGCCAGTGGGCCAGGCGACTCCTGGTGGTGGCAGAGGCTGTATCCTGCTTCCTGCCGATGGCTGTGGCTGGATCAGGCTCTGGGCCGCATTGGGCCCTGGAGGGGGGGAGGCAGGCACCAACTTGTCTAGTTCTGGCCCTGCTACAGACAAGCCAATGAGGAGAAAGAGAGGAACATGATGACTGCATGCCCTCAAGCACCACTAACAAGCAACATGAAAAGACGTTCAGGATCAGCATGTGGAAGATTTTCTGGATACAAAGAACAAACTGACACAGGCAAATCAAATAGCTTTTTTGCCATCAAATTACAAGATCTGTGGGTGCAGGGAAGGCAGTGGATGGACCTTAGCACCTCGCTAATCCATACTGCGGTAAATCCATTCTGGAAACAAATTTTCATGTTTGCAGTTTCCTTTAACTTAGATCAAAATAATTCTGTGGCTAGTCTGAGAGCAGAGACAGTCCATATGCCTCCATGCTCTCTGTGGACCAATGGAAGAGTGACACATTACCCCAACCCTGACCTGGCACTGGTTAAAGTCCTGAGATGAGATTACTTATGTTACTGCTGCTGAGGGGCTGAAAGGATCAGCTTCTCACAGGAATTTAGACTGCCTCAGATACTGCCTCAGATACTGCTTTGGAGGCAGCCACTGCCTTCTTCTGTCATTCAGAATAGCCACAGTGAGTGTCTTTTTAATTATTATCATCTCCTTCTTTTAAGCATCAGGGATGGTCACAGCTGGAGTCAGGACATTGTATGTGGTAGGCCAGGGTTTTAAGATGGCACGGACCTTTCTTTCACATGGCAAGCTGGTTCTTACTCATTCTCAGGTCTAACTGATCACCGTACATGGGGTCTGATGCATTGCACTCCCAAGGTTCCCCTTTTAGTGTAACGGTGTATAGTTTAATGCAAAGTATGTAAGGTAAGTATCTTTGTAATGCTCTTGATACAATAATAATTATTGTTATAGTAATATGTTCCAATCTAGTTTTGAGGTTTCATCTTATAATATTCCCAAAGATCTGTCCTCATGGCTTGAAACATATGTAGGCAAAACTTTCCAGGAGCACAGGGGCAGGCATGTAAAGGAGCAACCCAGTTTAGCTTTCCAGGAACAAAGAACAGTTCTGGACATCAACTGGAAGAATGGGACTCTTGAGTGAGTCACCGCTCTTCTCTGGGCCAGCTTGGAATCACGATGAGATAATGCTCACTGCTTCAGCATGTGGATGAGTCCATATAAGAACTTTGTCACCTGACCCTGAGAGAGGGGCGAGAAAGAACTTTACAAAAAAAAAAGAAAAGAAAAAGAAAGGCATTTCTCAGACTCTTTCTCTTCCTCTTCTGCCTCCATCTACAAACATTACCAAGCAACTGCCACGCTGACCAACAAGAAGAGCCTGCTGGAAAGGAAACCAGCCAGCCTGAGGTGCGAAGCACCCAGGATTGTAGGGTTGCTGAAAAAGTATTCAGCTTAGTTTAGAATGTGTTTTGTTTTTGTTTCTCTTGACCAAATCTGATTTGTTATTCTTTGATTTAAAATTGCTCAAAATCCTTCTGTAGTAAATAGGCAGTTTTGTTTTACCTAAAGCAGTACACGTGGTTTGAAGCATGTTGGCAATTCCACTTGGAGTAATGAGGCTGGTGCATATCAAGTTCTTTGCTAAATTAATGAATTTATATGAGCTTACCTTGCTCAGTGCATTTAATTGAACACTGTGAGATGGATGGAGGTTCCTAGGGTTGCACCTGGGACTGGGGGTATTGTCTGGGGTCATTCTATTGCATAATCCAAAGAAGAGCTGACTAGAAACATTCACTCACTTAATGCTGGAGATTGTGAGTCAACAGCCCAGGAGTGGGGGTTCTCACAGCAGAGCAGAGTAAGACAGCTCCAGGAGTGGAGGATTGAGGTGACACAGCAATTCACCAGCCATAACTGCACCAGAGGAATGTCTTATAGACTCCAAGGTCAGAAGAAACAAAAAGGACCATCTAGTGATATCTGATTTCCTGCACAATGCAGGTCACAGAACCTCACCCACTCACTCCCCCAAACATCACAAGAGGTTGACAGTGACTTAAGGAAGTGTGTTTTGCCTTTCTCTGCACCATGTGGAGACAGGTCACATGGCAGGATTACCTGAGTATTTCTCACACAATCATTTTCCTGCCGTTGTGGGGGCTGTGGGCATTGGTGCACCTCAGTCCCTTTTATTCTCAGCCTGTGGTACATAGCAATATAGGTTCTTGTGGATGGTAATACTTTGGCCTAATTCTGGTTGTTCGGTTTTGTAGAGGGTGTGTTGGTGTCCTATAATATACAGAAATCATATAGATGAGCTGATGGTCACTTCTGGCCTTAAACTCTTTGAATCTCCTATAAAGATGGCTGTCACTCCTTGCTCGAGGAGAGGGAACTTAACCCATGTGTGCCACCTCACCTTTCCCTCTTAATGAGGCTTTGAAGGGCTCGGAGCTGTGGATGGCCACTCCCTTCTGCGTGGAGGAAATGGTGGCTAGTTTTACTTAACCTCTTCAGCTGGCCTGCATGGCCTGGAGGCCACAAATACTGGTGGCTCCCTAAGAATGGTATTGAAGAGAAGGAGGGGCAATGGAGGCTGCCTTCTAATGGCCGCACTCATTCCTGATAGCCTCAGTGACTGCTGGGTCCTTCAGCAGCTTCAACGCATCAGTTTCCTTCCTTCTCAGCACCAGAATGTCAGAGAAGGAAAAGTACAGTAAATTGCCTGGGTCAAGGCTGCAGCCAGGGCTTAAATTCTCATCAAGGATTTTCCTCCTCTCCCCCTTCCCACACTCTCACAACATGCTATGCTCCAGTGGTGTTGAAAATATTTACCCAACCTCTGTTCTGGGCAGTTCCATCTGAATTTAAGCCCCGGCTGCTGCCATTCCTGGGATCAGGGGTGAAAACATGGCAGTCGCCCAAATGACATGAACCCACAAGACTTGACCAAATCACAAACCTTCCGAGCTTACAGGGGGGCTCTCCTGTAAGTGTGCATTAATGAGTCCCTCCTGTAATAAGTAATAAGACATTTGATACGGTGCCTCACACAATTGTACTTGAACAATTACTTCCATTTGCCTTGGGCAGAAGCACTGTCATATGGATTAAAAACAGATTAAACAACTGTAAGAAATCATCACTGACCAACAGCAACATGTTAAATTGTCTGAGGGCGGGCAGTTAGCAGACTGACAGGTGGTAGGCCTGCTTTTCTTAGGCAGAGAACTGTAGTGATCTAGAGTAAGGGTTAAACAGCACATTCATTCAGTTGGCAAGTGATACTAAACAGAAAGTGTTGCAATTCCCATTGAGGGCTGGAAAAAAAAAAACAAAAGGACCTACAGAGAAGTGAAAACTCTGAGCCAGAAATACTGAGATTCAGCTTGGAAAAATACAAATGAATACATATGGGGAGTAATACTTAATAACAAATATTCAGTGGGAAGATAAGATACGTGGGCAGCAGGAATTCTGAAAAAGAACTAAAGCCTGGTCTACACTTAAAAACAGTAGAGAAACACATTCTTGAGTGATACAACTACAACAACCTAAATCCCTAGCATAGGTGCAGCTAAGTCAACAAAGAATGCAGCCATGAACATAGGGAGGTGGCATTTTACTGTTCCAGAAAAACCCCTTCTGCCAGTGTAGGCTGTGATAGGCTCCATAATGTAGACATGCCTGAGAGTGAACAGCAAATTGGATGCTTGAGAGGTACAGTGGCGCTATAGTTACAGCATGTTTGAGAGTGGAAATCTGGCTTATTCCTGACTCTCCAACAGGCTTGTTGGAGAAGTCTTGAACAACATACCTAATCTCTTTGGATATGTCCACACAGGCTTCTTATTTCGAAACAGCCTCTGTTGTTTTGAAATAAGAAGCGGCATGTCCACACAAAGCACCATTATTTTGAAACCGTTAAACCTCGCATCTAATTGAAATAGCTGTTGTTTCAAGACAGTTGTTCCAAAACAACGGCATTCGGACACGTTGTTTCGAAACAACACCATTGTTTTGAAACAACTGTTTTGAAACAACATGTCCAAATGGCCTTGTTTCGAAATAACCATTTCGAAACAACAGCTATTTCGAAAGCAGGCTTTCCCTTAATTCGAATTAACAAACTGTTAATTCAAATTAACTTATTTCAAAATAAGGACTTTATTTTGAAATAACTCATTTTGAAATGGGTTATTTCGAAATAATGATGTATGTGTGGACATAGCCTTTGAGCCTCAGTTTCCCATGAAACATATGGAGATGCCTGGTAACAATTGCTTAGTTATATTAAAATACAGGCTTAAATGGAGCATATAGGGTCTTCTTCTTCACAAATAAGTAGCTAATCAACATGAAATATCACACGTTTAATTTGCATGTCCTTTGAATTTTCTGTGTAGTTTTTCATTTCTCAGGATATGGTTTAAATAGCTAGTCTTTGTGTTAGAGCAGGGGTCCCAAATTTGAATCACCATGAGGGCTTCATGAAGACTAGGACGTTAGCCCAAGGGCCACACCACTGAAAATGTTTCATACACTGATACTGCAGATATTGATAATGAGAATGTTGTTATGGGCCACAGGAAATAACTTTGGGGGGCCACATGCAGCCTGCAGGCCATGAGTTTGAGACCCTGTGTTAGAATCTGGCTGAAATTTGTTTTTGGCAGGCCCGCATTTCACTGCTGTATGATATCTCTTCCAGAAGGGTAGTCATGTTAGTTTAGATCAGCAAAATAAAAAGGGAGTCCTGTGGAACTTTTAAGGACTGATACATTTATCTATAGCATGAGCTTTCACGGGAAAAATGCTACTTCAAGGAAACTCATGTGATAAATAAATGTGTTAGTTTTTAAAAGTGCTATAGGCCTCCTTGTTTATTTTTCTCTACGCACGTGTTCTGAATTATGCAAAACTTCCTAGGCAGATGACCAGATCTGGCCCAATGGCAAGACTCTCTTTTATGCTGGATTTTACCATTTTGAGCTTTAGCTGTTATTCACATTATAACCAAAGTTTATGTGTGCTATATTTGATTAATTGAGGCAGTGTGCTTGCAAGCCTGACTGGTGGGAACACTGCTGTGCACACACCAGCCCCACTGATGTGTGAAGAGCTATATTTTTTTTGTCAACTTTTATTCCAACAAAGAATGGTTTATGTGTAACTCCTGATAGATAAAATAATTTTTAGCATTGCTCCCAGCCCCACTGAAAATGCCACCTATAATTAAGCCTTTAAAAAGCTAGGAGATGAATGAACACACACACACAAACTTCGTTGTGAAGTAGATAGTGTTGCTGAACACACACGTGACACAATCCTCAAAAGCAAAGAACTCAAGAATTATGCCACTAACAGTATGTACCCTTCACTCACAGGCCCACGCCATACCACAAATGCCTTATACCACAGATCATGCACTATCCACACACCACAACCATAACTCAGCCTCACCTGGTTGCAGATTTTTATACTTTTTTATGAGACATGACATAAAGTATAGGATAGTCTTAATCAGTAGTGGGAAAAATTGTAAATACAGAGTAGGAATTATAGTTATGAATGGATGTATAGTGTTGAGTGCAAACACTTGGTATTATGTGCAAAATGTGTGGTGCCGTGTGCACACTTGTGGAAACTTGAGTGCTGAATGAGCTAAGTGGACAATAGAGCCATCCTATTGGATGGGCTGTTGGTATACAAGACTTTGGCTGTGTTCAGATGTGAGTTTTATTTCGAAACAACAGCCGTTGTTTTGAAATAAAATTTCTCATGTCCACACGACATACCGTTATTTCGAAACAATGGGACCCGTTGTTTCGAAATAATGGCCGTTGTTTCGAAACTGTTAAACCTTGCAGGTGATCAAAATAGCTGTTGTTTCAAAATGGTTGTTTTGAAACAACAGTGTTTGGACACGTTGTTTCGAAACAACACCATTGTTTCAAAACAACTGTTTCAAAACAACATGTCCGAACGGCCTTATTTCGAAATAACCATTTCGAAATAACAGCCATTTTGAAATCAGGCTTTCCCTTAATTTGAATTAACAAACTGTTAATTCAAATGAACTTATTTCAAAATAAGGATTTTATTTTGAAATGAGTTATTTCGAAATGGGTTATTTCGAAATAACAGTTACCATGTAGACATACCCTTTGAGCAGCCCACACCAGGTGCTGAACTTCCAGGGAACAGCCCATGTTTTTCCCTGTCATGCTAGACCGAGAGAGACAGAGAAGATTAAGAGGCCTTAACTGCATATGTGTTCCGGTATATAGTCATTCATTCCTGTTCCTATCATCTCTTCCCATCTCCTTCGTTGCCTGCTGTGGTTCCCATCACCTGTTTCTGATCATCCCCTGATCCATTCTTCTGTTCACCAGTCATCTTGTGTTGTCTGCCGCTGTTGAGAATGCCCATAAGGCACAAGTTATGAACATTTATTGTTGATCACTGTTATCTCTACCTTTTCCAGTGAACACAGTCTGATTTGGGTCCCTGAACTTTAGGCCCATTGGATATCTGGGCTGTGGGATTTTTTTTTTAAATAAACTGTTATTTTTATCTTAAACTGTCTATAATTTCCTTGAACAAGAGTCCATGGCAGATAGATACCAAAAAGGGGCAAACAAATTTGGACCAGCTGCTGGTTGAGTTGGGAGGAATAGGCCAGCTGGTTCTGGGAGGATTTTGTTTTGTGCACTCTCCCACAGGAGGCAAAACAGGGGACAGAGTTCAGGTTGCGGTATATGTCTGTGTTGTACAGTAGCTGGCGTATGGTCAGGTATGGGGCTGTGAATGGTGAAGTAGAGAATATGTGCTGTTAGGTGGCACAACTCTTAACTTCTTTGCTTGTGTGGCTTTGCGTCAGGGAACAATCCCTAACATCTTCACAGCACACCTTTGTTTCTTAATAGTATTTAACTCTACCATTGGGTATTGTAAGATCACCATTACCACTTGCAAAACACTTTAAGATCCTTTTAGAAGTATTGCTATATGAATTTGCAATGATATGTAGCAGTTCAAAAAGGTGAAACAACTCTAGGCTGAATATAAAGAGATATGTCATAGAACAACCAAGTGAAAGTCCTTCCTGTGCCGCTCTGGTGAGGTCCTATCTAGAATATTGTTTACAATACCTGGTGTCACTGCACTCCCACAAAGCAGGTCATGCTGCAGAGAATTTCAGAGAAAAGTAACACAAATTAGGAGCAATTGATTTACAAAGAAAGAATTAAATCAGTGTATCTCTGGGAACTATGACTTAGTGGAAACAGAAATCTGAATGCTGGAAATATAAAAGAAAGAAATTATTTAGGGTGGTCTGAGAAGGTGAAACTGATCAAAATGAACAAACAAAACTGCAGTCTGCTTTTTGGAGAACATTTCCTGAATAGTGAGTCACTTAAAACTACACCAAACCAAAACCTTTGGAATACCCTGTAGAGAGCAATCCTGCACTGGCAGGAGCAGGGACAAGAAGACCTAATGATCTTCACCATCTCTGAATTTTTTTATGAGTCTGTGGGGCTACAGTTGGCCTAGGACATCTGTTACATTTAAAACCTACCCATTCATCCTTTCTCAACACAAAAAAGGAAAACTAGATACCACTGTAACATTTGAAGTTAAGGGCTGATGTTTCAGCCTTACATCAAGCCTTTGAGCCCACTTTTATCTTTACGATGAGCCCAATCCAACCCAATGGGAATCTCTCCTTTGACTTCATTGGGGATTGGACTTGTAGCAGGTCAGTCTGATAGTTAGCTGGCCTAGTGGTAAGGCAAGGGCTCACAGTTCTCTTCAGTCTGCTTGTTCGGAGGCGGGGGGGGAGGGACTCTGACAGGTCAAAGGCAGGCCTCACTCCCTCCTGTGCATGTCTTCTTCTCTGCTTGTGGTAGGAAAGGGAGCTGGGTAGGGGGATCCAGGCTTTCCTACTCCACCAGATCCTGACACGAGGCCCAAAAAGGTGGCTGCATTGTCCAGACCACTTGTTGGTTCACTGCAGTTCACACACTCCAGGTCACTTCCTACTAGGCATCATCCACCACCCTTCCACCCCCATTTAGGGCATGATCACATTTCTAGGCCTATCAGCTCAGTCTGCTAGGGAGATGACTCATTCTTCAGGACCTCTTATGGGCACCCAACTCCAAAAGATCCAGGTGAAACATGGACCAGGGCTTTTCAGTAAGGCTGTAATGATCACCTGTCCCATGGTTCCAAGCACCAGCCTCCCTTCCCGCTGTTGTGTATTATCTCCCTTTGTCTTGATTACTAGAACGCATTTAATTAAACTGTCTCAAAAACCTCACTAGCTCAGAATTGTTCCACACCTTGCTCTGATTTAGCATGGAGTCTGTCAGCACTGTCACAGGCCTAAAAGAGGGAAAGATAGAGCATACACCCCTGCTGGCTTTTGTCACAACCTTCAGAGGGAACGTAATTTGCAATGCTCAGCTTGTTAGATATAAAGGAAGCAACATGGTTAAAACATACAAAGCTAAGATTTTTACCCCTTTTAGATATTTAAGTATGTTGACTAAACAGAGTTGTGGCTGTGAAAGTATAACACACATATTCATGTTTGTTGCATCAATTTCTGACAGTGACTATACATTCATTCAAGTTACCATACTGCCAAAAGGGCTCTTCTTTCAGAGCTGCCCTAGAAACATCCCACAAACTATTACATAAATACCTATTACACTTTAAATCAGTAAACAAACCCAGCTTAGCACTGTTAAATAATCTCCCTTATCTAACTTCAGTAAAAAGTGTAATAATTTGTGCTTTTTCTCATCCTGAGAGAATTTCACATATGCTCTGCTATCACTTCTTACCTGCAAAATATTCTATTTATGTAACAGTAAAAGTATTTAAATATTGATTGGTCTCTACTTTGTTGCTCTGGTTAGTCAGTAAAATACAAATGTTTGCCTGGAGAAAATTATGACTAGAAAATAAAACAAAAATTTGTTAAACTTTTTTTTTTAGCTGGAATTTGAATATCAAAAAAACTTGACTAAAAACTGATTTTGGTTTCAGGCATTTTTTTCATGAAGAATTAAAGTTTGCCACAGAAATCAGATGTTTTTATAGTGTCAAAATCCCAGTTTTCTGTTGAAAAAGTCCTGATGGAGATTTTTCACTCAGACTTACTTCTAGGCATTCTCCAAGCTAGCATGGTCTCAAAAAACCATGAATCTCTCACTCCCCTGCTTTTTGTAAAACCCTAGGCACATTTTTTCCTCTGTGGCTATCTCCAAGGAGTTGTGAATGTTTTATATTTCAGGTATATAAACCCACTCAATCAAGGTTGTGCAAATTTTTGCAGGCTGGTCTTTCCCATTTCTAAATAAGAACCATTTATGACATGGTCCAATCTCCTGTTTTTTTTCCTCCTTTGCTTCCAGCAGAACTTCTTCTCTGCTTCTTCCCAAAAATGTCAATGTCTGTGCCAGTGTAACCAACATTTGGAAACTGAATGAAGTAGCAAGCACCAGTAATTCAAAATCCTCATTTTAGTCTCAAACACTGTACTGAAACTTTCCACTTTATCACAACAGAGTTTTTGTTTTATTTAGGAAAAAATATTTTAACTGGCAAAGGATTACTGCGTGACTGCTTAGAGTGAAAAGCTTCATCTCAGTTGGGGGAGGGGAGAGAGAAGGCAAAAAAATTTACTATGAAGTATGTTTAGTTCATATACTCATAAATTAAAAAAATAAATCTTTAGAAAATTTCCACAAATAAGCAAGAAAGTTAAAGCTTTTTTATTCCACTTTTTGATAGCTTTTTAGACCAAAGAACTGTGGACATTCCTGCATCATTTACACAAGATTACTTTGTCACTTTAATGAAAACATGTAGATTTAAATAATCTCAAAGCAATTGTCTACCAGTTAGAGATTAATATCACCAGCTATCATTTTTTCATCATGACTGGGCATCCAAACCAGTATTATGAATGTCAAAACTCCAACAGAAGATATCGCTTGAACACATGCTTACTCCCTCCCCACTGCAAGGAAAGTCCTGACTGTTTCTGCTATAGTTTATGGCAAAGTGCCCAGTGAATTCAATAGGGGCAGGATTGGTTCAGTGTGTGATACTGCCAGGTGTAGGTTATAACATGAAAGGTTTTAAAAGACTTGCATGCAGTTTGGAGTTAAAATGCAAGATCCTTCCAAGACATGCAACTGAGGCCCCGGTTCAAGAAGGTACTTACGCAAGTGCCAAAGTTTAAGTATTTGAGCAGACCAACTGAAACTAGTAGGACTACATACTCCTTTGCTGAGGGCAAGGGAGCACTGTTTTCAAATTAATTCAAAGTACAAAAGCTGTCCTTTGGTTTTTAGGTGCTGTGTATAACCTGAAGTCCATAGTTCTCTCAGATTTAAAGCTCCTCTGTAACAAAATACATAGATTATGGACCAGATTCTACCAAACTCAGTTTATATATATATATATTTTTTTAAAGTGTGAGCAGGAAAAAGGGCATTTTCCAGCCATAAGGTTTTTTTAAAAAATTCTTCTAAATCAAATATAAGGTTGGAATCTTATTGTTTGCTAAAATATGCCACATTTGCTATTCAGGCAAATGAGTAGAGAGCTATAGAATTGTGCTTAATGAAGGAAATTAAGTCAACAACAGATGATCATTTAGTTGGACAGCAATAAAAAAATAATCACACCATATTTATTAAGAAGCAGACATTTGTTCCCTTGTCAGAAACACTTTGTCAAGTGCCCCTTTAAGATATTTAAAAATTTTAACTGAATGTTAACATTGATTTTACTTTATTATACACAAGATATAAAACAGCACAACTCACAAACTTCCTTTTATTACAGCTTGGGTTTCCCCACCCTACCAGCTGTAAATTAATTTCTACATACTTAAATTTAACTTAATATTCTTAAACCAGTAAAAAATGTACAAAGATTCACCTGAATTTCATAAATCAGAGCAGGTGTCCTTAACAGGGCATGTGCAATGAATGCAGAGCATTCTGGGAAAGAAACAGAGCTAACATTATTCACAGTTAAAAAGCTAACACTCAGGTTGTAGCAACCTGTTTTCTGGAAAAGAAACAATGGAGCTGATTCTGTGAGGTGCTGAGAACCTTGAATGCCTCTTGCAGCCAACAACAGCTGAAGGCATGTAGGCCTAGATCTTTAAAGGACATTTAGACATTGCCCTTTCAGCACTGAAAGGCCTAAGAAATACCTAGGTCCTTAACTGTACGTAGGTTGCTATTTTCCATAGGAAGTCAGTGCCTAAGTGTTTTTGAAGATTCTTCTAGGTGCCCAATATCCTTAAGACTCACGTTGTTGAGGAGAGGAGTGCCTAAGTACTTTTAAAAACTCTGGGTTTCAATGCTCTGTAGGAGGTACCCAGCACATCTCAGGCTCAGACCCACCTCTTGTCTAGTTAAAAGTAATAGAACGGCTCCAAAGAAGCCTCTTTCTTAAGTTATACATGCTGTACTATTGTTATGGGATGACTCAAGAGTAGCAGATCTGTTGTAAAATACCCATGCATTTTCTTATTTCAGTGGTACAGAGCATCTCTTCCTTTTGTCTTGTGATGCAAGTTAACAAACCACTAGATGAGGCATACAGTCCCTGTAACAAAACTGCTGAAATGTCACATTCATTGCAAAATAGTAATAAAGTATCAGACAGGAAGAAATTTTTTTTCAGATCTAGTCTGTTTAAACCAGTTTAATGTTTTCCATATGCCTTCAATGACATACTGACAATTGTTTGAAATGCAGATTTGTAAAAGATTTTAGAAAGCCTTAAAGATGGTGTTGGATTTGTGTAAAAAAGAATGAAATTCATGTTACAATTAACACAGATTTTTTCCTTTGTATTGGCTGCTTCTGTAAACTCAGAAGATGGAATCAAGTGTTTTAGTGCAAAGAAACGCTAGCCTTTAACATGCCATCTGCTTTCTACATTATGTAGTAATAGTTTGTTTATAACACAATTATACAAAATGAAAACCTATTAGAACTTGAGCAGTTTTAGTTTTAAACTTTAAATGCAAATAAAAATAGTATTTCCAGAAACTGACTCTTATTGCGCTACTCCTTCCAAGTTCAATTTAGATTGGCATTGTTTTAGCATCAGCAGGCCCTAGTGTTCAGAAAGATTTTGGTTTCCTTTTCCCCATGGCTGAATTGCATTACAAACACATGGGCAAGTTGTGGATTTGATCAGTTTGTGCACATTCACACAGGTTTATGTTGCACAGGAAGTGGGACAGGCACCCTATCTGAAGATGCTACGTGATGTTTCTGTACCAGCACAGTTCAAACTTGAAATGCATAGGACAACAGCAGTATCAAAAATTTCTGATTAAAGCAAGAAACCTCATGTGTTTTTTATTAATGTTCAGTGAGATAAAAAGATTGTGCAAATCCCAATTGATTCCTGAATAACAGTCAAACTCAGAATTATTTCAAGTGCACTGGAAATTAGAGCTGAATATTTTGCACACTTCTAATTCCTACATAAATATAAATGGACCAAGAAAATAATTCAGCAAAAAGATACATCATTACACCTCAACTCTAAAGTGGGTAAGAAATCACAGAAAGTGGTAACGCATTTCTAACTCAGAATGATTGCACTGTTTCGTCTTCCACTGTCAATCTGATTGTCTGGAAAGCAATATGAAATGTTGTAAAGGAGATGGGGGAAGAGGAGAAAAAGTTCTTAAGTACTCTTTCCATCACGTAACCAAATATTTTCAGCCATGCCATACCTGATGGACATTTAATGGCTCAGGCATCTATTTTGCACACTGTTATCCTACAAATTCCAAATGGATACCTATGTTAGTCTAGTTCAGCAAAACAAATGAGTCCTTTGGCACTTTTAAAAGACTAATAAGTTTATTGCATAAGCTTTTGTGGGAGAAAAATCCCACTTCATTAGATGCTTGAAGATGGAGAAGTACACAAAAATGGGAGGCATTTATTTTCCTTCCATTCTGTAACTTCTCCAAGAATCTGCTAAGTGGGATTTTCTCCCACAAAAGCTTATGCGATAAATAAATTTGTTAGTCTTTTAAAGTGCCACTAGGCGCCTTTTGTTTGTTTTACAGTTATCTGAAATGCATGCACATCTTCAGCATAATCCTTTGCCACTGTTAATCATGAACTGGAATGGAAGCATATCTGGAAACAGTAATTCAAAGATATCACCACACAGTTTTTGGCATCTGAATCCAATTTGAAGAAATGGTTTACAGCCAGTTTAACATGCACAAGTCTTTCAAAATTATTTACAAGTGATGTTCCAAAAGTATTTCTCCTTTGCTTGGCTTAGGTGTTAAAAATCTGTGATTTATTGTTTTAAGTTACACAGTTACTGCTGGGTACATCTTCTGTTCACTATTGGGATGAGGATAGGGAGACTGAATCTGCCTGTATCCACTTTGCAGACCATCCAGGAAAGGTGGCACTGGGGTGATAGGTATAGAGTCATGTTGCACAGCATAACCTACATACTGTGGGTGCAGATATTGTCCTTGGTGTGGCACAATCTGGGTCGCCTGCTGGCAGTTCAGTACTGAGAAATTTGTAGGCATGTTGACATAGACATTATTCATGGTCCCTTCCGGCAAACAGCAGTTGGTCTGTGATCTGGTGGGGGGTGCTCTAGCACCTGAATTGGCACTGGAACTGGAACTGGCAGCAGTACTTGATTGACGAGAGGAGGAACCACGGGAGGTACTGGCACTTGGAATCATGGGAATAGTTTCCATCAGCCGATTACCTCCAGGCGCTCGGCTCTGCTGTGGCTCCTGCTTGGGTCGCAGGCACCTGCAGCAACAAGCTGCCACTAGAGACCCCAAGATGATGAAGGCAACAAAAACAGATCCAACGATAAGAAATGGCACATAAATGGGCACTGAAAAAACAAAAAACAGAAACACTGATTAGGAGTTGTTACAAAGAGCAAATCAAGTTATACAAAAGAATAAGAGGATCCACTGCTTATGTCTTTCAGACTTGCAGCATTTAATATATTAAAGTCCTCTAGGGAGAAAGGAGTCTGGAAATTAAACATTCCACTTGCTTTTTTTAATTAAAAAAAGCAAAAAAAAAAAAAAAAAAGACAAAAGAAAATAGTTACAGACTCAGACTCTAAAGGTCAGAAGAGAACATCTAGTGTGACCTCCTGCAGAATGCAGGCCACAGACACCCACTTCTTCCTGCCAGTAAAATTCTAACCTATGACAAAGGTATTAAAATCCTCAAATCATGATCTAAAGACAAAAGGTACAGAGAATCCACCAGCAGTTGAGTCATGTCCCACGCTACAGAGCGATGCAAAAAACTGCAAGAACTAATGGTTGGGATTTTCAAAGGGGTTTAAACTGGAGATCTGTTCAGGGAGAAAGGATGGGCCAGAGATTAGAACTGTACAGAGACTTACATGACCATGTTCAATTTTTCTTGTTCTACCACTGACTTATTGTGTGTGATGTAAGGAAATTTATCTGGACTCTCTATGCCACTCTAATTTCTCACAGGTTGCCAAAGACAGTGAGATGCTACAAAAGTAGGGACCAAATCCAAATCTCCCTTGCACTTTTGAAAAGCCCAGCCAACTAGTTGGAGTTTTCATTTAAAACTGTCAGTCCCAAGACCCATGTATTTTTTTACCTGCCTGTAGCAAGCAATGCTACTAGAAGTTACTAATGAGATATGCAGGACTCAAGGACAAGAGAATAAGGGTGCACTTCTGAAAGCTACTACATCCATGCACAAAGACCAAGGACATTTCACAGATCATGATGAGCAGTAAATAAACCTGAAAACTGATGTCTTGGACAAAAATTGTGTGTACATGGAGTTAACTTTACTTACATACACAATTATTTAAAACTAAAGGCTGTGCCACCAGCCCCCCTCCCCCTTATTTAAAGTTTATATTTAGTACATTCTTTTTTCCCCCCTCTGCTGGGCGTAATCCTGTAGCACTTTAGCAAGTGTCTGCACTTGCTACAGTCTGCAACACACAAGTTTTCCAAGTGTGTCCTAATTATAGCATCACTTCAGGCTAGTTCCAGCGTCTTCCATATTTCTGTGTGGCAGCAAATGTGCTAGAGAGCCACTGAGGCTTTTCCCACACAGCAGCAGAAAGACTCAAGCTCATCCTTGACATGTAATCATAAATATAGACTTAGAAGGTGGGATCCAGGCTTGAAGAATTTATACAATCTGTTCAACTATGGTGACTGGCTAGAAGTCGTTTGAAATCCCATGTAGTGAGCTACTTTTCCCCCCTCAAACAGCTGTTCCCTTTCAGAGCCTCCCCCCAACCCTCCCCTTAAATTGGAAGGGCAAACAAAGCTGAAGGAATGATTAAGTGTACTGTTGCTATACCAATCTGAAACAAACAAGTGGTGATGTTTAGAACATTTAAATAAATGCAGAACTTAAAAACAAAGGTTTTGTCTGAATGTTTTACAGATGGCACTGTGACAGTAACTCAACTTTGTCCATGTTTCCAGTTTAATAGTTGCAAATGATGGACAACTTTCTCATCTGATGCCCCAAGATTTGACATTTGCACTTCTGTCCTACTTTTATCTCGCTCCTACCCACACACGTCTTTCTGTTATATGTAAAACAACAAGAGCGTTTAACTTAAAGTAGCATTGTGTCCCACTTTTTAGCTGATCCTACTGTCAGGATACGTATGCTGTAAAACTAAGGGGCACAGCCCATAATAGTTAGGTGTGGATTCAGCATTTGTCAGTCAAATCCCAGCTAATGTCAGTGGCAAAACTCCCTGCGGGTATGTTAACAAGATATCAGGCACAGTTATTGGCTTAGCACAGCGTTTCCCAACCAGCGTGCCACGGCTAGGGCTACCAGATACCAAAGCCTGGAAAGGAGGACAGGGAAGATGAAAAAGGAGGACACCGGAGGCCACGTGGAGAAAATGCAATATTCTTCTGTTTTTAGGGGGCCCTGGAACGCTTTCCTCCAAAAATAAGGCATTCTGTGGCATTCCAGCATCCTTTAACCCCTGTAAGTAAAAAGCCAGACAAAATCATGCATTTTAAAACACCTGCTAGGTGGAGGATGTGAAGGTTAAAAAGAGGACATGTCCTCCTCCTGCCTGACATCTGGTAACCCTACCCACGGCACCCACCCTCAGGCCTGAGCAGGCATGCCACAAAAGATTTTGAAGAACTACTCAGAGCGCTCTGGATTGGCTTATGAATATTCATGAATTCTTTTGGAAACTATACGGTGGCATGCCTCAAATTCATGAAGGGCAGCAAAGTATGCCACAGCAGAGAAAACGCTGGGAACCAATGGTGTAGCAGTCCTGAAGAGGAGGAGCTGCTGCAGCTCCCCCCACCCTTTAAAAATCCTGTCAGAGATGTAGGAATATTTGCCATATAAACCCCGCTCCCAAGAAGTTTCTCTCCCCCAGGGTGGCTTGCCCTGGGCAGACAAACAGCCTGGGTGCCCCCCGGGGCATTTCTTAGCCTTTTTCTTCGCCCACTAGGGCAGTGTTTCCCAGCCAGTGCGCCACGTCGGGTCTGAGCAGGCGTGCCACCAGATTTTTTTTGAAAAACTCCCTGACGAGCTGTGGATTGGCTCCATGAGTTCCTATGGAAACTCCATGGCGGTGTGCCTGCAGTTAAGGCACGGCGTGCCACAGCAGAGAAAAGGCGGGGAACCACTGCCCAGGGCACCCAGCCGCGCCCCGAGGCCGCCAAATTCCTGGACAAGCTCCTCAAAGCGCGCGCGCGGCGCGGCCTCAGGAAGCCTCCCGGGCTCGGCGGGAAGCTGCAGCGCGCCGTGCCTCGACGAAGGGAAGCCGCCCAGCCGCGGCGGGGCAGGGAAGGGCCGCACGTCTCCGGAGGCGGGAGCCGCCTACCTGCCGCGCCCTCCTTGTCGGGCCGGCCGGGCTCGCCGGCCGCCTGCTGCCGGTCGTTGTGGCAGACGCCCTGGTCCAGCCTGGCCTCGGCGCTGGAGCAGCAGTAGCGCAGGGCGCAGCTGCCGCAGCAGATGGTGGCGTCGCCGCCGTCGAAGCGCTCGGGGCACTGGAAGCCGTCCCGCCAGGCGCCCTGCGCGTCCAGCCAGCCGTGGCAGTACTCGCCGCTGGCGCCGGCCCCCGCCGGCAGCAGCCAGCCCAGCGCCGCCAGCAGCAGCAGCCGGCCGCGGCCGCTCCGCATGGCACCGCTCAGCCCCAGCCGAGCCGGGCGCCCGCCCCGCTCCCGCGCTCGCCTGCTCCCGCCAGGCGCTTCACCGCGCCGGGGCGTCCCTCGCCATCGCCATCGCCATCGCCATCGCCCCGGCGGGGAGAGTCCAGGGGCATCGGCGGCCGCAGCGTCCCGATCCGATCCGATCACACGGCCCGGCCGGCCGCGCCGCGCCGCCGGCGAGCCTCACTCCGCGGCCCCGGCATGGTTCAAGCCGCATCCGAAGTGCGGGCGCCTCGCCGCCAGCACAAAGTTACAGCCCCGCACCTCCGCCGCTCGCACTTGCCGCCGCCTCCGTCTTATTATAGGCGCCCGGCTCCCCCAGGGCGCATGCGTCCTGCGGCGGCCGGCCCCGCTCCCCGCCCGCCAGCGAGGGGCAGCGTGGAGGGAGCGGGCAGGTTTGATTGGGGTGCGGCTCCGCCCCTCATCAGACGTCATCGGGCTGCGGGGGTGCGCGGGGGGCGAGCTGAATTTGCAAGGCGAGGTCTGGGCCGCGAAAGTAAGGTGAAAAAACCCGAGGCGGCTAAATGCATAAAGAGAAACCCGCCCCTCAGCCTAAGCGTCTGCTTTAGGAAGAAAGTTCCTCAGCAAGTTGGAAGAGAAGCTGCTTTTCAAGCAAGCGGGGGGTATGTTAACCCCTTCCCCAAAAGCTTCAGATGAAAAAGTCGGAAAAGATGGCAATTGAGCCTGGGAAACTCAGTAAGAAAACAACAAGCAGTTGTGTGGCACTTTAAGACTAACAGATTTATTTTTTGCATGAGCTTTCGTGGGAGAAGATCCCACTTCCTCAGAAGCTTCGAAGTCGGGGCAACTTACAGAGCGAGACCTTCTCCCACGAAAGCTCATGAAAAAAATAAATCTGTTAGTCTTAAAGTGCCACACAACTCCCTGTAATTTATAAAATCATTGCCATTACCATATCAAAATAAAATTTAGATATCATTTGCATCATATACACTTGCTTCGTTTCACTCACAAGTTTGACCACACTCACTGGAGTGCACACAAATTTGGACACCGGTTCCAAAAATTTGCACAAAAGGGATTTTTTTGGGCACACAGAGAAATTAGAGGGAACGTTGTTCATGAGCTAATGAGCCAATCCAGAGCACTTGGAGTAGTTTTCAAAAAATTTTGTGGCACGCTTGCTCAGACCTCAGGGCACACCTGTGTGCCATGGCACACTGGTTGGGAAACACTGCTCCAGAGACCATCCTGCATGTTTAGGGTTATCAGATGTCAGGCAAAAGCAGGACACATCCTCCTTTTACCTTCATGTTCTCCAGCCAGCAGGCATTTCAAAAATACATGATTTTTGTCTGGTTTTTTACTTTCACAGGTTAAAGCAGGGGTCTCAAACACGTGGCCCGTGGCCCCGAAAGCTATTTGCTGTGTCCCGTAACAGCACTATTGTTACTGATATTTACAATATCATTGTATGAAAAGGTTTCAGTGGTGCGGCCCTGGGGCTAACATCCTAGTCCTCATGCGGCCCTGTGCCAGTCCTCATGCAGCCCTCATGGTGATTTGAGTTAGAGACCCCTGGGTTATTAACAAGTATGCTGGAACACCCCAGAACACCCTATTTTTAGCAGGCAGCATTCCAGGGCCCCCTAAAAACTGGAGAATATTACATTAATGCTACATTTTCTCCATGTGTCCCCCAATATCCTCCTTTTTGTACTTCCCTGCCCCCCTTTCCATGCTTCAGTATCTGGTAACCGTATGCGTATTGCTACAGGCCTGTCCTCTCATAACTGGCCGGCCTCAGGCAGGGGGCAAAGAAAATCAGCTTCTGATGTTTACTTAATTATTTTTAATCTTTTGGTTTTATTTCCTTAATTTTTGTTTTTATTAAAAAAAATCTGGTAGGATCTGGATGAGCACTAACACTATGGATCGTAAACATAACATCTCAACCTGCATGTTACTTCCACAATTAACTGTAACGGCCATCAGGCCCCTGCTAAGTGTGTGTGAGGAGGATGCCACTTCATAATACTTTGCAAACTTTACTTCTTAAAAACAGCCACCACTGTGCTGCTACAGACAACTGCTGACAAGTATACAAACACTGCATAAAATATGCAAGGAGTCATGTGGCACTTAAAGACTAACAGATTTATTTATCACATGAGCTTTCATGGTTGAACCTGCAGGAGAATTTCAATACGCAGAATGAAATTTATGTTGGAATTGGCTAGGAAACTGGGAGTGATGCTCTTATTCTTGAAGAAAGTGCCATGGAATTTCTAAAGAACAAAAGTAGTCAAGGTGCCAGTTTCATGTTTTCTTTGAAAGATGCACAAGAAATATCCGCAATACTATGCAGGGACTTTGTCCAGTGCTGCTGATTCAGGAGAAGTGCCACCTATCAAAACACTTATGATATTTTCTAATCATCATTTTGTTTTAGTTTGTCTTTTTTTCCTGGAAGTCTCCAATCCAAAAATTGACCCGTCCTGTACAACACTGCACAAACTAAGCAGATGACAGCTTGAGATGCAGTATACCTAGACAAGCGTTAAAGCAGCTGTACTCTGTGGTTCAGAGGTTCTATCAGTTCATAAAGAGTTACTACATCTATATTTAATCAAATACTTTTTCCCCCAGTCATACAAAACAACACCTGACACTGGCCATTTCCCTCATTTTCAGTGATTTCCACGTGCTTTTTTAAAGACCCCTGGCCTCTGGTGAGATTGTAAAACAAGTTTCAGATGGAAGGAAATCTTTAAGGCAAAAAAAAAAAATTGTATTTTTATCTGTCTGACTACATTTATGATGCTTTTTCATTTTTTAATATTACCATATCCACAAAAGAACAGTGGTCTAAGTTGTCTATATGTTATTTGTGCTTGTGGTTTTTAAATGACGTCCTAGTGAATACATGACAAAAAATAAGTAATCCCCCAAAAGAAGGAATTGTGTGAAGACTGTTGTAGTTATGCCCCAGTGCTGCCAGATGCTCAGCATGTGGTAAATGGTTCATCCTTGCACAGCAGCGTCTGTGACTGGAGCTTTAGTGGAGAGAGCTCAAATAACAGTTACGGGTAAGCTTTTTAGCAAAAAGAAATAGCTGCAAATAATATAATCACACATTTATGTTATCTTTCAATTGTGACAGACAAAACCACTCCATGTTCAAACCAGAGTCAGCTGCAGTAAGGAAATCAGCCCCTGGGAGCACATTGTGGGTAACACATCAGGAAACATACTGAAGTTAATTCTTTCATTTTTTAGAAAATTGGCATGAATGTTACTATTCTGCATTTTGATTATAAGAGGGTCTTAGTTTAAGTAAAAAATATTTCCTTTGTTTAAAGGAAAGAAAGAGACCAACCGTGATCATTTTCATTCTTTTAGAAATCTTAACGTTTAGTGAAATTCTATACCTTTCTTCCAAATTGTGAGCTTTTTCAAGTCTCCCGGCAGCTTAGTTATCACCTTTCTTTAACTACCAAGCAAGGTACTATATTAGCTTTATTCTCTCCATTTTCAACTGCTCTGTCTTTCAGCTTTCCATTTACTTTCAGCAGTTCTCACACACTCTCCCATACGAGTGTTTGTCCTAGTGTTCTAGTCAAATTCCAGTTCAGGTTGTTATAACCCATCTACCACATTACTTCTGAGGTTTCCACTGGCTACAGTATTCTTCCTTACTTCCTGCCCTACAGTTTAGTATTGCTGTGTTCTCTTAAATAGCAATGCTTCCCTCCAGAAGTTACCCTAACCCTAACTCAGGGACCCCAAAATCCCACGGGTACTGGGCGCAGGCCCCTGCACCGCCCTGGCCCCAGTCTGTTGCTGCATCCCCAGCCAGGGTTGGGGCCAGATTGGACAGCTGCCACTGCAGTGGCCTGGCCCTGTGTCCCCAGCCAGATGCCATGGCTGGATCCAGTTGCCGTCATGGCCTACCTTTATGGCCCCAGCCAGAGTTAGGGACAGATCTAACTGCCTCTACGGCCCAGTCCCAGGGTCCCAGCCAGGGTCAGGGTCAAATGGCGGCCCAGCCCTGCGTTCCCGACTGGGGTCAGGCCTAGATCGAGCTGCCGCCATCATGGTAGCCTGGCCCCACCTCACCGGCTGGTGTTGGGCCAGAAGTTAGGGCACTGACGCTGGGATGGTGGGCTTGTGCCCCCGGTGCCCGGTACCAGCAACGCCCCTGCCCTAACCTTCCTCATTGGAGTATATGACTCAGTGAACATTTGCAAAGGGTGGTTAGTTATTTCGTAGAATTACAGTGCCTGTAGGACAGATTTTATGGTCATCTATAATAACTACATTGAAACTTTCATTACAGCGGAAAGAGAAAAAAAATTGTGTGGATTTCAGTTATGAGGGTTGTTAGTTTTATCTCAAACAGTGATCAGCACATCCCTGTAGCTCTTAAATAATTCTTTAGCATTTGCAATCTCTAGTGACAGACACTGTTTTCTCTTTACACAAGCAGTCCACATCAGTCAAATGAGCATTACCCAGGTCAACTGTGTGTGAAAGACTACAGGGGAGCTAATGCAAGATAACTAGCCTTGAGGCACAGCAAGGGAAGGTGAGCTGTCGAGAGAGGGACTCAAGACCTGAGGGTTCATATCAGTAACTGGTGCCAATGTCATACTGACAGCCAGCAGTAAGAGAATAGCATATGTCATACCCTGAATTCATTTATCTTTTCTCTGTCTGTCCACTGTCTATAATTCAAGTTGAAATTATTATAGTCTCTTCTTTGTAAGAACAACCCCATCACTCTCACATGTATAAGAAATATTTCTCCAGCTGATCCTCTAACTAGTTTGTCATGTTGAAGAGCAGTAAGGTGCATCTTTTTATACAGCAGTAATATTATTTTGATGCACAAGATTCTACTTGTTTTCAGGAAGTTAAGTCCCTGTACGTTCATGGTGAAAAGCTTTAGTTATATCAAAACAATAAATATCTTCCAGCTTCAAATAATGTGCAGTGACGGGTCTATTAGCAGCTCAAACATGACTAAGTACTAGGACCTTGCACTATAACTGTTTTACCGGTCCTGTCCTCTGGCAAACCACTTTGAGTTTACCCCATTAGGTGCTCACTGTTTTGCAAGTTCAATCCTATACAAGTCTCAGGCTGTAAAAATGAATAATATGCTTTTACCTGACAAGGGTGTTGGGAAAAATAAACTAGCTAAAGGCTATAAAAGCATTTTGAAGATGAAGAATAGTGAACACACTCTACTAGTAAGAACATTAAAGATATGAGGATGAGGTAGATCAGGGTTTGGCAACCTTTGTTGACCTCTGTGCTGTTCCCTCCTCCCCAAACCTCAGCAGGTACCAATGACCCCCCACACACACACACACACTGAAAAAAAGTGGCAGCCACCTAAAACTTTGGCCGCAGCCACAACAGGAGTGGTGGGAGGGCACTTCCCAGGCATGTTGCTGAAAGGAGGCACTCATAGAAAGAAGCAGCCCAGAGCAGCTTCTCTTGGTGGTGTGCCTGGGGATGGGGCTCCCCAGGGATGCTGTAGGACAAAGCTGTCTGGAGTCGCTTCTCTTAGGGGTCCCCAGGCACACGACAGAGAGAAGCTTTCCAGTTTGGCTTCTTTTGGTAGTAACATGTAAGTAGAGAAGCGGCTCCAGGGAGCTTCTTCATGTGGCATGCCTAAGGGCAGGGGCATGGCAGGGATCCCTGTGCCTGAGCCGCCACTGAAAGAAGCTGCCCAGCAGGGCTTTTGGTGGGAGGAGCAGTAGTATCTGCAACTACTCTGTAGAGGGTGCCACGTGCAGCTTTGAATGGACTTGCTTGCCACTGTCAGCCTGTGTGCCAGAGTTGCCTGCCCCTGAATCTTCATTTTCCTGACCCAATGCCCAATGAAGACAATGGGAATCCTTCCAAGAGAAATACTCTGGCTACATAACTTTCCAATGGTATTAAATGTCCTTGTTGAGAAAAAGGAAGTGCATTTTAGATGGTACTTCTCAGGGTCTGTTATTTAAAGATAGAATTCTCAATCGTATCTAACTGACTCAGGTGTATAAAGATCCAAAGGGGCAGTCATTTTAATCTTGTTCAAAGCATCTGATGAACTGGGATTTTCTCCCACGAAAGCTCATGCAATAAACATATTTGTTAGTCTGTAAGTGCCACAGGACTCTTTGTTTGCTTTTCAGGTGTATAAAGTCCCTTTAAAAATCAGTGGTATTTGTGCTCTTGAGTTCCTTAGACCCTTTCACAAACCTCATCCCAAACCCAGCCCCATTTCTTCTTGTGACAAAAAATGATAAAAACACGCACAAAGGCAAGAGAGGATAGGAAAATGCAGCTTATGTCTCCAGTGCCTGCTGTTTATTTGCTGGAAAACCCAAGAGTACAGCACACAGCATTGCTTTTAGCTTGCTAAACTGGTGACAGAAAAATATCACAAACATATAATTTTCCTAGTTGGGTAAGTCAGAGTATTAGTAAATTAGCAGAAAAATAATCAGAAGATAGGATGAATAATGAGGCTGGAAATGGATAACAAGGAAACAAACACCTTTGGGTTACATCTAAGAAGCTGCTCAGGACACAGACATGCTGGTGGTGAAGGCATTTGGTTCTATATTCTTATCCAGTCTTGTTAGAGCAGATTTTGGAGTCAGAAGACGGAAAGCCCAAATAGTGTGATCCATAGGATCCAATAAGTGTGGGCACTGATCAGTGTGCTTTTTCTACTAATGATGCTCTACTCTCTGCACCACACTTAAAGCTCACTCTCGGTTAGTTGCCAAATGCTCCATAGAAAAGAAATATCAGAATAGATTGCAAGGGGGGTAGTGGTGTTAGTCTAGTTCATCAAAACAAACAAGGAGTGTTATGGCACTTTTAAAGACTAAAAAATGTATTTATCGCGTGATCTTTCGTGCGAGAAAATCTGATGAAGTGGGATTTTCTCCATGAAAGATCATCAGAATAGGTGTCAGGCTTACACCCATCAACTTTGATCTATGCAAGGTGAATTTTGTGCAGTCCGTTTATGTCTCTTCTTTTCCGCTCCAAAATATATTCTGTTCTTAGAACAAATTTATAATCTCATCAGAAGCCTTGAAAATCTTTTACCTCAAACTAAGCGTATTTCTTTGCCCTCTGCTTTTTTTCAATACCATGCTTCAGAACATATTTACAGGTTAAAATAACCATTCTATTATCTTTCATTCACTACTTGTTATACAATAGAGTAGTATTATTAATTGCCATATTTTTATGTGGGCAATTTTAAAAGGAACTCAGGGCAAGATTTAACACAACATCTGGACTCTATTCCAGTTTGGACATTGTCTACACAATTATTCATTCTTCTTGCTGATTATTTGTTGTTGCTGATGCATGAGGCAGAAGTAGTCATTTGGCTCTCAGATTGTAGGCTGAGTTTTCCAGGGATGACAGATAGGAAAGCATTTTTATTTTTACTTTCAAACTGAGCAGATTGGATGTAAAAATCACTGAGGCACAAACATTCATTTTGCAAAGTCACTTTTCAAACTGGAACTGTACTGTAATACTGATATCACAAGGTGTTGCTGCCCCCTATGTGAAGTTTGTTGGAAGACTAAGGTTACTAAGGACTGGTGTAGAGTATTCTAATAGATAATTATTTCAGGTAAGAGTGTCATTTTTACCTAAACAGTGGCACTGGTACAATTCCTAGTGTGGACACAGTTATACCAGGATGAAGATGTCTTAGACTGGCATAGCTTACTCTCATTCCTGTGTGGGAATAACTATACTAATATCTTCCAGAGGCGTAGCCATCTTAGTCTTGTTCAGCAAAACAAACATAAAATCTTGTGGCACTTATAAAAACTAACAATTTAGCACATTACCTTTTGTGGGAGAGATCCCACTTTGACTTGGGTTTGAATAGAGATATTTCCTGTTTTTCTCACTAGAAACAGTGATTATCACCTCTCTTAACCTCCCTATCCATCGCTCCACTCAGTTTAAATTAATACAACCTGTTTGATTTGCTGAAGTAATCCAACCTGATACTGTGATTACACTTTTACTTCACTGCATTTGTCCCTCCTTCCTATATTTTCTTCCATTTTCAAGCGTCTGGTGAAGTGGGATCTCTCCCATGAAAGCTCATTCAATAAATAAATGTGTTAGTCTTTTCAAGTGCCACAAGATTCCTTGTTTGTTATACTGATAAATAGTACCTTTATGACATAAATGCATCTTAATTTGGGGTTTGCACCTCTTTAACTATACCAATAAATTTAAAGTATGACAACTGGCATGTCTTTAGACAAGCCCTAACTGGTTCTGGGGGTTCATATTGGGCATAGACCACCATTTTTCTAATAAGCAGAGCATGGGTTCTCTGCCTACAGTGTATTCTAAATATAAGCTTTTTTTTTTTTTTTTTGGTTATACAATGTTTTCTTCCATTTTTGGGAGCATTTTGACTGATTGAAATTGCCTGCAAAAGATTTAAAACTAAATGATTCAAAACAAATCCCATAAAATGTCAATGGGCTATAAAATAATATGGAGAGACACATTTGTGAACCCAGAGATAGCAGTAATGGTGCCTGTCTATTTTCAGGGACTGAAATGGACACAGACGACCAGAGTAACATGAACTAATGTTCCGTTTCCAATAAAGCAGCTCATCATATGTTCAGGCACAAACTGAAGAGTGACATCCAGTAGTCAGTCAGTTAATGCAGACATTTCCAGTATCGAAAGTTTGGCTCTGGCAATACACCACTGTCAAACAAGGGGCTTAAGAGCCGTAAGTTGAGGAGAATGATGTGACAGGATAATGGTCTTAGTAAGCTCCTGGAGATGCCTTCTCCTGGATTCAGCAAAATGATTTTGAAGCAACTAAGGAAAGGACTGAAACCCAAAGAATCATTTCCAATTTCTGAGCTGAGACCAGGGCACGTTGGGACAGGACTCTGGGACTTTGTTAGGGGGTTGTAAATACACAGACAGCATTTAATAAAAGCTACATAGCATGTTTATAGGTTAAAACAATCATCCTATCATCTTTCACTTGCTATTAGCTATGCATGAGAGAGCTATTATTAATTGCCATATTTTTATGTGGACAATTAAAAAAAAACTTAGGGCAAGGTTTAACACATCAGCTGTGTTCTATTCCAGTTTGAACACTATCATTTAATAAATTTAATTTATCTGTGATTAATAAAGCTTACAGTTATGTGCTTTACTATTGAGTCACAGTGCATCAAAGCTCATGCAAAAAATAAATTTGTTAGTCTTTAAGTGCCACCGGACTCCTCGTTTGTTTTACTGAACTAGACTAACATGGCTTCCCCTTTGGATGTTAGTAACTGAGCAGACTTGCTCTGGTATAAGCACAGGCAAGCAAAGTTAAAATGTTTGTTTTCAGAGTGGGAGAGTGGCACCTGTCTAATCTTATTTCTGCTATATCAGGTTATTCCAAACAACAGTAATAGGGAACAATCTGAGCATCTTTTAGGCTACAGTGGCAAAGACGAAGAATTCCTCAGTAAGGGCTTATTTCTATAGTCCCCAAAGAGACTGCACAATTAGGTTCTCTACCATTATGCAAAAGAGACTTCATTTGGCTCTGATAATTAATTTGTTCTGTTCCTAACCCAGTAAAAAAAGCACATTAACAATGTATGGTAAATAACTGTTACACTTTCTACATATCAAAGGTTCTTATATGTCTCTCATTATCATAGGCTGTGAGTACCTCACTACCTTTAATGGATTTCTCATGACATCATCCCTGTGAGGGAGGGAATTATCTCTAATTTACAAATGGGAGCTGAGGCTAGATTCACAAGGATAACTTAAATCCAAAGGGCTAGCCATGTTAGTCTAATTCAGCAAAACAAACACGGAGTCCTGTGGCACTTTTAAAGACTAACACATTTATTTAAAAACATGAGCCTTTTGTAAGCTCTCCATCTTCAAAGTGTTTGATATAGTCAGATTTTCTCCCACCAAAGTTCATGCAACAAATAAATGTGTTAGCCTTTAAAGGTGCCACGGGACTCCTCATTTAGAATTTCTCTAGACTTTTTCTGCTCTTGCACTCCATCTGCTGGCTCTGAAATGGCATCTTGCGAACAAACTTTGAAGGAAAGTGGGTGAGTAAATAACAAAATGAGCAAACAGGCATGTTGGTTGCTGTTGTAACAGAACTAAGGCGGGTGGAGAGGAGAGTGATATATCTCAAACTAAAAAGGTCCGAATTTGAAGGCAAAACACCTTGAAGTTTCCACACAGACAAATAAAGAAGAGCACAAGCTGTTTTTTCAAAAAGGCCGTGGTGCCAAGCCCCAGTTCCTGGATAGTATATTTACATTGCAGTCTGAGGTGTAATTGCAGCACAGCTCAGCATATGCAGTCTATGAACTAGGGTGGGTAGGTACCAATAGCAGTAACAATGGAGAAGATGTGACAGTGCAGACCCTGGCACGAGCTCACAACCCAACACACATGAGCAAGAAGATTCTGCTGAGGAAAAGAACTGTGCTGTCATAGAGTAGGAGTGGAAGGCCATGGTGGGAGTTCTTAAGAAACTGCAGCCTTACCTGTTTGGTCGGCGCTTCACTGTATACAGGAACCACTTCCTTCTGATGTGGCAACACCAAATGAAAGGGACTAACACAGGGGTGGGCAAACTATGGTGGGAGCCTTTCATCAGGGCTGCCAGTTGGGCCAGGTTGTTGCACTGCAGCTGCTTCCCTCTACCCCTTTCCGGCCACATTGGCATAGTGGCAGTGCCCTGGCCAGAGCACGGCAACTGCTTTCCCCAGGGCCAAGTGGCACCCTACACATCTCTCCTCCTCCACCACATGGGCCCAGCAGTGCCCTGGCCAGAGTGTAGCAGCCACACCTCCTATGAGTCCTGCCCCTCTCCCCCCCCAGGCCACATAGGTGCAGATGTTGCCCTCAGGCCAAAAAGTTTTCCTACCCCTGACATAATGCCAAACTTCTGAGCAGGAGTTGGATTCTCCAGTATTACAATACACAGGTGGTCCATGTTAAGTGGCATGCCAATGTTAGAGTTGATGTTTTGTCATGAAGATGGGGGACAGGCCTTGTCATTGGCTGAAGCAGGGGTGTTGCTGGTTCTGGGGGCATGAGCCCCCTGTCCCAGTGCCAGTGCCCCAAGTTCCAGCCCAACCCTGGCCAGGGATATGGGGCCAGGCCGCCACAATAGCGGCAACCCAATCCTGAGCCAACCTCAGCTGGTGACAGGAGGCCAGGCCACTGATCTGCTGTGGCAGCCATATCCAGCCCCAACACCTGCTGGGGACACAGGACCAGGTGGCTCGGGATACAGGGATGGGTTGCCGCAGCAGCAGCAGCCAGATCTGGCCCCAACCCTGGCTTATCTGAGGCTGGTGGCAGGAACAGCCACTCCCCTATAGGGGATCACTGGGAGTAGAACTCAAGAATGGGGCTCTGAAACTTCCCTAGATGGCCATTGCTGTAACTTACTGATTCATCTGCTGACAAATTCTGTTCTCCACTGTATTCCTCAGACTTATTGAATCCTTCTGATTTCCATGCTGAGTATGAATTGCTTCTGACTACAAGATGGAGTGTATGGCCCCTTTGAGGGGTGTGTAAGGGATCCCCAAGTGTCCCATCTCAGAGGGACTCACTGAAGGAGCTTATGGTGGAACAGGAATGCTGCATGATCAAGGACAGATTTGGAAGGCAACTGCACTGGTCTAATGGGAGACCCACTCCATCAGGGCTGGCTCAAGGGGTTGTGGCACCCCGAGCCAAATTTTGCTTTGGCGTCCCTCCCCATTTCATTCACGTAAGCTTAAAAAGATTTTGCAAATTGTATTTGCAACCTAAAATTCAAATAGCAAGATCAATTCATTCCTTTAATCTAAATACAAAAATAAAAGGTAATACCGATGAATTTAAATTTAATTAACAAGTAACATTTATCATGGACAAACTTAGTAAAATTTCAGCTTCAAAGGGTAACTTTTCAGGGTTTAACAACAGCAAATTGTTGTATCATTTCATCCTGATCTGAGTCCTTGGAGTTGGTGAATGGAGTGAATGGGAAGGCTAGCATGGATGTTTTGGGGGCATAGGGGTGGTTGGGGAAAGTTGTAATGGGTGTCTGGGGGAGTGGGGTGTGTGGAGACGCTGGGGTTTGTGTTTCTGCAGTAATGGGGTAAGAGGAGGAGGTTGGGGTGAGAGAGGCTGGAGTTGGAGTTTTTAACGGTATTGGAGTGGGGGGGTTGGGAAGGCTCAGGTGGATGGGGCTGGGCATGGGAGGTTGGTATGGCTGTACATGCAGGTAATGGGGTTGGTGAGGGAGGCTGAGATGGATATCTCTGGGCAGATGGGAGTGGGTAGCAGAAGCTAGTGTGGGTGTCTGTGGGAATGGAATTGGTGGGGACTCCAGGAGGTGAATCACAGGACACATTGCTTTTTTTGCTGAATTAGACTAAGAGGGCTGCCCCTTTGATCCTTGGAAGAGTTTGTTTTCACTCCTCACCCCTCCATTTCTGGCAAAGATGATTTTTGTCTCCTCTGACCTACCTCATTCAGCATATCTTTGTAAAAACAAACAAGGAGTTACCAGATAAAGTATGGAAAGAAGGACAGGGAAGTGAGAAAAGGAGTATGTTGGAGGACATGGAGAAAATGTAGTATTAATAACAGTGTCATTACTGTATTATGATGTGGAAATGGGTGCTGATTAATGAATGCATGAAAAAAATGGAGAGCAAGTTGAACAACAGATATTATTAGGCACATTAACTGTAAAAAAGATGTATAAAACAAAACTGTAACACAATAAAATGAGTATTGTTGTGAATATACAATTTGTGTCAGCAATGTCACGATAGCATTTAATTGACCAACTTATACCATTCAAAATGGTAAAGCCTATTCTTGATATTTATCAGCTGAACCTGTTTTTATCAGTAGGCTATCATTGTCAAGAGTATGAGTTAAATTCCTCACACGACATGTCATTCAGATTATACTGAATTAACATAATGCCCTTCACCGATTTAACTGATAATCGATTCCTTTCCTGTGTCCACTGAGCACTGATAAGAGAGCAAACCCATTCTACATTGGCATTATGTCCAGGAATGCTGAAAAAAAACAATTCAGCAATTTTCAACAATTCTGTAAAGCAGCCCACGGTTTCACAGTTTCACCCTTGTCCCCCCAATGCCTGCCCCCACCACCCCAGCTACTTCCCAGGCCTCTTTACTGGTGGGGAACACTGGGAACAAACAGTGGTGGATTAATCAATATCTTGCTTGAGAAAGAGCTGGGTGGAGAGGAATCAGTAAGAAGTGTTAATTGTCTCAAAAGGGCTGTAGTCTACTGCAAAATGTCTCAGAGTTTGTCTGTACACAAAGAGTGTACAGCTTCATACTGGTGTAAAGCAAGACAACCCCCACCATGGCTTTTATAGGAGTATAAAAGAAGACTTTAGTCCTCAAGAGGTATTTCCATTATACTGGTATAACTACAGCAGGATGGCTAAAAACACTGACAATTTTATTGGCATAGCAAAAACAACAACAGTCCTGTGGCACCTCATAGACCAAGGGTGGCCAAACTTATGGAACTCAAGAACCACACAAGTTGATTATTAAACCTTTGAGAGCTGTGCTGAGGCATATAGCCATATTTTGCCTACTCCAAAATTACTGTTTAAAAGTCATTGCACACTTTGATTTTATCCTAAAAAGAGGAAAATATTGATCCTACTACTGTCAGATTCTAACAATTACTTAAGGTTACCATGAGAACTAGGCCTACCTCTACAGTAAAAACTTAAGCTTTGATGAAGTGGGATATTGTCCCATGAAAGCTCATGCAGTAAATAAATCTGTTGGGGTATGTCCACACGTCTCTTTTATTTTGAAATAACACTGGTTATTTTGAAATAAAAGAGATGAGGTCCACACGACGTATTCTTATTTTGAAATGATGGGCTCTGTCATTTCGAAATAAGAGCTATCATTTCAAAATAGCTTAAACCTTCTTTAAATTGAAATGGCTGTTATTTTGAAATGGTTATTTCGAAATAATGCCATTCAGACGTGTTATTTCAAAATAACCATTATTTTGAAATAACACTTTTGCCCTTCTCCTTCCCAAAGTGCCTTCCTTTTAGCCTATATTGGGTGGGGGCATGGCCCAGGGAGGGGGCCACGTTGCCATGCCTCTCATGGTGCCCCTCTCCTAAAGCGAAATAGCAAGTCCTGTGTTTGGACATGCTATTTCACTTTGAGCTTTTCCTTTAATTCAAATTAACATTTTCTTAATTCAAATTACTTATTTTGAAATAAGGACTTTAGTTTGAAATAACTCATTTTGAAATAACTTATTTCAAAATAACGGTGTACATGTGGACATAGCCTTAGTCTTTAAGTGCCACAAGACTCCTTGCTTTTTTTGCTTTACTAGACTAACACTGCCGCCCCTTTGGAACATCCCCACTCAGGGTAGGAGATGTAAAACTCCTGGGCTGGGGGTGCTTTCCTCTGGCTTTCTTCGAGCTGCATTTTTTCATTCAAGAGCCACAGTTTGACCACACCTGTTATAGATTAACAGATTTCCTCAGGCAAGCTTTTGTGTATAGTAGAATATCAGAGAATGAATGTTGCTGAAGATAAGAAAGAAAGAGACCTATTGTATTGTCACAGCACACAGAACTGCCCACGCCACAACAAAAGTGAGAAGGTAACAGATTGTCTTAAAATGCCCTGGTGAGAGATCATCTCTTGATATTGGAAAGACAGTAAAATTGAAAGATGCTCAAAGAACAACAACAAAAATATTAGGCCTCTGTATAATACAAAATCATAAAAGAATAATGGGATCGGGTCATGTTACAGTACGCCATGTCTTGCACTCCCCTGCTTTTATTTTCATCCTATTCTGTAAATTCCCCCATCTCTTCAAAGCCTCTGACAAAGTGGGATTTTTCTCCTGCAAAACTTCATATGATAAATAAATGTTAGTTTTTAAAAATGCCACAGGACTCCTTGTTTGTTTTTATTGAACTAGATTAACCTTGCTATTATGTAGTTGTGTGTGTCAGGTTTGGTGGGGTTTTTTTACAATTACAAATAAATGTGGTCTGTTGCCTTGTCCCCTGAAGAGATCCTGCTGCTAGTATTGTGGAGGAGTGGTATAGCCACCCTGAGGCACCCCCCCCCCCCAACTGCGACGCCACCTGGCCTTGGGGGCGAGGGAGAAGAGAGGAGAGACCTCAGCCACACTGTCTGGGCTATGTTGGGGAAGCCCTCCTCAGCCCCCTTTTGCAAAGTGCATTGAGATGAAGAATGCTATAAGGGCTAAATCTAAGAGAAGTGAGAAATTATTTCAGTGTCTATTAAGCGGTTTTCAGCTGTAGATCTCAAAACACTTTCCAAAGGGAGGTAAGCCTCATCACCATTTTTATTTTGCAGGTGAGGAGACTGAGCCCCAGGAAGGAAAAGTGACTTTCCCAAACAGCTCAGGGCAGAGCCAGAAAGAGACCTTTGGTCTCCCAAGTGCCAAGCCAAGTGCTCTAGGAAATGCTGTCCTTCAGTGTATAGTTTACTTATTTATTTATTTTAACTAGAGACATGTCATTGGTTTTAAACTAGATCATATTACTGTAAGCAAGCCCTGGTATTCTCTCTCCCCTACCCCAACCCCAACAGCCACCAAGGGGAACTAGATGAGCTTTCCTGGGAGAAAATCCCACTGTGTCAGATGCTTTGAAGACGAGGGAAACAAACTCCTAAAAAGCCTGTGCTCCTTGTTTTCCCTGTTCTCCTTCTTTCCCCACTGACCTGGCCCTGAAACAACAATCCAAAGAACCCCACTAAACTCACCGTCCTGGATGCCACTTCAAGAAACAGGCGACTTTCACCTCAGCTCCTCCTGGTCCCCCAGGAAACACAGCTGCTTGGGCTCGGTGCAGGGGAAGATGAAAGAGAGGAGAGAGCCCCAGCTAGGCTGTTTGAGTTTGAGCGGGGGTGGGGAGTGTCTGAACTTCCTGAAATTCCCAGGCCATGTCACCTGGGACTAGGGTTACCAGACATCCAGCAAAAGGAGGACATGTCCTCCTTTTTGCCCTGCTGTCCTCTGTCCTCCAGGCATTTGTAAAAAAGTGGGTTTTGTCCAGCTTTTTGCCAGTCACCAGGGCAGCACTTTAAAAATAGAAGAACGAAGGAGCTGGCAGCTCCAGAATGCGTTCCCCTGCCACTCAGCCCTGCTGCAGTACTTCGTGGAGTTGAGAATTAGGGGACGATCCCTTGCTGGACTGCTGCAGGCATATTGAGAATGAAGAGGGCTGGCGGGGGGTGGGGCTGGCTGTGGAGATGTTTTCGCTTTGCCTAGTTGCTTCCACTCCTCACCCCAGGGCTTCTTTCCAGTCTCCAGCTCAGGACTGCTCTTCTCTCTCTCCCTGCCCTCCCCTCCATTTGGGGGAAGGCTTGATCTTATTTTTTGGAAGGGCTGGGGCTTTTCTTCAGCTTGATGGGGTCTCTGCAGTATCCAGAGACAGACCTGGGGCTGCTTCTTCCCTTTCTGCTTTGCTGCCCTGCTTAAAGTTTCTGGGGAGGTTTCTTTCTCTAATGGCTCTGCTAAGCCAGATCTTTATTCCTCCTAATGGGCATTGGCTTTTTGTAACAAATCTTTTGTTTATTGGTCAGGGAAAGTTCACTTTGTATTGTGAGGAGGTTTGAATGCATATGATTTTCCTTCTCTCATTGGCTACGTCCACACACAAGTGCTTGTTTTGAAACAAACTGTTTCGAAATAACGCCTTATTTCAAAATAACAAAAAGCTATTTTGAAATAAGAAAAAAAGCAGGAATTGAAATAGCATGTCCACACAGGGGACGTGCTATTTCGAGATGGGGGGGGGGGGCTTGTGCAGGGCTGGGGCCACCCCGCCACTGGGCTTGCCTGCCGCCCGCAGCTGCTCCTGGGGCTTCCCTGTCTGCGGCAGGAGCAGCGGGGGGTGGCAGGAAATGCCCCCCACCCTGGTAGGAGCGGTTGGGGGGGGTGCCAGGGAAGTCCCCTGCCCCAGCAGGAGTGAGTGGGGGGTGCCAGGGAACTCAGGGGATGGGGCACCCCCGGGCTTGGGGGCAGCCCCAGCGGCGGGGTGAGCCGCCCATGGAGCAGCCACCCTGTGGGGGCTGCAGCCCCCCTGACCGGGCTGTGGGGCCAGCAGCTCCCCCGCAGCCCAGGCAGGGGGCAGAGCCCTGAGGATGCCCCAGCTGGCTGCCCCCCACTTCTCCTTGCTGGGGGCAGGGGGGCAAAGGGGGCTGAGGCACCCGTTCCCCCCTGCTCCCAGCAAGGGGAAGCGGGGGGGAAGCTGGCTGGGTCACCCTCTGACCCCCTGCACTCCATTCAGCACCCTGGCCAGGGTGCTATGCACCCTGGGAGGAAGGTCCCTGTTATTTCAAAACAATCTTTGTTTTGAAATAACACATCCAAATGGTGTTATTTCGAAACAACTGGTTTCAAAATAACCCTCCTTTTGAAAGCAAAGTGGTTTAAGCTGTTTTGAAAGGAGGGCTCTTGTTTTGAAACGAGGAGCTCCCTCCTTTTGAAACAAGAAAACATTGTGTGGACATAGGGACTTTTATTTCGAAACAACCAGTGTTGTTTCAAAATAAAAGCCCTGTGTGGACATACCCATTGTGATTTTCTTTTCCTTTCCAAGATGAAATTAGTTCGCTGTAAATATATCTTTAAATTTTATTAAGATACACCGATGTGCAAGTGTTATACATTCTAAACTAGCTGCTGGGCTGGGCCTGATCCTATAGTTTAAATGAAGCCAGTGGGAAATTTGATTGAGCAAGGATTATAATGTTTGTCCCTTTGTTAGTATTTTATCAAATCACAGAAAGCAAGCAGCTTGGTTTTGCCTTTTGCGTATACAGTCTATGCTTATTTCTATTTTACTTTTAGGGAGTGTGTTTCTTTTGGTATATTTAGGGAAAAAACTGATTATGGCATCTAAGAATAGGTCCTGTCATCTTGTGTGGAGCATTTGATAGTCAAAAACATCTAATTCTACTCCCCCCGCCATTTGACATGTATTTCACATAAAAGCAAACAGAAAATATCAACTATCATAAAATAGATATATCTCCATCTGTGGTTGATGGTGGACATAGTAGAATATGATGTCTAGAAATTTGCATTTTATGTAGAAGTTTATGTTTCAGGCAGATCTGCACATAAAAACCAGCAGCTCTCACTTCTTCTGATTTCTCTTTGCCTGTGTGTGTAAAACTTAAAGAGCTTGTCTGTGATTTTTTTTCTTTTAAATACTGCACAGTGAGGCTCAAAACTGAGGCTACACAGGGATTTCCCTATACCTCTCCTGCATCCCCCCCAGTTGTCAGCTAGTAACAGTGTTATACCAAATCAGTGAGCACCCCCTACACCCCCCAGACCTCCCCCTGTACCCCCCTAATTTCAAGTGTTGGGGAGAATACTGCCAACAGAGATTACTTTTCCTTTAGAAGCCAACACCTCAAATTCTGCTAAACTTCATGGAGTCAAGGGCCTGCCCCTCCATGTGTCAAACAATGGGAGTGAATTCTATGAAGAACTTACTGTGTTAAAACTGATTTTCATCTTGTCCATAATTACTACATTAAATTTATTGGAGATTTGCTTCCATTTGCAACTCACAATGTAAAAATATCAATCTGGGTAGGAGTTCTGCAGCATGATTCTCCTTGCACCTTGATATAAATATTAAATACTTAATTTTGTGACTCCTTAAAGTGTTACTTTAATGTGAAGATGAAAAATTGTTAAGCCACTCATTCAATATCCCTGAGCTGCTGTTCTTGCAATTCATCTCACACTAACTAGGGGGTTAGACAGATTTCTCTGGAGTTAGGTGATCAATGGGGCAAGCATTTGGGGGCGGGGGACAGTGGCTGGGTGGATGAAGGGGGCCTGGTCATGGCCCCAGATGTGTATGTGTCCTCCAATGTCCTCCTTTTTGTACTTCCCTGTCCTCCTTTCCATGCTTTGGTATCTGGAACCCTACCTGGGACTAGCGCTTCCAGTAGTCCCCAATGGCTAGTGTCCACCCCACTCCCCCGCAACCCTGCTTACCTATTGTTATTCCCTCCTGGACTATTAGTCATTGTAAAGGTATGCATTTCATTAAGCCTGCAGAGGAAATTTAAAGTGTTCTCTGCCTACCTGACTTAAGCTGCAGGTTGACTAACAGCGCCTGAACTGCTAGGAAAGATTTAAAGAGGAAGAAGCCAGCCTGATCTTCAAGGGGGCTAGGCACCTCTAAGAACTGTCACCTGAAGCCATGTCTGTCTTTTGCCTCATAGTAGAGCCGGTCCTGCACTCCATTAGAATCCTGACTGGCTTTACCCATCCTCAAGTTTTCCAGGGCACTGTTCCTCTAGGACCCAGTGGCGTCCCCAGCAGGCTTGTAGTGGGGTGCCCACCTTACACCACCATGACCTCATTCACACTGCTACCAGAAGCAGCTAGATTAAAACTAGGTGGGGGGTTATGGTGACCTGCACTGCAACCAGACCTTCACTCATGATACCCATAATTACTAGCTTTCACCCTGCAGCCCATCATGGCAAATAAGATTGACTGCAGGATGTCAATGGCCAGAGCCTATAGCCTAGATGACTTCAGTCACCAGTTGTAAATCTCAAGCATAGCCAAGGAAAGCTGTGATTTGCACTGGTAGAGATACTGGTAGAGAGTATTACTGCTTGCAATGAGGCTAAACTATGCTGGGGCAAAAATCTGCCCTAGGAATGGGATTTTCAAAAGGGCTCCTGCAAAGTTCACTCTTTTTTCTCTCTAATCAATGGGAATTTTAGCCTTGGGGGCTGCACACTTATTGCAGAAATCAGGTCTCATCTCCATTGTAGCCAGGGGTCTGCCCTTGGCTCAGGTGCTGAGCATGGGCAGCTTTGTTGAGTTTTCCACTTGTGGTTTAATCTCTGGCTGCCACAGCAATAGGCACAACAGGAGCTAGCAGCAACAGAAGCAATAATACTTGACAGTGTTTCTCTAAAATATTTATGTCTTGATGATTTCTTCTAAACAGCCAATGATTTCAGTAAGCAACTGCTGCTGAAGGTTAATACACAATCAGCCAGTTAGGCTTTTCTTACTTGAAATGGATTTGAATCATACATATTGCTAAAAACTCATTGGCTATGTTCACACACAGGGGGTTATTTCGATACAAGTTGTTTTGAAACAACTTGTATCGAAATAACGCCTTATTTCGAAATAAGTTAATTCGAATTAAGAAAATGTTAATTTGAATTAAGGAAAAAAGTTCAAAGCGAAATAACATGTTCGGACAACAGCTATTTCAAAATGAGTCACTGTTGTTTCAAAACAACGTGTTCTGATGAGATTGTTTCAAAACAATCGTTTCAAAACAATGTTGTTTCATCACCAAATGGGGTTTAAGTTATTTCAGAACAACGCTGTTGTTTTGAAACAATGGAACCCGTTGTTTCGAAACAATGGTACGTCATGTGAACGTGGCGTTTCTTATTTCGAAACAACCTCTGTTGTTTTGAAATAAGACTGCCGTGTGAACACACCCATTGACTTTTCGTAAAACTGTGCATTCTTTGTGCTCTCTATCTCTTGCATTTTGTTTTCTTCCCTGTGAGTGCTAAATTAGAACGCTCCTTCGTGTTGCTGCTGATTGTGAAAAGAAAGCCACTGTTTAGGAGTTGTGCTTTCCTAAACATAAGCTTTAAGAGAGAATGAAAGAGTTACTGTCTTAGAATACAGATTTTCATTCTCCAGTCCATCCTCTGAGTTGGCATGAAGCCGCACTACATCATGCTACTGGTGGATGCCCTAAAGCTGGTATTGCATGCCACAGAGACTCCTCCCACTGTAAGGGAAGCCTGAGGTGGTGCAAAAATCAATATAGCTACTACCATCTCCCTTTTGCTGGCATAGAAGGCATGGCTGGAAGGAAGGCAGGTATGACTTGCGGTTTCTATGTCTTGCTGAACACATCAGCTACAATATCACTCCTTTAGTCCTGGCAGCTGTCATAAATTTACAGCAACTTTAAGCATGCCCTAATTTATGTTCCAGAGCTAGACAAGCTTGGATCCAGGCCAGGAATAGGATGCACACTCTCTTTCTTGAGCTGCACTGTGTGCTTGCTGCTCAGTTGTACCTGAGTAACTGGTCCAATAGATTTAACATACTTTTATGTTATTGATAAACTAAAAAACTAAACTTTACATCAGGAAGCTTATGATTTTGTGCTTAGAACTGAGGACTGTAACATCCAAGTTTTATTCTTGATTTTACAATGACTTAATGTGTGCCTATAAACAAGCTTCTCCGAGACTGGTGTGATGGAACTTCCAGTGTCTACTAATGCAATTATCTTTATGTCACTCAGCGTGACTGGTCACAAGTCGCTGCATGGATCATCATGACCCCCCACAAGGTTAATCAAGCCACGAGGAGTTTCATTGATTAGACAGACTGCATTACATGGGCTCCTCAACATTAGGATATTGAGCTGCTATATTTCCTACTTCCCACTATTCTTTGAGCTATTTGGTCACATCCCATGACTCTCTCTCCCCAATTCCTTTGCAGTCTCAGGCCAGCTTTTGGAATCCTTCCTCTGCAACATAGTTCTGCCTGACCCTTTGGAAGTCTAGGCCTTTGGAGTGTGGAATGGTCTCTTGGTATAGAACATCACTTCCTTGGTAGAGGAAGAAAGTTCACTGGCCACCAAGTGCCTCACTGTGAGGGCAACTAAATCATCACAAGAGGAGGGGTCATTCTGGCTAACCTATCCTCATAGGTTCGATTGTAATCCACTCATGAATCTGTCCAACCCTATGACCAATGTTCCTTCTAAGCTGATGATGCAGCTGAGTAAGTTATGGCAGTGGTTTTCAAACCTTATTTTCTTGGGACCCAGTTGAAAAAAATATCATTTAAGCCCACTGTACCTATTGAAAACCCAGGATGGTGGTGGGCGTAAGCCCACCCACTTCTAAAGCCCCTCCCCCAGCCTACGGGGAGGTGGCACAAGACTAGGTTTCAACTGATTTCATGGGACAACTCAAAAAAATAACAGGGATGGGTGTGAGGGTCACAGGTTTAAAATGAGGGTTTCAGAAGGGGACACCAAGCAGAGAACCCCAGACTGCACCCACTGCTCCTGAAAGGTGTCCAGGGAGCCAGCGGACGCCGCCCAGAGGAACTCTGCCCGGAGACGTGCACAAACGAGGGACCGGAAATAGGCCCCACAGTTGCAGGCCCCTCCCTCAGCCAACCTCCTTTCCCTGGTCTTGTAGATGGCTACTTTGGCGTAGGCCAGGAGGAGGTTGGCGAGGAGGTCCCGCGACTTTGTGGGGCCACAGAGAGGGAGTGCATAGATAAATAAGTGAGGGGAAAAGTGCAGCCAGAACCTCAATAAGAGGTTCTGCAGGAGCCGGAAAAGGGGCTGCAACCTGGCGCACTCCAGATATATGTGCGCCAGGGTCTCCCTCACACTGCAAAAGGGGCAGGTGTCGGGATGAGGGGTGAACCGCGCCAGGTACACACCTGTGCTTATGGCTCTGTGCAGGAGCCGCCAGCTGATGTCCCCAGCGGGCCGTGGGATGAGGGTGGTATACAAACTGGCCCACCGCGGGTCCTCCCCCTCCACAGGTGGGATAAGATCCTGTCACTTTGTATCAGGGCGGGATGCAAGGGTGAGGAAGTGGATGGTATGCAGCACGAGTGTGTACAGATATTTACGGGGCGCAGTTCGAAATGGGACCAGCTGCAGATGTAGCAGCCGGCTCGGAGTGTGGGGCAGGGACGGCCGGGGGGGTTCATGGGGCCGGGGACCAATCAAAAGTTCCGGAGGGCCAGGACTGAGAGGGGGGTGGGGAGTACCCTCTCGCAGGACCCACTCAAGACAGGCTCGAGCAGTGGGAGGCAAGGCCACCTTCACCTCCTGGAGTACGCGTCGGGGGGTGCATGGAGTGGAGAGACCCATGCACCGAGCTAGTTCATGGGGATCCACCCAGTCCCCCCGCGCATAATCCAGGAGGTCTCTGACCCTGGTGACACCTGCCAGGACCAGCCTCCGCCTCACGGACGGGGCCTCCGCCACCTGCAGACTGAGATGGAGGTTGTGTAGCAGGGGGTCCGCGAGGAGGTCCATCCCCTCGGTAGGTACAAATGACCTGGAAGCCACAATGAGCCTCCAGGTCCAGAGGAGGTCATGGTAGAAGGCCGGCAGCTCGGAGAGGTCTCGCGGACGACCCCTCAGGTCGAGATAAAAGAGCTGCCGGTCGTATCGGAGCCCTCGGTAGCGGTGGAGGAAAGTGCGCAACAAGTGGCTCCACACGTGACTACCTACACCATAAAGGAGTCTCTGCAGGGCCTGGAGGCGGAAGGTGTGGACCTGGCTGTAGATACAGCACAGGCCCTGCCCTCCTTCCTCCAGGGGGAGGCTCAGAACCCCTGCTGAGACCCAGTGCAGTCCTGGCCAGAAGAACTCCAGAATGGTCCTCTGGAGCTTGGCCAGGAAACCCGGGAGTGGGGCCAGGGTGTTGAGCTGGTGCCAGAGCATGGACAGGACGAACTGATTGATGACCAGTGCCCGTCCCCGAAGGGAGAGGCACTGCAGCAGTCCTGTTCATCTCCGGAGCCAGTCACCCACCCTGCCCTCTAACTCCTGCCAGTTCTCATTGGGGGAGGGATGGGTGGCAGAAAGGTAAATGCCCAGATAGAGCAGCGGACCCGCACTCCACCGGATGGCCTGAAGCGCGGGTGGGAGGGAGCTCACCGGCCACCTGGCCCCTACCATCAGGCCAGAGCTCTTGACCCAGTTGACCCGGGCGGAGGAGACTGCCGAGTAGATGGC
>ML681992.1:27432453-27495498 GCA_007922195.1 Podocnemis expansa
CAGGTACCAACTTGGAGAAATTATAGAATCTTAGGGTTGGAAGGGACCTTATAGGTCATCTAGTCCAACCCCCTGCCAGAGGCAGGACCACTCCCACTAAACCATCCCAGTCATGGTTTTGTCCAGCCGGGCCTTAAACACCTCCAAAGATGGAGATTCCACCACCTCCCTAGGCAGCTCGTTCCAGTGCTTCACCACTCGCTTAGTAAAAAAGTTTTTTCTAATATCCAGCCTCGACCTCCTTAACCGCAACTTGAGACGATTACTCCTTGTTCTGTCCTCTGTTACTACCGAGAACAGTTGAGCTCCATCTTCCTTCTCTGCCTAGGTCAGCTCTTGCCCCTTGTTAGTCACACAGGGGCAGGCCAATCACAAGGTTGCTAGAAGCTAGTGATTAAAGGTGATCAGGGAACAATGGTGCAAACAGCCCCCACCCAATCACACGAGCACAGTCCCCCAACTAACAGCAATCACCTGTAGGGAAAAAGACACAAGCAAATCATGTACCTAGGATGCACCTGGCACCAACTCCTTCCCTCGCATCTGATGCGCTGTATAAGATATTTAGCAACAAAAAGTACAGCAAAGAATCAAAGTATGAAGCACAGATTTTGTGCACCAAGATGAAGAATTTCCAATTCCTGTGCTCCCTTATCCTGTAGCATGACCTGTTGAATCACATCAATCCAGTCAGTAAGATCCTTCAAGGGTACCAGTGAAAACATTTGACAGCCATTGAGAACTTAGTCTTTATTTCCAACTACCACACTGATTCTAGCTACAAGTCATTGCTTAAAACTGCTTGGCAACTTTGTCAAGATGTTGAGGGGGAGAAACCAGAGTTGAAAGCCACTACTCAAATCCGTCAGAGGAAAAAGACTACACAATTCCAGTATGAACACAGAGATGAATTGCCCCAATCACCTGAGGATAAATTTCAAGTAAAGTACTTCACAATTTTGGATGTTGCAATGACTTCCCTCAGTGAATGATTTGGACAGTTAAAACACAACAATCTGAATGTTTTATACAGTATAAATAAGCTTGCTGAAACCAAACACAAAGCTCCAACAGCATTTGCAACTTTGTTTATCAGCTGGTGATAATAAGGACATCAATGCAATCAAACTATATGATAGGCTATGTGCCGTTCAAGTCTGAATTACACCAATTCCATAATCCTTATGCAACTCCCAAATTTATTCAATCAAATAACCTCTCATTCCTGAATTTGAGCATTGCCCTAAGAATATTGCTGACAATTCCTGTCAACGGAGCAAGTGGCGAGCAATCATTTTTACATTTAAAAATTACTTGCAATCAAGTATTTCTCAAGAAAGGCTTGTAAGCCTTGCCATGGTTGCTATTGAGAGCAATATATGTGCCCATTTAGACATGAAGGAATTAATTGCAAGCTTCGTAAACATGAAAGCATGAAAAGTACTGTTGTAACCTTTTGTAAAACCTTTCTTTTTTATCACATAGCCAACAAATTGATCTTGTTTGCGTTTGCTTTTGCTGTTCATATAAGTATTTGCTGCTCAGTACTTATTCTTTATTTTGAATAAACATGCATTTGCCCCTTCACTGCAATTTTCTTACTATAATAACAAACTGATTAATACTAATGAGGGAGGGGGGTGCTGATTTATAGATTGCAGGGGGGTGTCAGAAACCCTAGCAGCAGCCCTGGCCCTCTAAAAATAGAGGAACACACTCGAATGCAGCGTTCTGGCGTGTTCCCCCCAGGGCTGGCTCAAGGGGCTGTCAGCTGGAGCAAGCCTGGGCACTCCTCCCCCTCTTTCCTCGTAGCCTGCAGCAGCCCTGCCCCTTCCTGCTGAGCCTGGGCTGCACATGTGGCCTGGGCCCATGCCCCCTCTTGCCAGCTGCTGCCACAGCCTCCCTCCTCCAGGTCTGGCCCAGCTCAGCTCCTTGGCGACCTCAGCAGCAGGGGGTCCTGGGGGCAGGGTTGAGGACAGTCAAGCAGCTGGCGGCTCAGCATGGGGTGGGATGGGAAAAAGGGGTCAGGATGGTGGGCTGGGGTGGTGTGGAGGGGGTTGGGGGCAGAAGGGGATGAAGTAAACATGGGGGAACTTGGGGTGGGGGTTAGGAGGCTGGTGTGGGGGACATAGGGGCAGGGAGCTTTGGGAAAGGGGATTGGGTCTGAGGAAGACATGGGGAAAGAGGGGGCTGATGGGCATAGGTGTTTCAGGGGCAGTAGCTGGGATGGGGGGCAGGTAACTGGGGTGCATGAAGGTGGCCTGAACTTCCGTGAAGGAGGCCTAAAAATTTAGGAGGGCTCTGGGGCCTGCCAAATTATACTTTAACCCCTGATAGTATGAAAATGTTGTATTTCAGCTTAAATTTTTATATTTACACTTAGAGCATCCCTCCCCTCCCTTCCTTTCCTAGTGACAGCCTTTATGCAGACAGTTTGGCAGCAAACCAGCAGACACAGGCTGACACACTTCAGGACAGGTTCATTCCTCACAGAATGTGGCTTGCTTTCTCAGCAGGGTTTTCCTTTCCTGACCTGCCCGCCTGCCAGTTTTTTTCTTTTATGGTAAGTGTACACATAAGGACTGAAGAATTTCCAGTAAACCCCAGTCCAGCAATGAATAAGATTAATTATGTTGGATTGACAAGTCAGAACCCTTTGTGACACTCCAGTGCTTTCTAAATGCAGCTTTAAGAATGTGGTAGATGCAAGCAGCTGACAGAATTTCTTACTGAAAGAACTTTAGTTCAAGCTCTCCATACTTGAGTGCCCCTTGTACTAAAGCACTAGTGCAGTTCTCAATCACTGTGTTGGGACATATTACTGTGTCACCCGAGTGGCATGTTGCAAAGAGCAAAGGGAGATGGCTGGATTTGGGCTACAGAGGGTAGGCTAGTGTGTCCTCTAGAGCTGCAACATGCTGCCAAGTATGCTGCAACCCACAAATGGTTGAGAACCACTGGTTTAGTGGGTGAGAAATGAGGCACTCTCTTCTGGCAAGTAGACCAAAATCCTATCTACAGAGAAACACAAGATCATTGCACAAGGGATATCAGTTACATATTGCAAATACTGCACTTCCTGGCCCTGGGCATCTCTGGTCACCCACCCACTGGCACCTCCCTGATCCCCCATGAGCCTTCCCCACTGGTTCCCTGACCCTCCCCCTAGGCCCTTTCCCAGCCTGCTGGCTCCCAGACCTCCTTCCCTGACCTACCCATCCACTGGCTTCTCAATCCCCTGTGTCTTCTTCACCGGATCCCCAACCTCCTCTGCCTGCCCTTACCCATTTGTTCCCAGACTCCCCCCAAGCATGTTCCCTGCCTGCCTGCTGGCTTCCCAACCCCCTAGGCCCTTCCATGCTGGTTCCCCAACACCCCCCCCCCATCCACCCACCAGCTCCCCAACCTTCAGGGCCCCATACCCTTTACCTGGCCAGAGCTGCAAAGGCGTCTGAGTCGCTCCCTGGCCAAGCTGCTCCCACTCTGAGCATGCTCAGACCAAGAGACTTGAAAATTCCCCAGCCTGGCTGCAGCTCCTTGTGGGCTAGAAGAATGTGCTTTTCCCTGATCTATGTAACAAACTGTGCATGCTCTGTGTAGTCATCTGTGACGTGTGGGTGTGCAACAACTGCTGCATGGCCGTGCACATGCGCAGCTTACAGGAAATACTGACTACTACTTCTATAAGCTTCTCCGTGATGTGGATCTTTGGGTGCAGTCACTTCCACATTACATGAATCACGTCAACCGCGTGACCTCAGTGCTTAGCCATCCCAGTTCCTCCACTCATGGAACCTCTGAACCAGGGGCGTCACTTTCCTGAAAAAAGGATTGGAGGACCCGGGCCCCACCCTCTGCTGTGTAGACCTGCCTGGGGCCCAATCCAGTATGGGGGTTTGATCCAGGAGCTGGATTGGCCTTCTCTCACTGGCAACCTGGCCCAGATACAGCCCCAACTGCTGCTGGCCAGTGGCAGGTGGCCTGGGCCCAATCCAGCCCCTGCCACTGCCGGTGAGCAGATCCAGCCCCTGCCACTGCCAGCCAGGGGCAGGTGGCCTGGGCCCAGACCAGTGGTGGGAGGCCCCAGCCCAATTCAGTTGATGCCACTGGCTGTCAGGTGGCCCAGGCCCAATCCAGCTCCCTGGGCCACACTACCTGGACTGGAGGGAGAGGAGCCTCCCACAGCCACCCAGGCTCTGCTGCCTGGGCTTTGGGAGGGAGCTACCCCCACTTGCAGCCCCCCACTGGCCTGACCTTCCAGCCCACCTGCCACCTGTCCCAATCCCTCCTCTGGCCTGATCCCTGGCATGGAGGGGCCCATCCCCTGCCTGTTCGCCACAGCCACCCCCTGCCCTCCCAATCCCATGCTACCCTCTCACAGTACAGTACTTACTCATTGCTTGTCCAGGACTGGGGAGGGGAGTCACCCACTTGCAGGCACTCTGCTGCTGCCCTGGCCTACATGACTGAGCTGCATGCTCAAGGGCAGGGCGGCAGTTGAGGTCAAGCAGACAGAATCGCTGTGAATGTCTACACTATCAAATTAGTCTGGATTAAGGAGGCTTAATCTGGACTAATTTGAGCCCTGTCTACACTAGGATTTGCCTAGTTCAAACTAAAAAAAAGTTTTAGTTCAGCTGCTTAGTCCAAACTAACTGCTTAGTTTGAATTTAGTTTGAAATTTAGTTTGAACTAGCACGATGTAGTCATGCTAGTTCAAACTAAATAAGTTCAAAGTAGAAGTTAGTTCGAACTAACCATGTTTTTAGTTCAAATTAGCCGCTTTTTTTTTTAGTTTGCGCTAAAAAGTTAGTTTGAACTAAAAATCCAGTTTGTTCGAACTGACTTTGAACTACTTAGTTCAGACTAAGCAAGTCCGAACTGAGCTTTCAGGTGTAGACATAGCCACTGAATCTGAGCCTGCTAGGCAAAAATTAGTAGGTGCTGGGCCTGAGGCGCAGGGGGGCTGATGCTGCCATGGGAGCTAGGGGGCAACAGCCTTGCTATGAACCCTTACGGCTTGTTGTCACTCCAGAACTTGCCAGGATCTCTGCTTTCAATGGGGGGTAATCGGTTGCAGTTTCCACTGCCATATTGCAGTAGGCCTTCTGGGCCTCCCACATAGGAAAGTGAAGAGGATGTTGACCCACTTTTTTCAGGGCCAGGCCTCATGTATGGCCATTCTTTCAAGAAGAGAAGGTATGATTCTACATCATCTTCCAACATCATCCTTTGCAGGAAACTGCTGGCCCTTAGGGATTACATTGCCATAGCCATATGTCTGAGCAGCTAGGGCCTTCAGCTAGTTCTCAACACTATGTAAGTGCCTTAATCCAGAGCTGCATGTCTCATCAGTGGTGGTTTTCCTGCAGTAGGCATACCAACTTCTGTTGGGCAATCCTTTGGACTTGGGCAGCTTCTTTGTGCTTCTGTAGCCTGCACCAACACCCTCACTACATCATCCATTTTGGGGCTGATTTATCTTGCTTCAGGATGGTTCTCAGAGCCAACAAATACCATCCCTGATCCCACGTCTGGCACCCTCCTCTGTCTCACCAGATGGAGCAAATTTTCCTGTTGTGGGGACTGTGCTTAATCAGCCCCTCCTTGGACAATATTTTCCAGGTAGGCCTTGGGGCAGGCCTCAGGTGAGCTCCTCCACCACCAACCACATTTCCAAAGACAAAACAAAGGGGGAATAACTTTTCCTGTCCCCGTCTCTGGGCAGAGTGTGTGTGTGTGTGTGTGTGTGTGTGTGTGTGTGAGAGAGAGAGAGAGAGAGAGAGAGAGAGAAGTGGTGTCAGTCTGTCCCCTAAGCAGACTCTCAGTTTCAGTTGTTTCCCCTATGGGGAGAAGAGCAGCCTTCTCTTCCTTCTGCCCCCAAGAAGCATATCTCCCTGCTGCTACTAACCTTGCAGTGGCTTGTCTCTTCTCCCTTGGGGAAAGGTTTTGAAAAGTCTCAAGCTGCCCTTAATTGGACTAGGTGTCTCTAATTGACATGAGGTAACCCCTGCTCTGCTTGTAGGATTAAAGGCCTTTCTCATTCTCAGGCTAACACACCTGCAGGAAGAGGCTTGTTGGTCAAGAGAATGCTCTGTGAATGTGGAGTCAATTTCCATTCCTCTCTTCATTTTTGTGGATCAGCTGAGGATGCAAATTTTGTATCCACATAGGGCTCTGCCAATGAGAGTAGCTGACAATCTTGTGGTTCTAAATGAAGTGCAGGCATTGAAGACTGTTCTGGTCATTTAAACAGAACATTGTGACCCTATAATTAGATCAGAAGCAGGTTTTGCTGTCACAATACAATGCTGTATTAAAACTCCCAGATGTAAGAAAACAGGGAGTTTCTTGCACATCAGGTAGATACTAGTCCCTGATCAGAACCGGAGCTTGGATGTAATTTCACTACTTTCTAAGATGTTGCTGTGCTTGTGCTGCTCAAGTAAAAGCCGAATAGGGTTACCTGAGGTGGCAAAGAGAAAAGAGGAAAACAATTCAGATTGAGACTTTAACACAATAGTAGAAGTTTTCGTTGGTTGTCAGAGAACAGTATTGAACTTTAAGGCTTGTCTTTGCACTACCATCAGATACCTCTCCCTGACTGATTGAGCAGCTCTATGACGACCTGCTCAGCCAATCAGGAAGTCAATCGAACAAGACCACCCCTGTAACAAGCATAGAGATGACTTGGAGGCAGGCAGAGGAAGATACACAAAGTACTCAAAATACCTTGTATATCTCCCTTTGATTGCCACCAAAATCAAGCTGCACCGTTGACCAGGGCTTAGAGTAGACAATACCGGACCACATTACATACTTTGTTTGTGAGTTTCTTAACCAAAATCCTTTCTAGAAATACATCAATACCACATTCTTTGAGTCCCTCTACAAATCATAAAAGTCAGTACAGAAAAAACATACCTGTATTGCTTTGGTCTTTGGAAAATTCTACCTCAAAACAGAATGCTGCATATCATAAATATATTCTTTTGAATATTTTTGCCTTTAAGTGACAGGAGCATAAGTTCAGCTGAAAATAGAAGGGTTACCCATCCTGTGTGGTAACTGGAATTCTTTGAGATGTATGTCCCCATGGGTGTTCCACCTTGGGTGTCAGACAGGCCATGAGGCAAGGCTCTGAAACTTATTAGCAATACTCATCTAGCTCACATGAGTGCTGCGAGGCTGTCTCGTGCCAGTTTTTGGCACCTTTCTGGTGCAGACCACCCCCCACCCCCCACCCCCGTTCCCTCTCCAACGCGAAGCAGGTGGATAAGGCTCTGAAGCAGAGAGGTGGAGGGTGGGTGATGGAGCGCTCACAGGGGCACACATCTCAAAGAACTCCAGTTACTGCACAAGGTGGGTAATCCTTCTTTCTCCTTTGATTAGTGTCCTTGTGGGTTTTCCACCTTAGGTGACTCTAAAGCAGTTTCCCTTTCAAGGACGGAGGACTTCAGAGGTTGTATGAGTGCCTCAGGCCAGAACAGACTCAATGCTGCATTGGAACAAGACGTCTGATCAATAGCGTAATGTTTGGTAAATGTGTGCACGGATGACCAGGTAGCAGCCTTACAAATGCCTGTGACTGGAACATTGTGGAGAAATGCTGTCAAAGTAGAGATTGCCCTGGTGGAGTGTGAACGCGCATGACTAGGTGGAGACAGTTTGGCTATCTCATAACATAAAAGAATACAGTCTGAAATCCATCTGGAAAGTCTTTGTTTGGCTATGGGTTGACACTTACTTCTATAAGCTAGGGGTGGCCAAATTTATGGAACTCAAGAGCCACACAAGTTGACTACTAAATCTTCAAGAGCTGCACTGAGGCATATAGCCATATACTTTTACCTACTAAATTGATTTGCTGACATTTTTCCATAAGCCACACTTTTTCATTCAATAGCCACATGTGGCTCCCGAGCCACAGTTTGGCCACACCTGCTATAAGCTATAGGCACAAATAGTCTATTGGTGCATCTGAAATATTTTGTTCTTAGCAGGTAGAATGCTAGCGCTCTGCGAACGTCAAGCTTATGTAGAGCTGCCTTGACAGGAGTACATTGCAGCCTTTGCATGAATACAGGTAAGTAAATTTTTTGATTTAGGTGGAACAAAGATGATATCTCAGGTAGGAATTTTAGGTGTGGTTTAAGGGAGACCTTATTTTGAAACACTGTATAGGGTTATGATGCCATGAGTGCTTTGAGTTCACTTACTCAAGGCAAAGTGATGGCTATCAAGAAGGCCACCTTCATTGATAAGTGTAGGAGTGAGCACATTGCAAGCAGCTCAAAAGGTGGCTTAGTGATATTTTTGAAAACCAAGTTCAGATCCCATGCTGGAGGAGGAAGATGGACTTCGGAGTAGAGGTTCTGGATACCCCTACGAAAGCTTCTGATCGTTGGATGAGAAAAAAGACTCATGTGTAGAAGGCATCAGGAAGGTAGATACTGTGGCATGGTGTACCTTTCTGGTGCACAGTAAGAAATTTGATTCCTTTCCTTTAATTGTAGGCGATACTGTAAGATTGTGGGAATGGAAGCTGAAAGAGGTGGAATGTCATTAAGCGTGCACCAATGACAAAATCTACGCCACTTAAACAGGCAAGTTTTCCTAGTGGACTGTTTGTGACTAATTAATAGAATGTGCTGAACTGCTTTAGAACAAAGTAATTCTTCCTCGCTGAACCACAAAGGTACCAAGCCATCAGGTACAGCCTTTTGTGATCTGGGTGGTTGAGGCTCCCATCGTGCTGAGACTGTGCAATCCTGGTAAGACAATTGGAGTCTTGAAAGACATATCCAGGAGGTCTGAAAACCATGGCTGTCTTGGCTGATACGGTGCTATCACTGATTGCTGCAGGACCATGATGGATTTTTTGTAGAGTGTGGGCAATTAGTGGAATGGGGGGGAAATGCATATAGAAGCTCATTTGTTCATGGCAGAATGAATGTGTTGCCCCTCAACCTGGGGCCTGTTCCTGACCTGGAGCAATAACTGGGGCACTTGTGATTGTGGTAAGATGCAAAGAGGTCTGTGGTCATAAAAAACCATTGTCTGAAAATTTTTGTAAAACCATATTGTTTCCCCTTCGTAACTGGGATAGAATGACTGGTTGAGAAAGTCACCCATCATGTTTAGACTGTCTGGCAGGTATGAAACCGAGATTAGGGTTTTGTTCTCTATACCCCACTCTCATAGTCTTATCCCCTCTGTGTGGAGGGAACAGACTGTGCTCCCCCTTGTCTGTTTATACAGAACATGCATGAGGTGTTGTCAGTCATGATTTTGACATGTTCATTTTACTGGGAGGCTTTGGAAGTAGATACAGGCATATGACAGCCTGGAATTCCAAAACATTTATGTGCAGGGAGGTTTCATGATGAGACTATTTTCCCTCTGTGGTATAATGAAGAAGGTGGGCTCCCCTTCCTGTTAGTGATGCATCTGTAGTCAGGATGACAGATGGGGTTGTTGAAAGAAGGGCACATCTTCAGACAGGTTGATTGGAATGGTCCACCATAGCAGAGATCATTTCAGTGGATGGATAAGGTTCTTGAATTTCTGAGCAAACTAGAGTTGAAACAGTTTCATGTGAAGTCTGACGTTCTCCACCATGAAGGGAGTGGCAGCTGTATGTCCTAGAATTCTTAAGCAGTCCTCTGCTGTTACCGTGGACACTTGAAGAGCCACGTTTGAGTACTATGATTTTGTGTACTCTAACCTCTGGAAGGAAGGCCCAAGCTACTGTGGAGTCTATGCAGGAACCAATGAAGTGAATCTGTTGTGCATTCAGGAGTGGATTTTTTTTGTATTTATAAGCAGGCCCAACCTGCAAAAAAGGCAAACGGTCAGTTGAAGTGATTGGTTCACCAGAGCCTGGGTAGTCACTCTTAGAAGGCAGCCAGCTAGCTTTTATTTTTTTTGGCGGAGGTAAGCAGAAACCACAGCAGGAGTCTTCAAAAACTCGTGGAGCTGTGGAGAGACCAAAAGGAAGGACTGAATATTGATGGTGATTTCCATTGACTAAAAATCTAAGATATTTTCTATGTGCAGGATGAATAGCAATATGAAAATATGCATCCTGGTTTGTGTCCCAACTTGCAGTCTTTGTACTGAAGAGCCGGAATGACAGCTGAGTGTCACCATTTTAAATGTATCATATTTCACGAATTTATTTAACTTTCTCGGGTCTAAGATCAGACACCAGCCACCGGATTTCATTTCAGTTAGAAAATAAGGTGAGTAAAAAACACTTTCCTTGAAAGTGTTCAGGTACTCTTTTGATAGCTTCAATATGCAGAAGGTGGGAAACCTTCTGATCAAGAAGCTGTTTGTGAGGAGTGTCCCTGAAAAGGGATGGGGAGGGGTAGTAGAAAGGTGGCTTGTAGGTAAATTGGATGATGTAAGCCAATCCGATAGTGTCAAGAACCCATTTATGTGAAGTTATGTCAAGCCAGTGGTTATAAAGTTGGAAAAGGCGGTCTGAAAAGATATGAAATAATAAAGGCTCCAGCAATAAAAGAGGGGTTCATTTGTACCTCGACCTCAGCCTCAAAACTGTGGCTTGGTTGGAGGTGGTGGTGGGTTAGTTTGGTTGAGTAGATGGTTGTCTGTCTTTGTTGATGCTGTCTAGAGAGGGGTTAGTAGTCCTGTCTTCTGAATTGTGAGCAAATTAGTTCTGAGTATTGATATACTATATTGTATGGTTGGTATCGGTAAGCTCTTCAGCGAGTGACCGGAGTATAAATTCCAAATGTTCTCCGAGTGAATCTTGAGTCCTTAGAACTGTGTATGAGCTGGTCTTTTTTTTTTTTTTACCCACCCCCGAAAATAGAGATTTGTTATTGAAGGGTAAATCCTTAATGGCAGATTGTAGCTGCCTTGAGAGGTCTGCCGAATGTAACCAGGCACATCTACGAAGTATCACCCCAGTGGCCATGGTGCAGGCTGCCATAGCCACCACATCCAAAGCCACTTGCAGGAAGGTGCCAGAGATCACCTGACCTTCTTTAATAATAGTGCAAAAGGCCTGTCTTTTGTCTTTTGGAACATTTTCAATGAAGTCAGCTAGTTTTAGAAAAGTGTCATGATCATAACTAGCTAAGAGTGGTGAGTAATTTGCTACCCTAAACTGCAGGGAAGCAGAGTCATAGACTTTTTTTTTTCTTCCAAGAAGGTCAGTTCCCTTATTGTCCTTGTCCTGAGGTGTGGAATAATTGAAATGTTTGTGACGATGTTTGCCCACCTCAACAACCAGTGAGTTAGGTGATGTATGATTAAAGGTAATCTGAGTCTTTGTTAGGTACAAAATATTTCTTGTCCACTCTTCTGGAGGTCAGTGGAATTGAGGCTAGGGTTTGCCAGATCTCTGTGGCAAGATTATGTTAGGGCTGAATTTATGGGAAGCACGATTTTGCTAGGTGGCCTAGTTTGAAGGTTTTTCAGAAGTTTGTGCTGTGATTCAAGGGTGTTCTGCAAGGGAATCTCCAGAGACTCTGCAAGCCTCTGAAAAAGATCTTGCAATTGGTGAAAGTTGCTTGGAGTTGAAGGAGCAGACAAAATTATGGCTTCATCAGATCATGAAGATGAGTGATAAGGAGGTGATCTAAGCACTTGGCAATCCAGGTCTGAATTGTCATTATTGTCCTCTTGTGCCATAGACAGTAGGGGACAAGACTGTTCAGGGTGTTGGTGTGAGATGGATGGTCTTGAGGCACTACAGGAAAAATGGTAACAGGTGTCCCAATGTGGCCAGTGACGATAAGAAGTTGGATGAGCTTGACCATACCATGAAGGCGGGTACCAGTAGTACGGAGGATGAGTTCAGTTTGGGTATTGATGCTGTGGGGAGAGGTTGTGGAGATAATGTGGACTGTCTTCGTCCTCCTCATCCTCAATAAAAGATTGCATAGGTGATAAATCATGCTGTGAGCCAAAGGTAGGAGGAGATGTTTCAGCCTCAAATTGCAAGGGTGGATCAATGGAGGCAGTTCTTCTGTTGGTACCATGTCTAAATTCTTTGTTTTGTGAGAAGATTTCTTAGGCTTAGTTTACAGTGCCGATGATGTCCGAGTATCAGGATCTGTTGCCACAGCAGGCCGTTCAGATATCAGAACGGACAGTGCCGGAATGGTCAGTGCTGGTGTGTCTTGCTGTGCTGAAGGTAACGCAGGTGCCAAGGTGGGAGTTGGAACCAATGTTTGAGATATGAACACCGGAGTGGCTGACATTGTCACTATGGTGGCCATTTTGGGAGGCTTAGGTACCACTGGGGTCATCTGGTCTAAGTGCCTTTCCTCTCCCTGGGGGTTGAATGGTCTGACCCTTTGAGGGATTTAATTGCCACCCTACACAAGGAACCAGAAGCTTCTTTTGTACATGGTTTTTCATTCAGTGGTGAACATTTTTCTTTTAGTCTTATCACATGAGAGGGTGAGGTGCCTTTCTGATGAGCGCTGAGGCAGTTGAGCTCTGTCCTGAGTCTGAAGCAGGACTCAGGAAGTGCCCCATAAGTAGTTTCATGCACAGATCCTAGTCATGGCAGCTTCTCATACTCAGATTCTGGCTGTGGACACACTTTTGTGAGACATGTCTAATGTTCCCTTTAAAGCCCTGAGGCAGCTAAGCAACTCACATTGCCCACTGCACAGCCCCCCCTGTGGGTCCAATTCTCCCTCCAGCTCTCCTGGTAAGCCCTCTCCCCCACCCTGAGCCAGCCTGATCCCCTCCTCCTACCCTAGCCCACTCCCCCCAGTAAGCCTCAAGCTGGCCCAACCCCTCCCCCCACTCTTTTACCTGGCCACACAGGGCTGAGCCATGGCTCCTCTGGCTGGAGCAGCACTGACAGAGCATGCTCAGACATTTTTAGCATGCTCCATCAACACTTCTCTGGGCAGTTTAAATAACTCTCAGCCAGCTGGAAGACAGGGTCTTCTGGCCAGGTGGGGACTCTGGCTGCCAGCTGTGCACAGCAGGCAGTGTCCCCTGTGCAGGCCAGCAGCAGGGAGCTGTGTGGCCATACAACTTAGGTGAGGGACACATCCAATGTTCCCTCTAAACACTTAATACCTGCTGTAAATCCATCCAATGGTGACATGGCATCGTGACACGAATTGCAGCACTTAAAGCCAGGAGACCCAAGCAGCGTAAGTTGAAGGAGAATTTTTTTTTTTTGGGAGGAAAAATAAGTCTACAGTTGGGTCCAAGAAAAAACTAGGGAAGAAACCTGGAAAAAAGGTAGGAAGATAGGCTGAGGTAATGATTGAAGAGAGTCATTGAACTCTATCCATTGTCCATGGCAGTTAAGGAACTGAGGGGCATCTGCTCACACAAATGCCAGAATGGTGCCAAAACCGGCATGAAGTAGCCTCATACCACTCTCACAACCTAGACAAGCATCATGAATAAGTCTCTGAGTCGTCTTGTGGCCACTCTGACATCTAAGGTGGAGCACCCTCAGGGACACTAGTCGAAGGAGAACAAAGCAATTTGTACTCATTTTTCCTCTATAAAGCTCTGAATATGTCTTCGATATCTGAATTATATATCCAAACAACTTCTGTGCCCTTTCATACTAATTGTGATTGGCTAGATGGGTGGGAGGACTGCCATTGTAAAAGGCGAAGAGTACTAGATTCATATGGGATAGCATGATCCAGCCCTCCATGATGTGTATAAAATTACCAGAATTCTAGTTTACAATAAAACTTAAAAAAAACAAAAAACCTGTGTATAATCTGGAAACAAAAGCTAATGTACTATGTGGCAGCAATATTTAAAGGGGTTTATGATGACATCTCTGAAGTGGAAAATAGTCTCCTGCCATCTGGTAAAAAGTATTCCACTGCAAAATTGTTCTAAACCTTGAGAATTCCAAAGAAACATCTTCATAGAAAAATAGTCCCAGTTACGGATACACTTGTCATGGACATCACAGATTCCATGACTTTACTGGACCTCTGAGACTTCTTCAGCCTACTGAGTGGTAGTGCTGGTGCAGCTATCAAGCACCACTGGGACCAAAACAATGCCCAGTGGTAAAACCCTGGGGCCACATCAGCAGCCAGTCATCACCACAGGGGCAGCCCCTGAGGCTGGAACAGCAACAGAGGCTGAAGCAACTCTATTAGCTCCCCTCCACCTTGCCTCCCACCAGGGTATTTTTAGTAAAAACAAGACAAGTTGCAGAATTCCATGAATTTTTGTTTATTGCCCATGACCAACGAGTGACTATTACTAAAAATACCCATGACAATCTTAATTTCTTATCTCTCTCTTGCTTTGTGTTGTGTTCCCCAACTAGGTGATTAAGTAACCTTTTCTCACATTATGTAGCCTACATCTAAAGACAAAATTGCTAAAAATCTTTAGTTTATGACTAACATAGTACTGAAATTTACCTTGTGTGTTTGTTTAGAATATCCGTATGACAAAGAACCTCCTCTGTGTGCTAAGAGAAATTATATACATTTCAACTACATTCACAAAAGATTTATGGTAGACTATTGCTGACTACAAATTAATGCTTTGTTCAGAAATTAAACTAGTGCAAAACCTACCATAGGAAGTGAAGAGCACACATTGTGATGAATTATAGTACTATTCAAGTTCATACAATATGGCAAATGATATTATGGACAAAAGTAGAAAGATCTTAATTCAGAAATCAAAACTTTTTAGTAAGAGCAAATCCACATTATCCAAAATAAATGAACATGATTTTTCAGCAGTTTTTTTTTCTTGGTAAAATACAACAAACAAGAGAATTAAGGTGATATAACCAGATTCTGCAATTAGACAAACTAATAATTATGACCAGGATCACAGCATTTTTTTATTGTTTTGCACAATGGTAGGTTACACAGGTGGACAAAGACAGCACACATTTTAAAAAATTAGTTTCACAAATTAATACATTACAAGAAAGTCCAATGGTTCAACATTTTAAATTTCACCTTTTTAAGAAAAGCAGTAACAAAGAAATACAAATATCAGGATTCCGACTGCAGCCCAATGCAAGTTTTGAAAAAGAGTTACATTGAAATGGACTGAAGGTTTTAATCATCTTAAAACAAAAAACTCACATTATTAATTCTGCCCTCCCCCCCAAATGATGACCTCTTAGATGTAGTAACATACAAGTGTACAAAAGTGAAAAGTTCAGTGCTCAAAACTGATATCCTTATTTCTGAACACAAACAGACAACCATGTTTGCCAAAGGCCAGTCATTGCAGTATGCAGACATTACTTCTAGAACATACAAAATGGTACAAGACAACACTTTTACAACTGACTTCATACTAGAAAAGTATGCATAATACCAGTTTTAGAAAAAAGGTGCCTTGGTGAAAGTGACTGTGAAATATTCATTTGGATGCACATTATGTACAAAACATCCTCTATATAAAAAGCTACACTTATCGCCAAGACTCCATATACACAACCTTTATTTGTGAAGACTGGTAATCCGAATGATGTATTTACCTCACATAAGGCAGTCCCTCCGTAAGAGGTTTTTCTGCTGTTTCTGTTTTAACACATTCTAAGCTAGAGATGCAGCCCAATGTGCTAAGAAGCCATAATGTGAAGTTTGCTGTACTTGTAGGACTGGTACCATTTCTACTGGTACAATAGCTTACCCTCACAGTATATTATTGTTTTGCTCTGTTCCTTAGCAGCTACGAGTGTTGAGGCCAGGTAAGCAACTCTTTTTGGAGTCAATGCTAGTAGCCCTATGTGAATCAACTCTGTTTTGGAATGATTAGCTACAATTTTCATTAGGGGTGGCAGTCTGCATCCACCACCTGCAGAGAAGATGCAGTCTTGGCCTCACAGCTCTGCCCCCAGGCAATCTCCCAGAAATCGCAAACTTGGCTCCTGAAGCACAGCAGCCTCAGAAACGAAACAAAGACCAACAGTGACCAGTGTGGAAACATCAGCTGTGCTAACACCTTCATTGAAAGTCTCTCCCTATTCTTCTTTGGAGTGATTGCTAATTGAGGAAAGGAAGATGTTGGTGACAAACTGACTTACCAAAACTATGCAATAGTGAACAGTATTTCAGCTAGTCTTGCAGGAAAAAAAAAGTGTAAAAATATTAGCGCCTATGATCACTACTTGACATTCCTACGAGCATCAAGATGAGGGAGCATAACACCATGGAGAAGGGAACACAAAGCAAAAGAACTTAGAGTTCTGTCTATGGGCAGAGTTCACATGATTTTATGATATATACAGATACACACACACAGAGTGCACTGTACTGTATATATATTTACATCCATATACACAAAGAAACACCCTGAAGTAGATTTAAAGGCCATATCCAAGAACAGAAGATATGAACTCTAGTATTTGTACTAGAATATATTTTATCTGTACAAAAACCAAATATGCATATATTCATATGGTATAAAGCTTATTAACAAAAAATATTCTGCTACTAACCTCAGGATAAATAGATGGTTTTACAAGATTCTTTAATAATGCAGTATAGATTATCTCTAAAACTAGGACCAAAATAAAAATACATAAATGGGCTTCTATTCACAGGAAAATAGTTGTTCAATATGACTACATATTATATTCCAGAATCAGGAAACGTAGCAAAATTTTATAAATCTTCCGGGATGCAATTTAATTACTGCATCCATTTAGAAAAATAGACTTTAGGATGAACAAAGCTGATTCACTTTCCCCCTTCCCCAATTGTGTGTCTATCTTTTCCCTCTCTTGTTTCCAGCTGGAGGTTTCTTCAGCTGAAGAAGCTGCCCGCCTGTCCCAAAACCTGTAGATGCGGGATTAGACACCCCGAATGTCAAGCCAGCCGATGCTGTGATGCCAGGATTGCTGAAGTTAAACCCAGACGTACTTGAGCTGCCAAAGCCTTGCAGGGGAGGAAAAAATATTTTAAATCAAAAGTCAGATAAATCAGAACTTTAGATTTGCTTCTCTCCAATGTATGGGGGACAGTTACTTACCAAATGACCAATAATTACATTACTTTAAAGATATCAAAGTGGACCCACAATTCTGTATCACATTGTTAATGTTTTGTTTTGGATTTGCTGCATTGAATCAAATGTTACAGTGCAAGCACTTTATGTTTCAAGAATTGTAAGTTACTCTTACTCTAGAGAGTAACAGTAATTTCCTTTGTTACTATTTGTATCACAGTAGCAACTAAAATTGGGGCCCTACTGTGCAAGAAATTGTGCAGAAACAGTCCTGTCTCTGAGTGCTTGCAATCTACACAAGCAAGTCAGACAAAGGGTGAGAGAAGCAGAGGCACAGAAGTGAACTGATTGGCCCATGGTCTCAGCAGATCAGTGGCATAGCTGGAAGAGAGCTCCCAGTCTTGCATCCTCTTGACTAGACTACATTATCTTCCTAATATATGTGCAACAGATCCTAATCTAAATGGGAAATAAGCAAACACTAAAAATCCATGCTAAGTTTTAGGATTTAAAAAGCCCTCTTTTGAATTAGTGTGCAAAAGACAGCGTTTGAAGAGAGCACACTTTGGAAAAAACAATTAATTGCTCACATTTTGCTAAAGCAAGCAAACAAAATCCACCAGTATTCTTTCAGACTGAAAGTGACCATGAGATATTTCATCTCCAAAAGGGTAATTCTGTTTAGAAGTTTACAAAATAAAACTGGTCAGACACAAACTCTTTTGCAATAACTCAAATAAAAACACCAAGTTCAATTCACTCGGACTTGTCAAGTCATATCAGTTATATATAGGGGAATTTGGGCGATAGCTGAATAGGTATGAAAGTGTTAGAGCATTCTAAGAGCTTCTGAAAAGTTAGCATGGATTTGTAACTGCAATTAATAACAGTTCATTATTCATCCTTAGCCTGTTTAACAACTGTCAGGGAGGTGATTATTGCATATGATTGGTCATGTTAATAAATGTGTGAACTAAATATTTAACAATTATGAGCAGAATAAAAATCACTTGTTGAACACAAATGATTGAAATATTAATAGAAATTAGGATTGATTCATAAGCTATTCACAGGCAGAAAAACGAGCTAAGCCCTTTATGCAGGGGTCTCAAACTCAAGCGATCATGAGGGCCACAGGAGGACTAGGATGTTAGCCCGAGGGCTGCACTACAAACTTTTTCATACAATGATACTGAAAATATTGGTAACAATAGTGTTGCGGGCTGCAGGAAACAGCTTTAGGGGCTGTGTGCGGCCCACAGGCCATGTGTTTGAGACCCCTGCCTTAATGAATGTTATTTGTACCAAGTAGTTCAACCAGCTCTGTTTACAAGTAGAAAACAGAGCCATAAAATGAAAGTATTTCCTTAATCATATTCAGTATCACTACCACAGAGCTATACAAAAAATATATATATATATGACTGGATAGCATAGTGGTTAAGAGCACCGTAGTGGTTAAGAGCGACGCCCTTTGATACAGGAAGACCAGGGTTCAAATCCTGGGGGGTACCTGTCTACCTTCCCAGTAGGGGTCCTTGGGCAAAAGACCCCCTAACACCTCACTTGCATACCTCGAATATGAGAGTGACACGAACTAGGAGAGTCATGCTGGCTCGGACGTCGCCCGGATTAACAAGGTCCGTGCCGGATGCTGGGGAACCAGGACAATCTGATGATAAATGGGCTACTGGAACAAAAGATACATGGACGAGACAAGAGAACCTGGAATTGATGGAATGCTACTACAACAGTAGACCTAATGAGAGGGGATATATGAAATGTATGAGGGAACTATGGATGGACAAAAAACCTACATCCACACTAACTGAGAAACAGCTAGTTACCCAATGCTTCAACATAGTAAAGAGGCAGCTGCTCTCAACTGGAGATAGACCAACTCCACATTACAGCCCGGACTCAAGAAGACCCAGAAGAACAACTAGAGGTGCAGCCAACACCTGAAGCTGGAACTTCACTGCCACCCCCTCCATTACAGAGCACAGCAGCTGATATGAGGCCCAAGATCATGGATAAACTAGCTACAGTCAGCTCTCGAGATCGATTACCAAGGCTCATTGGAGAAGTACCATCAGCTAGTATGCTAGAAGATGCCAATAGAGCCCTAACGACAATTCCTACTGGAACCAATGAGCTGATATACGCTACAGCCTCTGTAATCCTGGAGATGCTTGGCTACACAATCAAGAAGAACAGCAGTACGTACGCCCCCTGGAAGATGAGGTTGGAGGATAAGATCAAGGCAACTCGGAGAGAAGTTAGCCGGCTGGTGGAACTACAGAAGGGTGTAGAGATTAAGGATAAGACTCGACTACTGAAAAAAAATACAAGGGCCTGACTCCATCTGAAGCCCTAGAGACTGCTAAACAAAGGCACACAGCACTGGCCACCAGGCTAAGGAGATACACTAGAGAAGCAGAGGCCAAAAAGATAAATGCCCTGTTCTCCAAAGAACCATCCAAGGTGTACTCCCAACTGCAGTGCAACACCACAATAACAGCAGAGCCACCAACAGCAGAAACTGACCAGTACTGGAAGAACATTTGGGAGAAAGAGAAGATTCATAACACCAGTGCAAAGTGGCTGCAGGACCTGAGAAGAGACCACAGCAATCTCCCAGAACAGGAACCAGTCACTGTCATAGTAGCAGACATCCAACAGCGGGTCAAGAACATGAAGAGCTGGACAGCACCTGGCCCAGACATGATCCACACCTACTGGCTAAAGAAACTAACAGCAGTGCATGAACGCCTAGCAGCACAGATGAACCAGCTGCTAGCAGCAGGCTGCCACCCAGACAGGCTAACACAAGGAAAGACAGTGCTGATCATGAAAGACCCCCACAAGGGAACAGCACCATCCAACTACCGGCCAATAACCTGCCTCCCCACAACATGGAAAGTCCTATCAGGCATCGTAGCCACCAAGCTACAGGACCACATGGGCCAGTACCTGAGCACAGCTCAGAAGGGCATTGGGAACACCACCAGAGGCTCAAAACACCAGCTGCTCATAGACAGAGCAGTCGCCCAAGACTCAAGGTCTAGACAGACCAATCTGAGCACAGCCTGGATTGACTACAGGAAAGCCTACGACTCAATGCCGCACACATGGATCTGTGAATGTCTGGCGCTATACAAAGTCAACAGGACACTAAGGACCTTCCTCAAGAATTCAATGGGACTGTGGAAGACAACGCTGGAAGTCAACTCAAGACAGCTTGCACAAGTGGCCATCAAGTGCGGCATATACCAAGGTGATGCGCTGTCCCCGCTGCTGTTCTGCATTGGCTTGAACCCCCTCAGCGAGATAATCACAAGGACTGGATATGGATACAAGTTCAAGAGTGGAACTACCATTAGCCACCTCCTCTACATGGATGATATCAAGCTGTATGCTAAGAATGAACGAGACATCGACTTGCTAATCCACCTGACACGGATCTACAGTGAGGATATTGGGATGTAATTCGGACTGGAGAAGTGTGGCCGGATGGTAGTAAAGAGAGGGAAGGTAGTCAAGACTGATGGGGTGGAACTACCAGCAGGCCACACAGCAGACATACAGACCAGCTACAAGTACCTTGGCATCCCACAGTCACATGGGAACCATGATGAGGAGGCAAGGAAGACAGCAACATCCAAGTACCACCAAAGGATAAGACAGGTCCTGAAGAGCCAGCTCAATGGGAAGAACAAGATCCACACCATCAACAGGTACACCCTGCCAGTTATCAGATACCCTGCCAGTATAGTGAACTGGCCAAAGGAGGACATGGAGGCTGCCAATGTGAAGACCTGGAAGCTCCTCACAATGTACGGAGGTTTCCACCCCAAGTCCAACACCCAGAGACTGTACACCAGCTGGAAAGAAGGCAGGCGGGGTCTGGTGAGTGTCAAAGCCACTGTCCTGGATGAAACCCACAGCATCCAGGAGTACATCAGTAGGATGGCACCCAAAGATGAGCTGCTGAGAGAATGCCTGAGGCAGCAGCAGCAGCAGCAGCAGCAGATGGGAGGAAGATCAAGCAGAAGAAGTGCCATGGCAAGGCAAGACCCTGCATGGGATGTACCATCGACAGATAGCTGAGGTGGCTGACACTGGGAAATCCTACCAGTGGCTGGAAAGGGCTGGACTAAAAGACAGTACTGAGGCACTGATCATAGCAGCACAAGAACAGGCACTGAGCACCAGATCCATTGAAGCAGGGGTCTACCGCACTAGACAGGACCCAAGGTGCAGACTGTGCAGAGAGGCCTCAGAGACAGTCCAACACATCGTGGCAGGATGTAAGATGCAGGCAGGAACAGCATACACTGAACGGCACAACCAAGTAGCTGGCATTGTGTACAGGAACATCTGCCCAGTGTATGGGCTAGACCCTCCCAAGACCAGATGGGAGATCCCACAGAAGGTCGTGGAGAATAACAGGGCTAAGATTCTGTGGGGCTTCCAGATCCAGACAGACAGGCAGGTACTGGCCAATCAACCAGACATCGTGGTAATAGACAAGGACCAGAAGACAGCAGTGGTGATAGATGTAGCAGTGCCAAGTGACAGCAACATCAGGAAGGAGGAGTATGAGAAGCTGGAGAAGTACCAGCGCCTGAAAGAGGAACTAGAACGGATGTGGAAAGTAAAGGCCAAAGTGGTCCCAGTGGTGGTAGGAGCACTCAGGGCTGTGACTCCTAAGCTGGGAGAGTGGCTCCAACAGATCCCAGGAAGAACATCAGAGCTCTCTGTCCAGAAGAGTGCAGTGCTAGGAACAGCTCAGATACTGCGCAGAACCCTCAAACTCCCAGGCCTCTGGTAGAGGACCCGAGGTTGAGGATGACACATACCACCCATAGGGGTGAGAGGGGAATTTTTTTTTTTTTTTTTATATATATTGCTGGCAGGCCTGGAAAAATACACACCCTAATTTCCCTCCACAGAATTCTTCATTTGAGTCCCAAAGCTATCTGTTCCACATGAATTTGATGCCCTCTTGCCTCTATTATTGAAAACTGAGGTTCAAGTTACTAACACTACAGGAATAAATCCTACAGCACTTCAAGATTGTGCATAACTGATTGTGTGAGCACTTCAATTTGGATCTTTGTCCATCACCTGGTTGCTTCTTGCCAAACAGAAACATACAAATGGTATACTGGCCTCTACAAGAGTGATACAAAAGTAAAACTAAATATCATGCACCTTGACTGTACAACCCACTATTATAACTCAGTTATTACCTATGCCAAAGGCAGCTGATTATTTTTTGTCAAAGTCCCTATTTCTTAGTCAAGGTCTGGTTAAGGTTTGAAAGCCAAGTAACTTTTTTCACATTTCAAGTTCCCCTGGTCAGTAAGCACATATAATATACTCATGATCTACTGCAGAGGGAGCACTAGGCGGGACTGTTGTCTAAATTCAGAGTGCTGGAGGCTTTTGACTGGACCACGGAACTCTGGGAAGCCAGAGGCAGTTCATGCAGAGGGGAGGAGAGATTAATGCAGGCAACGTGTGATTGGCTGTCTGCAGACAGGCATGGCTGACAGGTAACTGAATCTCAGGCATACCTGTGGCCTGGCTGAAGCCCTGACTCCTTGCACACCTCCCATTCTCTGGTGAAAAGCCTCTGGTGGTCCAAATTTGGATCCTCGGTTACCTTTTGACTACCCCTGGGCTGGGAACAGCCTCACCCTTGGGATCCTACTCAGCTGTGATTTATTTTTAAGATTCCCCTATGTTCCAATATTTCATTAATGATGATGCAGAAATTCTTATATGGAGGTCAGACAGGTGATTGTAATGGTCCCTTCGGGCCTTAAAAACCTCTGAATATGTGTAAAGTCAGAAGTACTATTCCCTTATTCAACTGCTTTCTCATACAAATTATAAATATAGCCAAGGTGAGGATCTGGGGCTGTGGAATACTGGTAACTACCCTACTGGTAACTAGTAACTACTAGTATCGCCTTCTCTAGGCAGTGAATGTCTAAATAGAGGAATGAACATTACTTCCTGCACCAATTCCCCTCTCTCCACAAGGAGAAGTTCAAAAACTGATTCCCTGGGACTGGAGGATTATGCTCAGGGACAAATGATACTCAATGACTGGGTCAGTACTGAAAAGACACAGGTGCTTTCTATGCCTACACATGACGATATCAGCAACCACTGACACTGGCACTCAAAATAAAAATCTTAATGATGCCGACCAACTTAATGTTAAAAATAGCAGCTAGATCTTCAGCACCACATTCGACATTGATATCTGTATGTTCGTCACCAGACACTTCTGTGGACCTCTTCCCAGTAATGACCTTGGGTTCTAAGTGCTGCTGGCAGGGGCTCTGAATGACTGGACTTCAGGAACAAGGATTAACTCCAACATGGAGCCAATCTCTCCTCAGAGTCTGTAGTCCCTCTCATTGATTGTTCAAGGATATATAACTTTAGCCAATGGTCCATGGATTTTCTTGTGCAGGTCAGAAAAGAAAGAATACAGTGGCCTGTAACTTGGCTCCCACAAAGACAGAAAGACAGACAGTGGTTTTGGCCATCTGCAAATGGAGCAAGTCACACAGAATGTGCATGCTCTGAAGCCTGAAGGTTTTGAAACTGCCATTTTAAGCACAAAGTGGGCAGGAAAAAAGTTAACTTGTCCCCCTTTTAGACTACAGTGAACGGAAAGAGGAGGAATTTGAAGGCAAATAAGCTCAACTAGCTAACTAAAAGGAGTAAATTTCACTAAGTAGTAGTGGACAGAAACCATTTATTCCATCTCATTGCTGGGACAGTAAGAGGAAACTGAGGAATGGCTGCAGCTGGTTCGCCCTTTATGCCCACAGATGGTCAGCAGAAAGGACAGTTACTATTTGGGCCCAGAAAGGATCAACTTGGGGACCTACACATTTCATTCTGAAAGACTGTCTGTAAACTCTACAATTAAAAAATTGGAGATGGGATAAATCAAAAGTTGGCAATCTGTGAATTGTAGAGAAATGGACAGACAAGAAATTTATGGCAATACACTTAAGGGAAGAGGAGTCAGATCTAAACCTAAGAATTATAATGATGGCAGACGCATGTGTGCTGCAGAAACAAAATACAATTCTCGTGATCCAAAACAATCACAAGGTTCTACAAACAATGGTTTCAGTGCTGAGCTACTGAAAACAGTGCTCAGGAAGAAGACTGGACATGTTCAACACATCTCAATAGCAGCTATGGAAGGTTAGTAACAGGTTATTCTTCTCTGAATGATTGCATATGTGCATTCTACTCTAGATGATTCCCGAACAGTTGAATGAGTTCATGAATACAGACTGCAGAACAGTTTAACAGAACAGTTGGCATCCTCCCTGGATTATTGAGCGATAATGTAATGACAGGAAAACGTGTGTACCAATGACCAGCTTACTGCTTTACAAATATTCTCAATGTGGATCTGCACTAGAAATGCTGCTGCTGCTGCTGCTGCTTGCAACCTCATGGAATAAGAAGTTAGGTTAGCTGATGGCAGAACATTTGCCTGATCATAAGTGCAAATCAATAAGGTGATCTAGGATGAAATGGTGTGTGAAGAGAGACTGGAAGACCCTTCATCCTGTCAGCTGCCGCTAAGAACAGTTGGGTAGACTTTCGGCACACTATTTAATACCTTCTATATAGAAAGCTAGGGCTCACCAAATGTCCAACGAGCGAAGGTGTTGTTTCTCCATATTTGCATGCGTATTTGGGAAGACAACAGGAAGGCAAGATTGCCTGATTCTTATACAGCTGCTAAACCACTTTAACTAGGATGATGACAAATGTATCTTATTTTTAAAGAAGGCTGCGTGAACGGCGGTGATGTGATGGCACAAAGCTCCGAGGGCCTTCTTAGTGAAATGATGGAAAACCATTAAGTGATAGAAAACCACTTTCCAGGAGAGGTATAATAAAGGGCAAGCTGCAAAAGGTTTAAACGGTGGTCCCCCAATCTTTGATAAGACCACAGTTCAGATCCCAGGGAGCAATCGGCTCTCTTCCTTGAAGGTATAGCCTTTCTAGACTGTTGAGGTATCGCACAGACACGTCATTTGGAAATATGGACCAGTTATCCACCCAAGGTTGAAAAGCCAATATTGCTGCAAGGTGAACCCTTCCAGAGGAGACAAAGTCCTGCTGCTTCAGGTATGAGAATACTCAAGTATTTCTTGCAAGGATGACTATGTGGGTAAGACTCCATGATGAAACGCCCAAGGAACTGCTTTAAAGGTAAGCAGCCCTGGTAGAGGGCTTCCTACTATTTAACAGGACCTGAATTTGCTGTGAGCAAGCTTGCTCTCTGGGATTTAGCTATGAAGCTTTCAGGCTGTTGGCTGAAAGGTGCTCAGGTGAATCAGATGACTGCAGTCCTGAGAGATCAGCTCCGGGTGTAATGGAAATGAGATTGCGGCTGCCACAAAAAGACCTAGCGAAGGAGAGAACCTGAGTTGACAGGACCAAGCTGAGGCTATCAGAATGATGCAGGTCTGGTTCTGCTTGATCTTTAGCAGTATTCTGTGCACAAGTGGGACGGAGGAAAAAGCAGAATAAAGGCATCCTCTTCATGTTAGCAGAAAGACACCTATGACAGAACGCAGATTATGGCTGTACAGGGAGCAGAATCTGTGACATTCTGTTTTCCTTGATAGCAAATAAATCTTCTGGGGAGTTCTTCATAGCTGGAAAACATCCTGTGCCACATCCAAATGAAAGGACCATATGTGGTGACAACAGAAAGTCTTGCTGAGGTGGTCTGACAACTCGCTTTGTGTTCCTGGAAGGTATGAGGCCTCAAGATTCATTGAATGGGCTATGCAAAACTCCCATATCTGAATCATCTCCTGACATAGGAGGAAGAGCAAGCTCTTCCTTGCCTGTTGAGATAAAACATGACAGCTGCAAGTTCTGCCCATAATAGGTAGCAGGAAGGCTTGACAAGCCAGGTGAACTGCTCTGAATTTCCTGACATTGGTGGGGAATGGAAGTTCCTCTGGAGACCAAAGGTCTTGAATTCTGCAGGGCCCAAATGAGCTCCCTATCTAGTGCTGATGCATCTGAGGCCAAGGTCGTTGATGGCTGAGGCTATATACAGGGAAGACTGACACAAAACAGCGAATGGATCTGAGGAGATACCATGAGATCAGATGGAGCATTATCAAGAATGTGATTTTCCTGAAATAACCCTCTGAGAGATAGGCTTTCAAACACTGCTCAAAAAAACCTCTATCCTCTGTGCCAGAATGAAGATAGACATTTCTATATTTAATCAGAAGGCCTACAGAATAGGTATTCAAATTATCAGGTATACCTAGGGAACTCAAAAACATAAAAAGGGCATGCAGCAGGGTCCAAGCCAGCCCCAGGGTTGGGGGGATGGCAGAAGGGAGCACCACCCTATCCTGCTCTCCTCTCATCCCTCAACCATGGCTCCAGCCTCAGTTCCCTGGCTTGGCACACCTGTCCAGCCAGCAAAATACCACAGCCCTGTTCCCAGCCTCAGCCTCTTCCCAGCCTTAGTCTCTAGCCCAGTGGTTCCCAACATTTTCTCTGCCGTGGCACACCTTGATGCCTTTAATTAATTTGAGGCACACCACCATATAGTGTCCAAATGAACTCACAAATACTCATGAGCCAGTTAGCCAATCCAGAGCTCTGAGTAGTTTTTCAAAAAATTTTGCGGCATACTTGCTCAGACCTGACAGCACACCTGTGTACTGTGGCCCACTGGTTGGGAAACACTGCTCTAGCCACTGTTCAGCCCTCAAAATTACTACAGCTCTACTTCTAGTCTTGGCCACCATTCCTGATTCAAGCCCCAGTCCCACTCCCAGTACTTTTTTCAAGGGGCGGGGGCGGGAAGAGAGAAAGCAGGATCATGACCTACAAGGTTTGGAGACCACTGGCATAGCGCCTTGAACACTGTCTGGATGAGCCAAATGATGGGTGTTTCCCAGCCATGGACTGGCACTCGACTACCCAGTTATCTAGATAAGGACAGATCTGCATCCCAACCTCCTCAGGATGATGCCCTGGCACTGCCATACATTTGTAAACAGCTGTGGGCTGCTGACAGGCTGAATAGGAAGACCATGAATTGGTAGCATTAGTGGTTCACTATGAATCTGAAGGACCTTCTATGACCTTTGTACATCAATAAATGAAAACAGAATCATAGGTTTGGAAGGGACCTCATGAGGTCATCTAGTCCAACCCCCTGCTAAAAGCAAGATCACTTCCACTAAATCATCCCAGCCAGGGTTTTGTCTAACTGGGCCTTAAATGTTTCCAAAGATGGAGATTCCACCACCTCCGTAGGTAACCCATTCCAATGCTTCACCACTCTCCTAGTGAGAAAGTTTTTCCTAATATCCCAGCTGCAGCTTGAAATCACTGCTCCTTGTTCTGTCCTCTGTTACTGCTGAGAACAGCTTAGCTCCCTCCTCTTTGGAGCACCCCCTCAAGTAACTGAAGGTTGCTAACAAATCTTCTCTTCTGCAGACTAAATAAGCCTAGTTTCCTTCAGACTCTCCTCATAAGTCATGTGCCCCAACCCCCTAATAATTTTTGTTGCCCTCTGCTGGACTCTAATTTTGTTCACATCCTTTCTGTAGTGTGGAGCCCAAAACTGGACACACTATTCCAGACATGGTCTCACCAGCGCCGAACAGAGGGGAATAATCACATCCCTCGATCTGCCGGCAACACTCCTACTGATGTAGCCCAATATGCCATTGGCCTTTTTGGTAACAAGAGCACATTGTTGACTCATATCCAGCTTCCCATCCACTGTAACACCCAGATCCTTTTCTACAGTGCTGCTACTTACACAATCGTTTCCCAGCCTGTAGCAGTACACAAGATTTTTCCGTCCTAAGTCAGAACTTTGCACTTTTCCTTGTTAAATCTCAAGAGATTGTGTTTGGCCCAATGCTCCAATTTGTCTAGTTCTCCATGAACCCTATCTTTGCCCTCCAAGGTGTTTACCATTCCCCCCAGCTTGGTGTCACACACAAATTTACTGAGCATGCAATCTATCCCATCATCCAGATCATTAATGAAGATGTTGAACAGAATCGGCCCCAGGGCACTCCACTAGCTACTGGTTGCCAACTAGTCACTGATCCCTACTTGCTGAGCCTGACGATCTAGCCAGCTTTCTATTTACCTTGCCGTCCGTTCATCCAAAACATACTTCCTTAAGTTGCTGACAAGAATGCTGTGGGAAACGATATCAAAAGCCTTGCTAAAGTCTAAGTATATCACATCGACAGTTATTCCGTCATCCACAAGTCACATCTCATCATGGAAGGCAGTCAGGTTGGTCAAGCACAATTTGCCCGCAGTGAATCCATGATGACTGCTCCTGATCACTATTTTCCTTCATGTGTTTCAGAATGGATTCTGAAAAAAGGAAGCTCTGAAACTGAGTGGCTTATCAATCCCTTTCTTCCAGAGGAGATAATGGATGCCACTCTGATTACACAGAACTTTATTTTCTTGAAATAGCTTTTGAGTTGATACACATCTAGAACTGATCCGAGACCTCCCTTGATTTGTGGGATTAGGAAATAATGGGAGAAACCCCCCCCCCCCTTTCTCTCTTCAATTTTATGGACCTTCTTCCACAGCTCCCACCCAAAGGAGAGATTGAACCTCTTGGGCCAGAAATTCTTTGTGAGAGGGGTCCGTAAAGATGGACTGTGAAAGAGAGTGGGAAGGAAGGGTGGAAACAAACTGGAGGGCAGCCCACTTCCACTGTGCTCAACACCATGCTGAAAAAGGACCATACACTGTGGAAGTTGGAGAGGTGATTTGTAAACAAAGGAGGATCATGGGAACCGATATGGTGTCTTCTACTATCCTGTCAAAAGGTCTACTTAAAACCCTTGGATGTCGGGTTTGGGCAGGCACTGATGTTGATGGAGAAGGGGCTGGTTACTTGTGTGCAAAACCTCAACTTCCTTTTTGTTGTGGATCCTGAGGGACGGCCAGGGCAAAGTACCAAGTGTGCTCTTGGGGCCTATTGTGCTTGTTTGAAGGTGCAGGTGTGTATCTAAGGGACTTCAAGATTGCCCTGGAGTCTTTCAACCCTGAAGCTCTGCATCAACATGCTCTGAAAAAAGTGAATCTCCTTCAAAAAGTATGTCCTGAAAGGTTTACTGGACTTCCTATGGGAGATCCAAGAACTATAGACAGGAATTCCTGAACATGTCCACTGCTAAAGTCATGGACCTGGCCACCAACTCATTTGCAATGAGGCCCTCACCATTGATTCTTCCTTTTCAACCAACAAAAACTCTTGCCTAAACTTTTATGGCAGCAAGTCCCTGAACTTCTGCATGAAGTCCCACATGTTAAAATCATGCCTGCTGGTTGTAACCCTCCAGCAGAATAACATTCCCTACAACAAATTAATTCTTTGAGTCCTTTGTATTTGGGGTTGCACCCTTATGATGCTGCCTTTCTCTCTCAATGGCAGTGGATACCACCAGGTATCACAGGGGGAGAGGGGAGAGAAGACAAGGTGTACAAGAACACACAACCCTGGGCAGGAACAATGATCACTCAAGCCCTTTTTGAGATGGGGGAAGGCATGTGGGATTCTGCAGCAAGTTTTAACAGGTTCCATAGGGTCTCATTAAAAGTTAGGGCTACCTTTGACAGTCTTGCATGGCTAAAACATTGATCAGGCCATGGGAGGACTCTCACTAACTCCAGCTATAGGCCCAGAATCAAAGCCAACCTCTTTAACAACTCTTGGTCAGCCTTACAGTCACGGAATCATTGAAACTGGAAGGAACCATGACAGGTCATCAAATCCAGTTCCCTGCACTCATGACAGGATCAAGTACCCCCATTAAACCATCCCTGACAGATGTTTGTCTAAGCTGCTCTTAGAAACCTAGGAGATTCCACAAACCTGCTGAGGAAACTTATTCCAGTGTTTAATCACCCTGACAGTTAGGAATTTTTTCCTAAGTCTAAACTGAATCTCCCTTGCTGGAATTTAAGCCTGTTGCTTCTTGTCCTATCATCTGTGATTAAGGGGAATAATTTTTCTCCTTCTTCCTCATAACAACCTTTTAGGTATGTGAAAACTTATCATATCCCCTTTCAGTCTCCTTTTTTTCCTAGATTAAATAAACCCAAATCTTTCAATCTTCCCTCATAGGTCAAATGTTCTAGACCTCTGAACATTTTTGTTGCCCTTCCTCTGGTCTTTCTCCATGTTCTCCACATACTTTTTGAAATGACACAGGCAAAACTGGACACAGTACTCAAGTTGAGGCCTAATCAGTGCAGAGTAGAGTGGAGGAAAAATTTCTTGTGTCTCACTCACAATACTCCTGTTAATACACCCCAAAATGGCTTTTTTTTTTTGCTGACTCATACTGAACTTGTGATCCTCTATTATACCCAGATCCCTTTCTGCAGTACTCCTTCCTAGGCAGTCATTGCCCGTTTTGTATGTGTGCAATGGGCTGTTCAACACTAAGTGGAATACTTGGCACTTATTATTGAATTTAATTTTATTTATCTCAGACCATTTCACCAGTTTGTCCAAATCATTTTGAATTGTGATCCTATCATTCAAGGCACTCGCAACCCCTCCCAGCTTGGTATCATCTGCAAAATTTATAAGTTTGCTCTTTATGCCATTATCTAAGTCATTGCTAAAAATGTGGAACAAAACTGGACCTAGGACAGATCCCCATGGCACAATGCTCATTATGTCATTCCAGCCTGAATGTGAACCATTGATAACTACTCTCTGGGAGTGGTTATCCACCCAGTTTTTCACTCATAAGCAATTCCAACCAATTTGTACCTCCCCAGTTTATTAATGAGAATGTTATGCGAGACCGTTATCAAATGCCTTACTAAAGTCTAGATATACCACATCTACCACTTCACATCTATCCACAAGGCTTGTTGTTATAGCATAGAAAGCTATCAATTTCGTTTGACATGATTTTTGACAAATCCATGCTGACTAACCTTAAGTACCTTAGTCTCTTCTAGATGCTTGCAAATGGACTCCTTAACTATCTGTTCAATTATTTTTCCCAGTACAGAGGTTAAACTGACTGGTCTATAATTCTCTGGATTGCTCTTATTTTTTTTTTTTTATATTTTTTTTTTGGTAGATGGGCACTATATTTGCCCCTTTTCCAGTCCTCTGAGACCTCACTCATCTTCCATGATTTTTCAACGATAATAGCTAATGGCTTAGATATCTCCTGAGTCAGCTCCTTGAGTACTCTAGAGTGCATATCAGACCCCAGTGACTTGAAGACGTCTGACTTGTTCAAGTAATTTTTAACTTGCTCTTTCCCTATTCATCTTTATTTCTCTAGTCATCTCAGGCAGGTGACACACTCGCCCCTGAAGCAGTCTCATCAAGAGAGGAGGAAGCCAGCATGAGCTGTGAACACTTTCTTTCTGCCTCAGCAGTATCCTGTTGAGTTGGCTCCTGTAGTTCAATATTAGGCTCAGTACCAGAATCTGGACCATGTGCTGCCTGACAAAGGCGGTGCCCTTCTTTCCATGGCCACCGAACAGGAGTGCCTGGAATAACCCCAGGAAATTGCAGAAAACCCCCACAGGTTTCAAAAGGGGCCCTGGATTGGCATAGGGCCCCAGTGAACTCCTGGCCATGCATTCAATGGTACCTCTGAGCCCAGAGTCCATGGAAGGGTATGGGTGCTTGGGGGACTAGAGAAGCAAGGCTCAACTGCAGATTCAGAAGACAGCAAGTCTTCATCTGGTGGCCACAGTGGATGCAGTTCAGACCAGTGCTTTGATAGAGATCCTTGCACTGACACTAGCACAGTTTCCCTTTTGATGGTACTGAAGGGAATGGTAACAAATGACGACCACAGCCAATGGGTTCACTCCTGGCCACCAACACAAATACTTCTGACCCCTGAACCATCAGTGATTCCAGTCCCAACAGCAAAAGGTTTTTGAGAGTGGCAAATGTCTTGAGCTTGGCTGGCATAAAGACAGAGTCAGCACTGTGCTGTGTCACAGATGTAGATGGATCATCCAGTCCAATACCAGACTCAACAGTGCCTGCATAAGTGCTGGAATCAACAGTGCCAACTTCTGCAATAGAGGGACAGAAGAAATGCCCCAATTTTGATCGCGATCTACCTTAACCCTAGGCCTGGCTACCTTTGATGCCAAGGATTGTCCCCTCTTGGCTGGCTGTTTCTTGTGACTTTTCCTAAGCACTGGAATCAGTGATCAGTGCTTGGACTCTGGAACAACAGGAGCACTCCTCACTGATGCCAGGGATCTCTATGCTAAAAGTCAGACTGGCCTGGCTCAGATGACGATCTCAACGCTCCTTTCATGAGCAAAAATTTCAGCTTGGCCTCCCAATATGACTTCTTGCCAGGCATAGTCTCTGCAGATCTGGCAATGGAACCCCTATGCATGCTTTCTGCAGACACTTCAGGCACATGAGTGCAGACTGTTCAGGTGGAGGCGGCACAGGACTTGAAGCCTGGCCACCGAGATCTGCATCGGGAAATGAACGATTCCACTAAAATCACAAAGTTACAAAATTTCACTAAAACTGAACAAAAATACACAAAAAAAGACAACCACAGAGAGAGCTTGTCAAGGAAAGGATAGCAGTTCCATCAACTGTCATATGCAGTAAGAAAGAATCCAGAGCGCACAGTGTCAGCAGGGTGCTTTACACCAGAGCTAGAGACATACAGCACCAGAATGCACTTAAGCCACCCTGACAGGCATCAGTGAGTGAAAAATTTCCCGCAACTGTGCTTGGGTCATGCCCCTACCTGGAATGGAATATACATGTGCAATCACTTGCAGAAGAACTTGACATTTTTGTCATTAATGTATGAAAAAATCAAGAAATATATTATTTTGGTGCACTATAGTTCAAGCAGCAGGAACTTGCAATAACATTTAATTACATTATTAAAGTAAAAATATTTAAGTATTATGTAAAACTACACATTTGTTACTCAACATGAAGAATGCTAGAGTTCCAGTTTGAAATATGCAGATTCCACCAAGACACATGGCAGGTACTTTATCAGGATGCTATGCATTCTGAGTATTAGCCATCCAAATCAAGAAAACACTGTAATGTGCTGTTTTAACCTAAGCGTTCTTCAGGCTCCATTTGAAAGAAGAATCCTCTTTAACTAATGAAGATAAAGCATGTATGATACACTAACTCAAATCACAGTACTAAATATTTGATGTTTTAAATAAATGATTATATGTCAGAAAAGTTCACAGATACCAAATGAGCAATATTACTGAAAAACTTTACTTTTTAGAAATAGTTGTAATTTGAAAAACAAAAAAGTTTAAAAAAATACAACCATAAACCAAATCTGGAAGACAGGTATCTACTCTAATTTTTGAGTAAACAAGAACTATGGTAAATATATGATCCAATAACTAAAAACAATTATATAATCAGATTAGTGACAAATGCAAGAGTCAGATTTCAAATACCAAAGTTTGGAGCAACAGCTCCAAGACCCTATTGCCATTTTATCAATAACAAAAGAAGAATGGAGTGAGTATGAGAAGTTGTCAAACTGACAGCAGCATGAAATAAAAAAAGTATTCAAATGCTGGACTATGTGAGAGACCTCAAAATGAGAAAAGTTTTCAAAATAAAATCCTTAACTTGTGTATCTGAATTATGAATGTACAGACTCAACTACAGGTATAACTTGTCTTTCTGCATATAAAATGTAGGCACTTAATTTTGAAAAAAGTATCCTTAAAGCTATTGCAAGGTAAATTCAGACTTAAACAAGAACATTTAACTCTTGATAAATTAAGAAAACACCCTAACTTAAGATAACCTTAAAAAATCTCCTACTTTCTTTTGTAATCAAATATTGAGCTGTGTCTCCTGTGCCTCAAACTATATTGATCTTATTTTTTTGAAAACTGTGAATTATTAGTAAAATGGGAGCTATCATCTATTGATAAGTAGGTTTTTGTTGGGGTTTTTTGGTTTTTTTTGTTTCTTGGAAGACGGGATCCAGTAAGTGGCATTTTAATTTGGTTTTCCAAAAACCAGTTTAGTATAAAAAATATTTTAGTAAATCAACAGTTTTATTGTAAAGTCAACTTTAAATCACATACATGATTTATCTTCCAATGAATTTTTTTCTTAAAGTGAAACCTGAAATTGGATTACATAGTTGGATTTTTAAGACAAATTTAAATTCAGATAATCAAACCTGCACTAAGACTTCCTGAGGGTTTATTTGTCGTTCCAAATCCAAATGATGGTGTGCCTGTGGCGGTACTTCCAAAAGCAGAGCTACTTCCAAATCCTAGTGGAAGAGTAGTAAACACATGCAACAATATAAAAAGCTGGTAACTTGTAACAGTGCAATTTAAAATTGATAGTTTTTAAACAAAATTATTTAAAAGCATCATTAATTATAAGAATTTTCAGTAAACCTTTATCACTACTGAAAGGTCCTGCTCTAAATGCAGTAGAACAGGCGTCTCCAACTCAAATCACCTCAAGGGCCACATGAGGACTAGTACATTAGCCCAAGGGCCGCACCACTGAAGCCTTTTCATACAACAATATTGCAAATACTGGTAACAATAGTGCATTGCAGGCCGCAGGACATAGCTTTAGGAGCTGCATGCGGCCCTGGGGCTGCATGTTTGAGACCCCTGCAGTAGAACCTGTACACTGGGGGGAGAGGAAAAACAAAAAAACAAACAAACCCACACACACCCCCAACCCAAAATTCACCCACCTCCACAGATCAACCAAAAAAGCAGCCAAGAATCTTAGAAAATTATTAGCAGTTATATTTGAAATAACAATAATAAATTGTAAATATCAAGCTATAAAGACTGGAGTTAAAAATCGAGATCTGTGGTCACAGTCACGTTATTTCATAGTTATTAAATACGAAGAGCGAGTCCAATTACATGATCCAAAGGGGCAGCTGTGTTAGTCTAGTTCAGTAAAAAAAAACAAACAAGTAGTCCTGTGGCACTTAAAGACTAACAAATCTATTTATTGCATGAGCTTTCCTGGGAGAAAAATCCCACTTCATCAGATGCTTTGAAGATGGGGGAATTTATAGGATGGGAGGAAATAAAAGCCCCCATTCTGTAAGTTCCCTCATCTTCAAAGCATGTGACAAAGTGGGATTTTTCTCCCAGGAATGTTCATGCAATAAATAGATTTGTTAGTCTTTAAGTGCCACCGGGCTCCTTGTTTGTTTCAATGACATGTCACTCCACCAGCAAGAGGTTGAAAACTAAGCAAATTCAGACGAGTTACATGACTGACCTAGCAATAAGGGCCCCAGTAACCTTAGACGTTGTTTTCATGGTTGCCACTTCTTAACTAAAGATGTTATTTAAAATCAAATTGAGTTAAATTGATTCCAAAGGCCACACGGACACTTATTTTTGTTTAAACCTTACTTACTTCAATAACACTTAAAGTGATTTGGGACCAGTTTACGCTAAATCAAAATAAGCCATACTTTTATTGTAATTTCCTTGTGTAGACAAGGCTTTAGCTGATACAAATAGTCTGAGGTAAAAATCTCTAAGATAATAAAGTCTTTGGGAGTCAGCAGTAGACCATGTAGCATGAAAACAAATAAACAAAATTAGTTTGGTCACCTGCCTCTTTTGACCTTTTAATTATTAAGTTCTTATGAAACAGGATTTCAGTAGAATCCCTCAAAAATATATCCTTGCAGAAAAAGGGCAGTCATCTTTTAGTCTACAGTTACGTAACTGCAATCAATATAGAAACACTTTGATTTAGTATTTTAAAAATACTTCATCCAAATTTGTTTAGAGTGTTAAGATTTTTTGAGATACTGGCTACTATAAACATACTGGGGAAAGTAAGCACGCACTTGACTTGAGCAAAAGACAATGGGATAGGAAAGATAAAAATATATTCAATAACTGATTGATTGTTTTAAAATATTGAACAATTACACCAGAAAGAGCATGGTTCAAACCTGTTAAATTAACTGAAAATTATATCAAATTCAGTTACTATGAAAAATCATTTTCAGCTTACTAAAATCTTCGTCTTAATTTAGAAATATGAATTTTAAGTTTTATAACTAATAATTTAGGACATGTAAAGTTTCAAAATATTATTCTATAGACAAGATGACTGACACCAGAGAAATATCTCATCTTCCAGGTGAACAGATGTCAAGTATTATATGATGGTAAAACTGCTCAGTGGAGTAACACTTCCCAGGTCTTTGTCCAATGTAAATATAATTGGGTTACCAGATAGGTTTCAGAGCCATTAGTACAGGAATATTGTTTTAATTCATGAAGAACCAGGCATCTACACACCAAGAATACTAACTACACATTCAGAAGTTAGCCTAACAGTTAAATATAATCAGGCAGATGCCAAGCAAATGAGAAAGTTTTGCCAGTTAAGAAAGTAATGGGGACAGTAGGTCCAAAACCCTATTATGATTACATTACTTGATTTACAAATTTAATATTTTCCAAATCTTTGAAGATTTTACTTTGTCCATTTGTTTCCAGGAGCTGCATTTCAGGATATTTCTTTCCACCTGTGCTGTACTAGGTTCTCTTTGTTAAATTAATCTTCACCATTAAGTCAATGTGTTGCAGAATATATTACAAACCCAAACAAGAGGAGTTAGGATTTACAAGACAATACACAATGATGGCAAAAAAACTACAAAAGAAATTGTCTCCTTAAACAAAGGGATACTAAAGGAAGCATAAATATTGCTACTTCAAGATTTAGCCAATAACTAACTCCTACTTATTTTTTAGCAACAAGTTTCTGTAGTTAGTATCAGCAAAATGTCTACAGAACATATCTGAATAAAGTGTAGTTTACTTGTTTAAAGAAGGGATCAGACTTCCCTTTCTATTTATATAGCACTTAACATGTTATGGAAGCTACCTTAAAAACAAGTAATATAAATACATTCCTTTTAGTCCACTTATGAAGAATAGTTATTTTTCCTGTTTTAGGCAAACAAAATCTGCTCCATAGATGGTCTAATTTGCAATCTGGCTGATAAGGACCATTTGGGAATTTCTAAATATTGCTGTTCATGTTAAAAAATTAAATGACTCCTTTTAAAGATTATCTCAAATTACTGTACAGGCACTGTATCAGATAACATCAGTGGCAAGTGAATTTTAATACTGATACAGTTTTGTGAAGTTTACATGTTGATAGTCACTTTTTAGTTTGCTGTTCAGCTGGTAATAATATTCTTGTTTCAAGTGAGAAAGCAATCTTTCACATCACCACCTGCTTTTTAAAGGCATGCCTCCTTTCCTGGAGGTTCTCTTCCTTCTCCCTCTCCCTTCAGTCAATCAAAAAGTTCTATTTGCACGAGATGATTTTTCTCATTTTCAGAAGCCGTGAGGTTGAGTAACTTGACAAAAATGTTTTTTGAATGTCAGCACTGAGAGGAAAACATTTTTACAGAGCTTGGTTCTGTACTGGAAAGCTATGTAGCAGAACAACTATACTGTGACAGGTTCCCAGACCAAATGCAAATTAGATAGCTTTCCAAGTTTCTTATTAAATTCTTGAACTGACAGAACAAATTTCAGCTTGTCTAAGAGTTAAAACTCAACTGTACATAGGAGGAATTTTCTTCTGCTACTTCAAATCTAAATCAAATGTGATTGTCCTTAATACTTTGGGTGCCTACTTTTAAAATCTTAGCAAACAATAAATAAATTCAAGTCTAGTTACAAAAGAACTGTGCGTAACATACTTCCCCGGTTTAAAAACACTCCCCCGATATGCTTATTTTAATGCCCATCTCCCTTACATCTTCAGGTTCACTACCAATGTCAATACTAAATTTAACCTTTGTGCCTTATCTTAATCTTGCTCTACAAACAGAATGACCTTTTCCCCACCCTCCTAACTCCTTATTTTTGCCAAACTGAAGATTTACTTCTGAAACAGATCTTCCCCTTAGTGAAGTTTAAGATTTGTGATAAATCCAGATGTGTTGTATAATAAGTCAAATGAAACATTAGAAAAGTTAAAGTGTACCTCCAAGGTTTGAAGAACCTAAGCCACTTGATTGCAAGCCAGTGCCAATACCTGAGCCGAATGGCGTTCCAAAACTAACTCCCAGAGACGGCTGTGGCCCTGGTATAAAAAAAATGAAAACAAACTTGCCTTACTCTTTCACGATAAAGAGATCCTTTATGTAATTATTTGGTTAAAGTGAACATTATTGCTTTTAACAAATTCCACTGAAGTCCCCAAAACTTTCTCTCTCCAAAATTCCTCCCCAAATTGCCTATATGGCCACCTGGTAAATCTAAGAAAACACTAAGCACAATACAAGGTGAATCTATCTAAAACCAGCTAGTTACAATAGAGTGAAGTATTTTTATTAAATTCAGTTTAAGCTGTATAAACCTATTTTAATAATTAAAATCTATTAAGAACTATGCTTAAATGTGACACTATTTTACCACATTCTAATGAAAGCAGAGGGAGAATCTTTTTTAAAACCATTACACCTTTGTTAGTATCAAGTTCCAATTAAAAGAAAATAGATACTAACATGGCTAAAACCATCACGTTACAAATAGCCAATATATGTAATAACTAGAAACCTTCAAAAGCTACTCATCTGAGTTCTTTTCCCCCAATTTAAACAAACATTAAGTGGATAAAAAACAAGACAATGACTGTATTTTATTAAATTTATTGTTCATTTTAAAGCAGGTCAATTACACAACATGACAATTCAAACTTTTTCCACACAAAATAACTGAGTTTTGTCAAGCTTTGCTACATTACACCATTCCAATCACCTGTTTAAATAAGCATTTACAAAGGCACAATTGTGTACCTTCACTAATGAGATACATTCAAAATTTTCAAATTCAGAAGTTTTCCCCCATCATTTAAAAAAAAATTTTAGAGATAGCAATTACCCTGCATGTTCACATTAAAATGCAGGATTGTCAAAAACCCTATTTTCAGTCTGCCAAGCTTAAATTTATATAGCCTGTTTGCTTTTCTTGTGGAGGACAGAATCAGCTTGCTAGCCCCCCTGTTCCTAACACATTACAATAATCTAAAAGGCATTAACTCTGATAAATAATTTATAAAAATGACGACAGTTTTCACAGTTCGATCTTCATATTCCTGTCTTTTTCAAACACAGTCATCAGTGCATTAGATAAAGTTGAGGGGGTTCTCAAGATAAAACATACAGTGCCTACCTCTTAACCCAAGTAAAGTACATTCCTATAAAAGTAATACTATAAGCCAATGGCATCCACAGAGTTGAATGTAATGTACGTGGAATCATCATTGACAACAATATCTGAACAAGCGAGTTCTTATAGTCATTTTTGTTTTTCATCATCTTTGGGTTCTCGCTTAGAATTTTTGCCTTGTAAATCCCTATAATCAGCTATTTTCATCTGAAGTGATTTAAAATAAAGAAAAATCAAATGGCATTTTTAATGCAATTTTTTTTTTGGTTCTTGAGATTGAAAGAGTGAAATTAAGAATCAACTAGCGTTTGAATTAAGTAGAAGGCACTGTATTAAGTGATAATAGGTTTGCAAGGAACACATCAAAGCCCTTAAGTGAGCCAATACAGAATAAGATCTGTATTCAAAGCAGTGTTAAACTAAAATGTTGTAAGGGCACCTAAAGCTGTAAATTTTCAGTCTGATTAGTAGCTATTGGGGAAGTCAAGTTCTGTCACTGTTCTACTTAAGAAGTATGCACTGTATCTCATACCAGTTTTTTTCAAAAACAAAAATGGATTAAAAACAAATTTGTTTACATCCAGTTTATTTAAATACTGAAATATCTACTTAGCAGCTCCTTTAGAAATGTTATTAATACAAAGGAAATTAAAGTCGGTTAGATCTCAAACTTAAAAAAAGCAACAAAAACAAAAACAAACCAAACAGAAAAACATGTCCAGTTCCTTCTCATGTAAAGGGAGTGCATCGATTTTTTACCTTAACAGGAGGCACTGTTGGTGGAAGACCTTAGAATAGAATGAAGACACCACAGTCCCCCAAGACATGCTTGTTTTTAAATGCAACATGTTTTAGGTCAGTAAAACAGTATTATTCTCAGACACCTATATTCAAGTTATATAAAACAGGATTTCATTCCTAAAGCAGACAAGCTTTTTGTTGAACAGACCTGTGACATTTGTTCATTTTGTACCATAAAATTTTGAAGGCATTGCTATAATTTATAAACCTATTAGGAAAACAATTTTCAATAGCAAAAGACTAGTGATAAAGATCCTCCATGCCAAAAGTACTAGCAAACATCATCACCTTTGGCTGTTCTAAGTTATGAGACAAATCATTAAAACAATTATTTTAACAATATTTTTAAAACCTGCTATTTTTTGCTCTTCAGAGCAGATTTAGTTTAATAAATAAGACTAGTACTAAGAACCTAGTTAGACAGTAGGCCAACAAGATTCCCTACCAAAGTGATACCTTAATTTAATTTAAGTGACTTTTTACAGAACTCACCACATAATTGGTTCAAGCAAGATCAAGTTTAGTGTCACAATTCAGATTTCATTCTGACAAAGCGATACACTGAAATTTAACCTATATCAAGGTTAAATCATACAGTAAGGTTTTAAGTGCTGTAAATGTATTAAAGCATCCCATTATTTAAATTTCATGTTGAGAAATCAAAAACAAGTAGCTAATCATGTTTTGACTTTCGTTTCCTCCCAGCTCCATCAAGAATTAAGTGGTGTTTGGGAACTGAAGAGGGAATAAAGGAAATGATTCCTTTGGCTAAGCAAACAGTCTTACAGCATAACATCAGATCAGTTCCACTCTACTGCCTGTAAGGCTGTACTAACATTAGGCTTCATTTTCCCTTGACATTTCTCACAATTACTACTGCCACTGGTAGCACAAGGTCAGTTTCCTCTGACATTTTAACTACCATGTTGTTAAAGATTGCTCATTGCACCCCCACCATAGGTAGTAGTAAAAGCTCTTCTGCTGGTCCAACTAGCACACCCAATACTCCACCAACAGCAATGCTGCACTAAGTGTGAAATTAATAGAAAAATTTAGCGCAGACATGGCTTAAGCACAATTTTAACTCTAAACCCTTGACTTCTGAATGTGAACCAAAAATAAATTATGGCCTCTTCTTTCTCTGAAGGAAAGCAGAGTGGCTTGCTAACTCTAAATTAACTTTAAAGAATAGCCTTATACCATGTGAACATCAATTATATATGTAAACATAAGAACAAAATCCCTTCCTACTAAAGTTTAGAATACTGTATATTACTTCTTTTTTAGCCAAATTTTAAAAGCCCAGATTAATTCTCTTGTTTTAGAGAAGTCTTTGTGAAGTGATCACAAGGAAGAACAGATTAGGTCTCTCTCTCTCTCTCTCTCTCTCACACGCATGCACGCACGCAGTCCCCCCCACTCCCCACCCCCTTACTCGTCATGGCCTCCTGTCACTCTTATACCCACTTCTGAATCCAGATCTTGCAAAAATTTTGGGACCTGTTTAACTTTATGCACTGTGGGTAGTCACTGAAGTCAATGAGATTACTCTGTGTGTGTACAGTTAAGCACATGCTTAAATCACCACAAGACTAGGACCTTACTGCAGCAGATGGCTAAACTCTCTCTTTTCCTGTACTGCTCCCTATCTAAGGGGGGGGGGGGTATCTATACATCTATTCACTTCCACTGTTTACAGCTGAGTGCTATAGTATGTTGTACGGGGAGACTGAATGACTGCATTTGGTAATAGTCCGATCTCATTAGTGGTAATCTAAACTCTCTGCCACCTACTCCTTTTTAGTGGCATTTATAAAAAAAAGTTGATTGCTTCAATTCATCTGCTTCAGAGACCACAATTGCAGTTGGTATGCTTACTGGAACTTCTGAGGCCAACAAAATATGAGTGGAGAGACTTCACTGCTAATTGCAAAAAGTTACTTCAGGTGATACTTAAGATAAAAAAACCATTTCTAATATGGTGTTGAAATAGTTCAACTTTTCAATTCTCATCTGTACTGCTGAAAGCATTTTTTTTTTTTTTTTTTTTTTTTTTTTAAATAAGAACTTGCTATCTATTACTTTATTGACATGCTAGCTTAAAAAGTGGTAGTTCTACCTCTGGAGCAAAGCAAGGAAATTCAAAACCCTCACCAGATGTGATAAATACACATTGATTGAGATATCTTAAGTAGCGTAACTATTATGTACAATTAATCCTCTAAAAGACTAATGAAAAGGTCTTAAACAATAGGAAAAAAGAGGGGTGTAGCAGTTCAGTTTTTGGTAGCTTTTAGGGTTGTACAATCCATATATCCCTCTAAATGTAAATAAGATAATCGGAAATAATATCAGATTGTTACATGTTTAAAGTTTACTGCATGTGTCGATGAATCTAAAGAACAATTCCACAAGTTTAGTGATAGCCAGCCAATATAAACACCATTAGTGGATTAACTTTAATAATGTGCAATACCTTTACAGCAGAAACTTCGATCAATGTATATTTATCATTATGTCTCTTTTGTTGTGATGCATGTATTTGGCTTCGATGTAATTTGACCTGGTTCCTCATTCCTCAAAAGGGTCAGGGCTGGAAGTTTATACACAGATCTTTCTATCTACAGGTAAGGGAGGTAACGTCTCATTATCTGAGAGCATCCCCTAGAGATGATTTCTGAATGGCTCTCTAAGCAAAGCCATATATCCCTCTTTGGCCAGATGCCAGTATTGAAGGCATCATGGGCAAAGAAAGCAAAGGCAAAGTGCAGACAAGGAGAAAAGCACTGAGGTGATTAGCACATGCAGGATAAACATTTTGGGATGAAATAAAATGGTAAAATAGAGGTATAGCCAAAATCTGCAGATTGGCTGTCTGAAGTAAGACACCTAAATCTATCTTCATGCATCACAGAAGTGTCTGATTTTTCAAAGGTACTGTGCATCTCCCATTAAACATGGCTAGATTTTGCAAATGTGGCAGTATGAGGTGGACAATACCTTTACCAAAAATAATCAGGCCACTTCTTTTAAGATGCCTATCTTTAGAGCCCTGCACGGATACAAATATGTGGATCCGTATCCGACCTGCATCTATAAGAAATGGTCCGCAGTTATCCGTGTTGTATCTGCAGATTTGCAGGGCTCTACCCATCTTCAGGCCCCAGCTCTGAAAATTTTGGTTAACATGACTAGATGTGCTCTATGATAATATCAAATAAAACAGCTTATATCACCTTTCCCACCCATACATCTCACATGTACACTGGGCCAAAAACAGCCTGCATTTTTGTCTTAACTTTCCTTGATATGTATGTTTCGCTCATTCATACTCATACTCACATTCACATTCACGTTCACTCACCTTCTCTGTTCTTGTTCAGTGACAACAGCAGATAACCTGCTAGCTACTGCATTAGTACCATACTTCCAAAGAAATTAGAAAACAAGAAGCAATGGGCCAAGTAACCTTTTCTTCTAGTCTACATACGTAAGCTCCACTATCCTCTCTTCTGTAGCATATTTCAATTTACAATTTCAAAGTGCTATAGAAAAATGCATCATTCATTTTACATAAGAAAAATGTAATATGCATTTGGATTCATTATTCACTCCCCCACAATTTGAAAACAGTTCACTATACAATCATACAATTTTGGAAAGATGCTCTATTACGCATATTCAGAGATGCCATTTAAGAATGAAGACTCACATTCCAAGGGGTAATTAGAGGAATACAGTAAATATCACCAATACAAATAAATTCACAAGATTAAATACCTATCTGGTGTGTAATTATTGCTAAGTCTACCCTGCATTTTCTATTAGCTATGTATTGATAACTTACAATTTTTTTTTATTTTTAAGCTAACACAAAGGAAGACCCTATATAAAAGTTTACACAAACTGACTATTGTTGTAATGCTAATAATCTATAACTTGAATGCATTCAGACCTGTAGCAGGCTGTTGCTGCTGAGTAAGTGTGGCAGCCATGGCAACGGCTGCTGCATTTGGTATGTTGCTGAAAGGGGTTGGTCCAGTAGTAACACGTGGGGCATTCTGCCACTTCTTAGCTTCCAGCCGTCTTGCCTCAAACACATCCACAGCATCTCCCAGAAAGGTTTTCCTGTAGCCAAGGTACTGATCTTTAAGCATCTGAAAGAGAAGGAGGAGAAAAAAGCATCTTAGTTCAGTAAATCTGTAGTAAGATGGAATAGTTTAGTCACTGTGTAAATTGCCAGTTAAATACATTTAATATAATTAAGGAAACATTTTTCATATTTGTTTAGGGATATCAAACTCATTATTTGGAGAAAACTGAATTAACTTTCTAGTTATAACTACATGCTTCTATCAATCTGAAGCTAATCCCTCACTGATGTCACTCAAAAGCTTCCACACAGATTAAGGCCAAATCTTCAACTGGTGTAAATCCATATAGTTGCTCTTTATTTACATCAATGGAGGATTTGGCCATGGAGCAGAATTAATCTTCATGCAGTAACCAAACTTAAATATCTTATTTTGGCATTCAGTATCCCTAGAGGGAACGCACACTGAGCTTTAGAATATTCTGTTGCTTCTCTTCTTTCCCTATCTTCCTCTTTTTCTCCCACTCACTTATTCAGTCCTAACCCTGTTGAAATTCACTCCCACTCCCACCCCATTTCATCTGCAACTAGGTTGTCAATGTTGACATCTTAGGTTTTCCTACCCCAAACTGCAGTAATGGTGCAGCAGAAAAGTGTACAGTTAAGTGATTATTTCAGACTGTTTTGGAAAACAATGCACTGGTTTACATTTGAAAAGATTACCTTCCAACTATGAGTGTGAGGTTTTGATTTTGAAATATAAAGTGAAAGTTTAGTTTGTACATAAATGTAATGCCTCAAGCAAGTCAGATGTTAGACACTACTGTATTGGATACTTTACTGAAGGGGATTACATGTAAAACAAAAAGCCACATCTTACCCAATTAAAAAACAAACCAAATTCCTCATTACCACAGTACCTGAGTTCTCACAAAAAGAGTTTGTAGAATTTATTCTCTCACCATCCTACAGTCTTCGCCAAGTTTGGAACATTTTGTTGCAGTTGAAATCTCTCAGGAACATGTACCCACTGCACAACTGCTGCACACAGATACACTTTCTCTCACACCTACCTTTATGCCTTACCCATACAAAGCACAAGAGAGCTCAGATCACACACACACACACACACACACACACACACACACACACACAAAATGAACGTTACGCATGTCCCTGGCTCAGCTTCCTCACCACTGTAGGACATTCTTTGGGCTAGGGTCAGAGTCCATTGAGCTGTTCTGAGTCTTTTGGGCCATCTGGACTCAAGAAAGCTGGCAGGACCCCTGCTTGATGAAGCTGCTACATAAGTGGTATCTCTCCCTCATGGAGGAGAGAAAATGGCTCCTCAGCAGACCAGCTTCCACCCTTTTAAATCTTTAGCTCCTTTTCTATGATATCCCTACCAGTAACCTGACATGACTACAACCTCCTGCTACTTGATTTTGTTGCTGTGGCAACTTCTCCCTTGACAAACAGGTTCTCTTGGGTAGGAGCAGCTACCTTACTACCTAAACTCCAGAGCAGTGATTCCCAACTTGTGGTCCACAGAACCCTGGCAGGCTGCAGAGGTACTGCAAGGGGTCCATAGACACTGCTGGGACCTGGGCCCATTTAAAATCTCCTGCCCTGCACAGCCCAAGCCCATGGGCTGCATAGTGTGGAATAAGCCTGCAGCAGACCAGTTTGCATCTGCTGCTGCAAATAAATGTGTGGGTTGGGGGGCAATGTTCCCTCTAAGCTGCGCCCATACGTGGGCATGCAGCCCCCGGCACTCCCCAGCGCAGCAAACACTGTCAGCTGCACAGAGCTGGCTGCTGTAGCCTCTACCCAGCTGGCAGGAAACTCCCCCAGTCTCAGCCTGTGAGTTTGAAAGCTTCCCAGCCTGAAGCTGCTCTGAGCACGCTCAGAGCAGCCTCAGCCTGTGCTCTGGCAGCTCTGCTCCCCACCAAGTGAAGGAGCCTGGGGTGGGGGGATTGTTCAGAGATGGGCAGGTTCAAGCTTTCCCCACCCTCAGCTGCTTGGTATGAGCCAAGCCCCAGGCAAACCCACTCGTAGCTGAGCAGCCCTAGGAGGGAACCAGCTTCGCCCCCTCTCCCCCCAACCCTGCTAGAAGCCTGGCCCCTTAAGGGTGGTGGGGACCTGGAGTGAGCCTGTCCTGGCCCAGCTCTGGCTGCATCCTCCTCCCTGGAGGCGCCTAGCTCCATCGCAGCCAGCCAGCACACACTGCAGGGGGAAGGGGACTGTAGGCTTTGCCTCAGGGTTGAGGTGGTCAGTAGAGCCCAGCCTGCCTTCTCCACCTGCCAAACAGACAGCCTCCCTCCTCCTCCTCTTGTCTCCTTTTCCCCTCAGCTGCTTCCTTCCAACCTTCTTTCGTTTCCCCTCACCTCACGGCTCTGTGTGTCTGTTTCTGGGAGATATTTGGGTAAGGGAGACACAGCATCTCTAAATCTTTGGGAGGCTTTAAGGGAAGTCAGGGGATGGGCTCTTGACTTACAAAAACAGAGTTGCTGCTGTGCTTGCTTAGTTGCTTAAGAATCTGTAGAGGGAAGGGTTAAACTCAGTTCTTTTGCCTCCTGGAGCAAAGCTAAAGTTGAAAGGTGGTGTGTGCATACAAGGAAAGTGTTAGACCCCACACCCCGAACAAGGACAGGGTGGTGATTTTTACCAAGTCTGCCTTAAAACACAAACAGATTCCCACCGGCAGAAAAGATCAGTGGATTAGCTCTCCCTCCCCATTAACATCCACTACAGCCCAAGTCAGCTAACAGAGCCAAATGCAGCTCTTTCCTGTCAGTCTTAAACATACAGATTGCTGTTAAAAAGAATCTTCTTAACTTACAAAGCACACCATAGTTTCAGGAGTTCACGGATTTGCTGCTGCTATTTAACAGGAGAACATTTTCAGCAAGGCTGAAGCCATGTGCACAAAGATTTACACTGGCACAGAAGTATGTTCACAGAAAGCACTAGAAAGTATTTTGTTCTAAATGAAAGCTTAAAGTTTCTGGCAAGTGCATAACTTGGGGTGATGAAACTTAATTTTCATCTGCTGTAGTTTCCCAGGCTGGCTTCTTTGCCCTTTTGGCTGTTAAAATAACATCTGTGTGTATGATTAAAAAAAGCAAGGACTCCTGTGGCACTGAAGCTCATGCGATAAACAAATCTGTTAGTCTAAGTGGCACAAGACTCCTTCCTTTTTTTGCTTTACTAGACTAATGCGGCTGGCCCTTTGGAACCTGTGTGTATGTGCAAGATGTCCTGCTTTTATAGAAACTGTCTTAATAGTTAGGGCTTTGTGTAACAGAGGTCAGACTAGATCAGGGATCTCAAACACACAGCCCACGGGCTGCATACAGCCCCTAAAGCTGTTTCCTGCAGCCCTCAATGACACTATTTTTCCTGATATTTGCAGTATTGTTCTACGAAAAGGTTTCAGTGGTGCATCCCTTGGGCTAATGTACTAGTCCTCATGCAGCCCTCATGGTGATTTGAATTTGAGACCCCTGGACTAGATGATCATAATGTTTCCTTCTCATCTTAAAGTCTGAGAGACCAGGAGCAGCCTCTATTTCAGCAAATGGCCTCTGTATAACAGATGGTTTCATAGACTTAGAAAGTTTACAGTCTGAAAGGACCAATATGATCATCTAATCTGACCTCCTGCACAATGCAGGCCAAAGAACTTCAGCTACCCACTCCTGTATTAGTGTCCTAATATATGTGTCTGTTATTGAAGTCTTCAAACCATGATTTAAACATTTCAGGGTATTGAAAATCCACCAGCAAGTGACCCGTGGTCCAACTAAGGATGATACAGCTAAGCAAGTTATGGATGCACTTGAGAGGGCGGGTAGTGGGGTAGGGGCCTGGCTGGGGAACCAGCAGGGAACTTGCTCACCTGTATCCATAACTTGCTTAGCTGCATCATCAACTTTGAGGGAACACTGGTTGGTGGTAAGGGGGGCTTGAGGTTGTGGGGATGATGGGGGCCCTAGGGAAGCAGAGGGCTGCCTGGCCATGGCAGCTCCGCTCCCCAGCAGGGGATCAGGGCCATGGCCAGAGCAGCGGGGGCCAGATTCTGCCGGCAGGGACTGATGAACTTCAACCAGCAATGAACCCAGAACTTCTTCAGAAGGTCTTTACCCATCAGGAAGGTCAGCAGTCTACAACTACAAGGCTATGGAACAAAAAAACCCAACTTTCATGAACATGTCCAAGATTATCATAGTGCACTGTAGACTAAAAAGACTACAGTTCCATTCAAATCTGTGCAAGTTTACATCAAAATAAGCATGGAAGTCTTTCCTGATGTTCTACTACTATAATACCTTTTCATAGTAGTACACATACCATATCTAAACAAAATTAGAAGGGCATTAAGGAGAGGAGCCAAAAAAGAAAGCCAAAATGCTGTTTTCACTAAAACATTCAAAGGCTGTTTTATAACATTACTTTATAACTAGAAATTTGTTTTTGCCCCCCGATTTTGCTCTTACTCATTTTTGCTTGAATTGTCAAAAAAAGATTTATTGGGCAAAAATGTAAATATGGAAAATGTCAGCCCACAAAAGCTGAAAGTCTCTGAGTTAAACAACTGAAAAGCCAAGGAATTAAAATGGGAACTATTATGCAACCTTAAATACAGCAGTCACTACTTCTGCCATGTTTATAACAAATAGTTTAAGCCAGGTCATCTTGCTGTATGAAAAAGGTATGTTCCATCTCCCCATCAGAGTATGAGCTTTTTCTTTAGGAGCAACATTTTAAAGAGGCTTAAATGAATAGCAGATATCGACTGTTTAAAAACACAGAAAGAAGACATCTTAAAGAACTGTTGATACACCTACAGTGTTTTTGGTTATGAAATTTACATGAAAAATATTAAATTTGAAGTATAGCCTACCTTTACATTTTCATGTATTGATTGAAGTTGTGCAGCTAGCGCTACAAATGTTTGATAAATTTTCTGCATAGCCATAGACAAATCTGTAAAACAGGTATATCCACAAATAAATTCAGTCTTGCTACAATAGTGAGATGAGTAAACATTTATATTGCAATAGGGTAAAAACAGGCAACACTATGATGTAACTTGCTGAAAAACACATTAAGAAAAAAGCACTACTCTTCCCGTAAAATCTAAAGGTGTTATGTGGGAATAAAGTACTGCTCTCTATTCAAAGAAGCGTCTATAAATATAAAACAGAAAATGATACAAGTGCTATTTTTCTGCCAACCATACAGGATCATTTCCTGCAATGTCTTCCGGTGCTCTGAAGTCATGTTTTTCTTTTTTTTTCTTTTTAAGTTGTATGGGAGAAGTGACATTACTTTTTGTCTTTAAACTTAATTATGAAACCTTGAAATTGTTTCTAAATTGCTGGACTTATTTAACAAGTGAACACAGTGCAGGATTTTATTTTGGAATGTTTTCACAAAAAATTGTAGCAACTTCTCCTCTTACTTGAATTTCACATGCCCCACTTTTAGTTTTACTGGATGAGTATATCTTGTCAATACTAGTATCAGATATAGCAAAATTTTCTTGTATTTATGAATGCTTATATTAAACTCAAAACTTCAACACCTCTTTGAAGTTGGCTTTTACTAAAAGTTAACCATTCATCATGTAGCCATGAGAGGCCCTCAATTCTGCATGTATTTCAAAACATCACTAACTAGATGTCAACACTGGATTATTGCTAATCTAGCCTTGTTCAGGGGGCACTTTTCTCAAAACACCAAAAAAGGTCAGATAGGTAGGGGAGCTGTGGATTTTTGGATAACATTTCAAAGGTAAGTGTCGTCTTAAACAATATTAGATTGCTTTGAGTGCATCCATCTGATGCTGAAGTCCCTAAATTTACTGCACTAGAGGACTTCAATATCTGTATGATCAACGGATTTCCAAAAGTTAACTAAAGAATCCATAGTTAAAGTAACTAATGTGCATTTCCTACACCTAACCAATATTTAAGCATTTCTGTAAAAATATTAAAATTGAATTTTTTACCTTGTGGAGTTATATGTGAATTGTTTGCTTGTGTGGCAAGATGATTTTCCAGTTCTTCAATTTGCTGTCTGTACTGCTGAAGCTGCACTTCAAACTGTTCTACCAAGATCCGGAAGTAGCTAAAACACAAAAATCAGATCACATTTATTGATCTTATCTCCTTTGCAACTTCATTTGTACTGCTTAAGTCTATTCGAACTGCAGGATTTATCAGTATCATTTTAAGCAGTGGTTGTACTCCAGTTAAACATATTTTATGTTACTCTTCTTCCAATGCTAGAGACCATGTTTCTCATGTCTGAAGATGATATATGACTCTCCTAAGATTGATTTTTTTACTGCTGTATCTGTTCAGTAAAGCATACAGTACGTGTAATAAGGAATTATAGAACAAAAAGCTAGAGCAGATTAGCATTTACAGAAGAAGTGTTTACAGTTCGCTTTTTAAAGGGAAACAAAGGGAACTAAAAAACACTTCCTGCTTCACTGTTGGACAAGGTAGGGGATAAGATGCTTAATCAGAGGACTCGGGTCGGATGTTAAGTTTAACCCCTCGACACTGAGTCGATTTGTGATTTTAGTTATTTAATGGGTCATACTTTTATAGGCATCCTTAGAGGAACGTGATAATATTTATCAGCCAGGCAAATATACAATGCAATATTGCAATGTACAAGTGTATTTAAAAGACAGTTAATGTACTTTTGATGGTAAATGCAAGTTTCTGTGATATATGGAAACTTACTCTGCTGGGGCAGTATTTTCATGTTGAAGACCAGGAGGAGTTTTCTGTGTTCTTAACGCTATTTCTGCATTCTTTAGTTCCTAAATAAATGAAAAAAGGGAATAAAATAAAGGACTACAATCTACAGTTCTATAAGAAAACTGAATTCTGAAGAAACAATCCAACACAGCTAATATTTCCACAAAGACTGCTTTCTGGTATAGAGGGTTTAATTCAGGGGTCAGCAACCTTTGCCGTGCCAGCCCTGCTTACTGCACTTTCAGTGGGTGCCAGCACAGGGCCAAAAGGGAGACAGGCCAGGCCTCCGGTTCAGGGCTGAGGCCGGCTCCCACCAGCCTCTGGGAGGCAGGGTTGGAGCCAGAAGGTCACAGGCTGACCCATCCCGCTCCCCTCCAGCCCTGCCTAGCAGGACGCAGGGCCAGCCGGGGCTGTGCACCAGTTTTTATCCCTGCTGGCTGCACTTCCCAGTGAGGACTTGAACTGCAGCACATAGTTCTTGCCAGACACACAGCCCTGGGGAAGGGGGGCCAGCGGGGAGCCTGAGCACTGCCACATGCTGCTCAGGCTTGGCCCCCATGCCATTTCTGGCACAGGTGCCAGGGGTTGCTGACCCCTGGTTTAATTAATGTTACTTCTTCAGGCATCTATGTGTAAATCTGTTAAACCAAAATTTTTTCAATGCCAAAGACAATACATACCAAGATGGACAGACCTTTAAATTCCAGAGGGACAGCCACCTTGTTCTGCTGAAATAAAACTAAACAGGGAATCCTGTGGCACTTCTAAGGACAAGCTTATTTATCACATGGGCTTCCCTGGGTAAAGTCTCACTTCATCAGATGCATGAAACAGAAATTACAGTATGTAGGAGAATATACAAATGCAGAGAAGGGCAAGTCACAAGGTCAGTTCAGACATTTTCAGCAAACCAAGGAAGTTGTTTTGATTCAAACAGTGTGGAAAAAATGGATGAGAAGGTGAGAATCACCTTTAGTGATTCTCAACCCGTGGCTCACCTGCTGCCCCAGTTAGCACACACCAGCAACCCAGACATGTGTTTGCATATAAATACAGATGTGAGCGCATGCACCATTTCAAGAGGATTGCTGCGCTGACTGCATCAGCCCCAGGTCCCAGCAGGGGTGGGGGCGAGCTGAGAGACTACTCCACAACCCCTGCTGAAGCACTCCCTGCCAGCAGGGAAGGCAAAGCAGTCTCCTATGGCAGTGGAGTTCTGCCAGCAGCCTACTGCTTTCTCCCTCCCAGTGCTACAGACACACATTCATAGGATTGCCAAGTGTCTGGTTTTCAATCTTAAATCAGGTCAAAAAGAAACCCCCCGAACCCCCCCTCCCCCGGGGGGGGGGGGGCACCAGGTTATCAGCTCACACAACAGGTTGGTTTCTTTGATGGGGAGCACTGCTCCCTCAGCCCCTCTCCCTCGCTGAGGCTGGCAACTCTGGTACACAGCCTTCCAAGTCTTATTGCCTGCTGTCATTCTCTTCTGCATGTGCTGCGTCCTGTTTCTGTCCAGCAGTGTGTCTGTGGGTGGGTGGTGAGGGAGCAGGGTCAAGGCAAGGAATGGGGGTGAAGAGGCACAGAATCAGGCATGAGAAAGAGAAGGGCATGACAGAGCAACTATCAGGGGAAGCACTGCCTCCTTGGTTCTGGATATCCATGCCAGAGGTGTCAGGTAAAATGGAGGATGGGACATGGCACCCTACTAGCTATTGCTACTTGTAACCTCTAGTGAGCAATGCTCCTCTAAGCTGATGATCCAGCTAAGCAAGTTATGGATGCAGCTGAGCAAGTTCCCTGCTGGTTCCCCAACCCTATCAGCCCCCTTCCCTGCTGCCCACCAGCTTCCCAAGTGCATCATCAGCTTAGACAAGAATTCAGTGTTCCCTCTATCTCAGTACAACCCCTGTTATGCATTACAGTAGGACTCAACTGGAGGGCCTGCGTATTTTCAAACCATAAGTGTGCAATTCTATTTCAATAAATAAATCCTAGGTTACAATCAGACTATTGTTCATCTTTTAACAATGCATACCAGTTGCATCATTTTGTTTAAGGAAACAACTTAGCCCTGTAAATAAGCACTGATCCTACAGCCAAGCTATTCTTCAGTATAAGAACACTCTTCCAAATGTCTTCTACTATAAATCCTTTTAAAAATAGCTGGACATTTTTCACTCTTAGACGCTTTGCAAAACAAACAAACAAACAAACAAAACTTAAGCCTTGGCCTACCCAGACCTGGGTTAAGGAAGCAAAGTAAGAAATCTCCAGTATCACACACTTTCACTCTTCTCTTAGCATCATTCCAAGCTCCCCTAGCCTGGTAATACTGGTGGGTTTGTTTATACTCCTATCTTCATTAGCAGTGCTTGGTGCTCATAATAGTGCATCTTTCTGTTCAAAAGCATTTTGCTTAAGCATGAAGATAAGTGGGAGCCTCTCTCTCCTGTGTTCAGCACACCCAAAAAGCATATTCAGGTGAGACGTGTGAATGACATAAAACCAAGTCCATAGCCTGGATTGGGGAAATTCAAAGAATAGTCGGTATTTAAACTCCCTATCTAGCCTCAGAGATACTACTCAGCCATTCACAGTTCTTTACACTGTGAGCGCAGTCATTCAACCAGTTGCTGTTTAAGGGGTATCCTTACTACTGAGATTAGTCATATTGACATCAGTGGGAATACTCTCAGCAATAAATGTTGAAAATCCCAATCCTGCAAAGACTTGTACTTAACTTCATACACATAAGCTCACTCATGTAGAATTTAAGTACATGTGCTTATTTTTGCAGAATCAGTCCATAATCCAGTAATAACAACTTGCAAGATTGGGTCCTACAAATACTATTTATGCAACTATACCAACGTTGACAAATCTATTTTTTCTTCCTCATTTTCATTTTATTCCTTTATTGCCTGAGCTTCTTTGGCTTCTGTTTTTATTTAGAGTCCTTCTATAATGCATACATAGCATCATTAAAATTATGTATGTAAATAAAATAGCCTGCCAAATCAATTTAAGAACCAGCACTGTTATTGCGCCTCCCAAGACTGCAGCCAGCTCATTTATATTGTTGATGCATTCTCCAGCCAAGTCTTTTTGCCCACTGTGCTAAAGAGGGAAAGTCTCTCTCTCTTTACAGTATCTTAAGTTGCTCGCCCTAGTGCTTTCTCTTGCCAGGTGAGTATATTTCCCCCCACATTACACCTTTTTAATCTTCTCACTCCTGGCCTGGGAAGCTAAAGCTTCTTTAGTCTGAGAATGACACAGGTGACAAATGACAAAAGCCTGAGAACTTTCCTTCAGAGACAAGCTCTGCACCAGGCTAGCTAATCAGAGCCCAGCCAGCACTGTACCCTGGCCAGTTTGCTTCATCACCTCACAGCTCCATGCTGCCAGTCATCGCACAGCAGGCACCTCTCCCCTCACCCTGCCGTTAGTATTTCCTGCTGCTGGCAGCACAGGGGTTGGGAGGGGAAGCTGTTTTAAATCAAGCCTGAGCTGTTTCCATGTCTGACCAGCCCAGCAGGGTTTTGCAAGACTCTGGGGCCCCAGCTGGGAAGGACCTACAGGACACCCCCTCCCCTCCACCTCTCTTTTCCATTTACTTGGCAGCAGGGCATCTGAGCATACTCAGGGCAGGAGATTTTAAACTCTCCAAGTCTGACACAGCTCCCTGCCAGCCAGGGGCTGTAGCTGCCAGCTGGGCATGGCCAGCAGTGATGCATGGGCAGGTGAGTGACAGCTGCTGCGCATACGCATGCTCAGCTTCCAGGGAACATTGCTAGTGAGGAGGCAGGGGAGGTGAGCATGCTACAGGCTGTAGCATGCCCTGGACTGCCTACAGCAGACAGAGCCCACTCGCCCACCCCCCTGCTGGCCACGTTCTGCCCCAGAGCAGGAGACTGCCCTGGAAGTCCTGTCTCTGAAGGAAGATCAGTGTGGGTTGGACACTGGTCCCAAGAGCAGCTTCCCAGATATCGTCCCCCAGGGCTTGTTGGGTAGAATCACGCTTGACCCTGACTGTCAGAGCAGGCATCAAGGGCAATAGGCCCCGAACAGGAAGGCACAGTAGGCAGGGTGGTACATATATTGCACTGATGCAGCCCACATAACAGAGATGCATATGTGGCCCACAATGGTAACAGGTTATGAACCACTCTGCTGGCATATTATATAGCAAAGTTGAAGAGGGAATAATTGGTTTCACTTTCCTGACAGGAGATTCAGTTTTGAAAAAGTTTAGGTAATGCTGTACTGAAACTAAAACACAACTCTAAATTTCTACTTCACCTACAACAATTTTAGATTATCTTCCCTAGACTTTAATAATAAATATGGAATGTTCTAAGCATGGGAGGAAATAGTACAGCTAAAACAAAGGAACAAGAGAACAGATTACCTGATTGGTCTTAAAACACACACAAAAAACACACAGACATAGCCAACAGCTGACAATTTTTTTTCTTAAAAAATTTCCATTAAAGCCTTCCCCACAGAATATTAAAATCATAGGATACACTCTTCTGTGATTGGAGCAGTGGGCCAACAGAAATTTCATGAAGTTCAACAAGGACAAGTGCAAAGTCCTGCACTTGGGATGGAAAAACCCCACGTACTGCTACAGGCTGGGGAGCGATCAGCTAAGTAGCAGCACTGGGGAAAAGGACCTGGGAGTCATGGTGGATGGGAAGCTGGATACGAGTCAGCAGTGTGAGCTTGCTGCCAAAAAGGCCAATGGCATACTCGGCTGCATCAGGAGAAGTGTTGCCAGCAGACTGAGAAAAGTGCTTGTTCCCCTCTATTCTGCACTGGTGAGGCCACATCTGGAATACTGTGTCCAGTTTTGGGCTCCCCACTACAAAAAGGACATGGACAAATTAGAGAGAGTCCAGCGGAGGGCAATAAAAATGATCAAGGGGCTGGAGCACAAGCCCTATGAAGAAAGGCTGAAGGAACTAGGCTTATTTAGCCTGCAGAAGAGAAGACTGAGGGGGGATTTCATAACAACCTTCAACTACCTGAAGGGTTGCTCCAAGGAGGATGGAGCTCGACCGTTCTCAGTAGTAATGGAGGACAGAATGAGAAGCAATGTTTTCAAAGTTACAGCTGTGGAGGTCGAGGCTGGATATTAGGAAAAACTTTCTTACTAGGCAAGTGGTGAAGATTTGGAATAAGCTACCTAGGGAGGTGGTGGAATCTCCGTCTTTGGAGGTGTTTAAGGCCCAGCTGGACAAAACCCTGGCTGGCATAATCTAGTGGGAGTAGTCCTGCTTTTTTGGCAGGGGGTTGGACTAGATGACCTCATGGGGTCCCTTCCAACCCTATGATTCTATGACTATGATTCTAAGACTATAGTACAAAGAATTTCCCATTATCTTATTTGTTTATTCTCAGCTTGTGTTGACTAGTTAACATCTGAAAACACATCCTTGTGAGACCAGAAAAAAACTATTTACTGCATTCTTCAGTGGAAACATAATGCTGAACTTCTAGAAACCAATCTATTATTTTAAAGGTGAAGAAAGTACTTTACTACAAGACATAGGATTACCAACATTTTCATTTCAGAGTATAAATCACATGCAGACTGGTTTCACAAAAACAGCCATATCGTGTCAGACCAATGATCCACTTAGCCATTATCCTGCCATCCGACAGAGACCAATACCAAATACTTTAGAGTGAACAAAGTAAACAAGAGAATTATTTAGTTATATATCCCACTATCTTGTCCCTGCTTCTGACAGTCAGAGGCTTACGGACTCCCAGAGTATGGGGGCTGCATCCCTGACCATCTTGGCTAATAATAACCAACTGATGTATCCTACAGGAATCTAATTCTTTTTTGAACCCAGAACTTTTTGGCTTTTACAATATCCTATGAAAAGTTTCCCAGGTTGACTGTGCAAAGTATTATTTCCTTTTCTTTGTTTTAAACTTATTGCCTATTAATTTCATCAGGTGACCGCTGGTTCTCTCTGTGTTACATGAAAGGGTAACCAAAATTTGCCTATTCACTTTCTCCACTTCATTCACAATTTTATAGACCTCATTAAATCCCACTCAGTTGTCTTTTTAAACTCTCCTCGTATGTTCTATATTTTTTTTGGCCTCTCTCTCTGCTTTTTCCAATCCTAGGATATCTTTTTTGAGATGGGGCAACCAGAAGGAGTATGACTGTATCATGGATCTATACCAAGGGTGGCCAGACTTACAGAACTCAAGAACCACACAAGTTGATTATTAAACCTTCGAGAGCCGCACCAAGCCATATACTTTTACCTACTCCAAAACTACCAAGTTTAAAATTCATTGCACACTTTCATTTTATCGTAAAAAGAGGGCAAATAGTGGCCCTACTAATGTCAGATTCTAATAATTACTTAACTTTACCATGAAAATTAGGCCTATCCAGGAAAAACTTAGCTGTTGTTCGATGTAGAAGACTGCAAGCCAGTGGTGAGTTTTTTTAAAACTTCCAACCATGCCATGCTTCCCCACACCATCCCTGACCATGCTGCATGTCTCCCTCCCATCCCTGACCATGCCACCACTTCTCCCCACTGTACTGACCCCCTCCTGAATTCCTAAGCTGGGGCTGCTTTCCTAAACTGATCTGCTGACATTCTTCCGGGAGCCACATTTTTTCGTTCAAGAGCCGCATGTGGCTCCTCAGCCACAGTTTGACCACCCCTGATCTATACAGTAGCAAAATTATAGTTAATATGACAGAAAATATAGCTTTCCTAATGGTTCCTAACTTTCATTAGCTTTTTTGACTGCTGCTGCATATTGAACAGATGTTCTCAGAGAACTAAGATGATTCCAAATTAAACTTTCTTGATTGGTTACAGCTATTTTCAACCCCCCTAATTATGTATGTATTATTGCACATGTTTTCCCCCACTGTCCATTATTTTGCACTTATCAACTTTGAATTTCCTTGGTCATTTTGTTGCTAAGTCATCACATTTTGTAAAACTCCTTTGTACATCTTCAAGTGAATTAAGTTCAAAGTTGACCATGTAATTTTTTTTTTTTTATCTCCCCATTCACACCCCTTCTAAAATCATTTATGAATATGTTGAACAGCACTAATGCCAGTACTGATCTGTTGGGGGACTGAGCTATTTGCCTCTCTCCAGTCTGAAAACTGACTATTTACATCTACCCTTTGTCTCCTATCTTAGGTTTTTCCCTTGGATCGGAAAATGGCTCTCTTAAGCAAAGTAAGTAGTCATGGGATCCGAAGAGCCTTTTGTTAGGGATCTCAAAGACATACTAAAAGTTCAATTACACTAACCGCACACACATTTGTTTGCACTCATAAAATCTCTAATAAATTGGCCAGATATCTAACAGATTGGCCATTTCTCTTTACAAAAAGCCATACTCACTCTTTCCCAACATATTGGGTTCACCTGTGCAACAGACAATTCTGTTACAGTTTCAACCAATTTGCCACATACTGAAATTAAGTTTACTGGCCTGTAACTGCCAGTATTTCTTCTGGAGCCCTTACAAAAATAATTAAGGGGAAAAAAAGGTCAGCATTACATTAGCTATCCTCCATCATCTGGTACAGAAGCTGATTTAAGTGATCAATTACACACCAGTTGGTGTAGCAAAGAACGCAAAATCCTGAAGTAGTCATGTGGCACCTTAAGACTAACAGATTTATTTTTCACGTGAGCTTTCGTGGGAGAAAATCCCACTTCATCCAAGTGGGATTTTTCTCCCACGAAAGCTCATGTGAAAAATAAATCTGTTAGTCTTAAAGTGCCACATGACTCCTTGTTGTGTGGTTTTTGTTTTTTTGTTGTTTTTTTTGTGCTAGACTAGACTAACACAGCTATCCCATCGGAAATAGAAAAGGAAGCGCTACTGATACTTTAACTCAGAATTTAAGGAATTGTTTATAACCAACTAGTATTTATGTTGCTTATATCCACCCACATGAAGAACTAGATCAACAAGCATGACACTTAAAGGTAGTTACATAATAAAAATAAGGTAGTATAGAACATGTCCAATTGTCAGATAAAGCAAAAACTACCTAAACACTTGCATTTGTTTATTTCATTGCTTTCTGACACCTAGAACCTTCAGTGTGATTGAAAACAATATAGACACTAGTCACTGGGACTAGCTTGTAGACTTTGTTAGTTCTTGCTACTCACTACTGCCAACAGTAGATAAGGTATTTCTGCATCATTCTAAGACTGATCTGACAATGCCAAATTTATTGAAGTCTAACATTTAAGCGTTAATTAGATTTTATGAAATCTTATCAAATTAAGAACAGAGAAGGTGTGAAAAGAAAATGCAGGTTCAGTTTATTTTGTTTGCTTCTATTTAGGATAATCAGCACACAATCTCTAATCTGCTTCTTCACTAAGAGACACTGGAGTCCCACCACCTTCCCACCCTGCAGGGCCCTTGAGCCAGCATCCTACAGAACAATGAAACAGCTCCCCCCAGCCCAAGCCCTGCAAATTCAACTCAGAGCCGGTCTACACTGCCTGCCAGCCCTTTCAGGGACACAGTTACTAAGGTATGCAAGTTACTCAAAATAACTTGCATATCTCAGTTTGAATGCATAACACCTGGCTTAGTCACTGTGCTGAGTCGAACTCAGCAGTACCCAGTTGCCAGGGTGGTGCTCTACAAATGAGCTTCTTGATTGGGTCTGTGCAGAACTGCCCAGCCAAACAGTCAGTCAATCAGGATGTTCAAACTGACAGTGACTTTGCTGCTATCAGTGAAGACCTGCCCACAGTTGACACAGGCCAGCCAGAGTCTCTCTTTGCTGTGTGGACACTGGTCAATACACAAGTAATTTGACCTTCTATTTATCAGTGACTGAAAGCACTGAAAGCCTTTTACCTTACCCGAAGTCATACACTTGCTGACTTGAGTTAATAAAATGATACTCGTTTGTTAACATACCTGGGCAGTTTCCATTTTCAGTTTGTCAATACTAAGAGTGTTTCTCTGTAACCCACTGGCAGCCACTGACAAAAGCTGTTTCAAAGCTTTAATATCTTCCTGTACTTTTAGCATTGCTTTGGAAGACATTCTGCTAATTTCTTCCTGCACTTGTTTTTGTTCCTTCACAAATTTCCTGGGGAAAAAAAAAAAGAAAGTTTAATTCTTTACACTTAAAGCACACCACTGTTTTATCTCTTATGAATACTGTTCTAATAAAAACTAATTAATCTTGATGATTTCAGCTCTCCCCTATTACACAGAATTACTGTGTACTACAATTTCCCTATCACCACCCAACAGTCTAAAACTACAGCTTCAATCAAGTTATTTAGGTGGGTTATCTTGTACCTCTGAAAGAGAAATGGTACACCTTCAATACCTAAAACAATTTTAAAATGTGATTAAACACTTCTTGCTTTAAATTGTAAAGGATGACTACATATAATTATTTGGTTGTCCCAATTAGTATAAGGAAAATACTTACTGAAGATTTTCAACATCTTGACAGATTACTAGAGGTAGATTTTCATCCTTGAGTGCTTTACTATCTCTGTCAAAAGAGAACATACGTATTCATAGACACACAGTACTTCTAAACAACTTTACCACATTACTAAACAGAGTGAAAAATCCATAAAGATGCATTCTGCTTTTCATGTCTCAATTTAATTTATGAATGCTATAGTTAGCAATAATTATTTGAATTTATACATTTCCTTTTGTAAATCCAATTGAGAAGAAATGCACAAACATGTTTAACTCTTCACAGAGACAAAGCAAATGAGGTAATTCAAACCAAATTCTTCACTATTATGCAAGTGTTTAATTTACCTGTATTGTAAATAATTAAGGTGAGATTTTCCAAAAAACATGCAGTGAGTCTGCCACAAAGCCAGCAACATACCACAGGAGCCCCATTTTCCAGTACCAAATTATCGCTACTATATTCATTATACGCCTCCTACATGAAGCTAAACTAAGCAAGTTGAAGGTTGTACGCTCCTCAAGACAAAAACCACTGTATATACTTGCGTATAAGCCAATCCACATATAAACCAACCCACCATTTTCAAGCCCCCAAACCAGTGCATAAGCCGAGGTCCCTCTGTGGCCTCAAGCCTCTAACCCCCACCTTGTGCCGTTGGCTTCCCCAGACCATCCCGCCACTTCCCCAGCCATGCCGCTGCTTCTCCCTGCACCATCCCTGACCATGCCACCACTTGCCCGACTATGCTGCCACCTCCACCTGTACCTTCCCTGATCATGGTGCTGCTTCCTGACCATGCCACCGCTTCTCTCGCACCATCCCTAACCATGCCACCACATTCCCCTGCACCGTCCCCGACCCTGCTGATGCTTCCCCAAACAAGGTATCCCAACCACACTGCTTCTTCCCCCTGTGCAGTCCTCAACCCCTGGGAACTGCTGCCAGTTCTCCCTACCATCCCGACCCCCCTCCCTAACCCCCAAGCCCTGTTGCTGGCTCTCCTGGGCTGACCCCTCCTTCCCCAGGGCCCCTTTACCTGGCCCCAGCCTGTAAGCCCTGCTCAGGCTGAGCACACAATATGGTTGCTCTGACTCTGGGGCCTCTCCCCCCACCCCCTGCATGCTACGATCATGCTCAGAGCAGGATATTTAAAACTCCTGGGCTGGGGCTGCCCTCTGATCTCTGACCCATGGGGAAGCTGACTACCCTTTTTAAAGGTGATATTCAGGCACAAAAATCTCAGCTTATACATGAATATATATTGTGTGCCTCCCTCTCTTTGGGAAGCACTTAGCACATTTTTCACACAATTGTAAATCATTAGTGATAACCAGAAACACTGCATCTGTATTTTGTTAGTTATTGGTTTATGGGACAGTGATTCCTTTTTCACCTATCAGAGTCCTATAAAATTTCATTTGGACGCAGTCAATTCCCATAACCTATGTAAAAGTTATAATTGCTTCTTCCCAGTATATAGTCATTTTTAAAGGCCAAAAGCAATAGGAAACATATTAAAATCACAGAAATATTTTAGAGCTTCACTATTTTCCAAGAACCTGCAGAGTGTTAAAAAAAAGAATACTAATCATACTTACTCTGGTCTTGTTCCTGTTTTGTCACCTAGAAGACACAGATAAATTTTACGTAAGAACAGCTAGCCTGAACAACCTTTAAACAAAACAAGCCTTAAGCAGTTTTTGGGGGAAGGCCTGAAAACTATTATTTACTTGAGTCCATACTGGTTCAGCCTATTAGGTCACCCCCAGCAGGAAGATATTAATGGGCCCTCCTCCATAACGGATTTCTATTTTCCTCACTTACAGTCTAGCCCTGGTCTACACGTAGGAAGTCACTGGCATTTATGCAAAGCATTTTATGTGTCTTGCGTAAATGCTAGCAACTTCCTAAGCCACCAAGAAACACTGGGGAAAGCTGACCACAAATCCCTCGCGGTTGGCTCTCCTGGCCCCCAGGACTTCTGGTTCCAGCCCCATGGGAGCGCAGCAGCAAGTTCAGACTTGTTGCTCAGTGCTCCCAGAACACCAGGCTGACAGTAGAGATTTTGCTACTGTCAATGTAGACACAGCTTATGTCTTATTTATATAGCAATGCTGGGTGCATGGCACTTTATAAACAACGTTCCTCCTGAACAGAAGAATGGCTCAGCAAACAGGGCACAAATCCGAGACTTCCAGCAAACCAAAAAAAAAAAAAAAAAAGGGCTCCTGTGGCACTTTTAAAAGACTAAAACAACTAAAGTCCTGCAGCACTTGAAAGACTAGCCAATTTCTTTGGGCACAAGCTTTTGTGGGCTCCAACCCACTTTGTCAGGTGCATAAAGTGGAAACCACAGTTGAAAAGTACATATATACATGCCAGGAGGGAGGAGGACAAGCATTAGCAAAGTCAGTTCAGTAGGGTAGATGAGGCCCATTCACATCAGTTGACTAGAATCTGTGAATAGGGACAATTACTTGACACAATCAGACTGGGTTTGAACAGGGATCTGGAATGGTTAACACATTACAAGAAGTAGTTGTCATTAGAAGGCAAGAATGTGTTAACAATGACAACTACTTCTTGTAATGTGTTAACCATTCCAGATCCCTGTT